>CM075728.1:143938099-144485065 GCA_037974335.1 Prionace glauca
CACGTGCTCACTGTGTGGGTCTCTCGTCTCTCTCTCTGGGTCGGGGTCTCTCTCTCTCTCTGGGTCGGGGTCTCTCTCTCTCTCTGGGTCGGGGTCTCTCTCTCTACTCTCTGGGTCGGGTCTCTCTCTCTCTCTCTCTCGGGTCGGGGTCTCTCTCTCTCTCTGGGTCGGGGTCTCTCTCTCTCTCTGGGTCGGGGTCTCTCTCTCTCTCTGGGTCGGGTCTCTCTCTCTCTCTCTGGGTCGGGGTCTCTCTCTCTCTGGGTCGGGGTCTCTCTCTCTCTCTGGGTCGGGGTCTCTCTCTCTCTCTGGGTCGGGGTCTCTCTCTCTCTCTCTGGGTCGGGGTCTCTCTCTCTCTCTGGGTCGGGGTCTCTCTCTCTCTGGGTGGGGTCTCTCTCTCTCTCTGGGTCGGGGTCTCTCTCTCTCTCTGGGTCGGGGTCTCTCTCTCTCTCTCTGGGTCGGGTCTCTCTCCTCTCTGGGTCGGGGTCTCTCTCTCTCTGGGGTCGGGGTCTCTCTCTCTCTCTGGGTGGGGTCTCTCTCTCTCTCTGGTCGGGGTCTCTCTCTCTCTGGGTGGGGTCTCTCTCTCTCTCTGGGTCGGGGTCTCTCTCTCTCTCTCGGGGTCGGGGTCTCTCTCTCTCTGGTGGGGGTCTCTCTCTCTCTGGGTCGGGGTCTCTCTCTCTCTGGGTGGGGGTCTCTCTCTCTGGGTCGGGGTCTCTCTCTCTGGTGGGGGTCTCTCTCTCTCTCTGGGTGGGGGTCTCTCTCTCTCTCTGGGTGGGGGTCTCTCTCTCTCTCTGGGTGGGGGTCTCTCTCTCTCTCTGGGTGGGGTCTCTCTCTCTGGGTGGGGGTCTCTCTCTCTCTCTGGGTCGGGGTCTCTCTCTCTCTCTCTGGGTCGGGTCTCTCTCTCTCTCTGGTGGGGGTCTCTCTCTCTCTCTCTCTGGTCGGGGTCTCTCTCTCTGGGTCGGGGTCTCTCTCTCTCTCTCTCTCTGGGTCGGGGTCTCTCTCTCTCTCTCTGGGTCGGGGGTCTCTCTCTCTCTCTCTGGGTGGGGGTCTCTCTCTCTCTCTGGGTCGGGGTCTCTCTCTCTCTGGGTCGGGGTCTCTCTCTCTCTCTGGGTCGGGGTCTCTCTCTCTCTCTCTGGGTGGGGGTCTCTCTCTCTCTCTGGGTCGGGGTCTCTCTCTCTCTGGGTCGGGGGTCTCTCTCTCTCTGGGTCGGGGTCTCTCTCTCTCTCTCTCTCTGGGTCGGGGTCTCTCTCTCTCTCTCTGGGTCGGGGTCTCTCTCTCTCTCTCTGGGTGGGGGTCTCTCTCTCTCTCTGGGTCGGGGTCTCTCTCTCTCTCTCTCTCTGGGTCGGGGTCTCTCTCTCTCTCTCTCTCTGGGTCTCTCTCTCTGGGTCGGGGTCTCTCTCTCTCTCTCTGGGTCGGGGTCTCTCTCTCTCTCTCTCTCTGGGTCGGGGTCTCTCTCTCTCTCTCTGGGTGGGGGTCTCTCTCTCTCTCTGGGTCGGGGTCTCTCTCTCTCTGGGTCGGGGTCTCTCTCTCTCTCTCTGGGTCGGGGTCTCTCTCTCTCTCTGGGTCGGGGTCTCTCTCTCTCTCTGGGTGGGGGTCTCTCTCTCTCTCTGGGTGGGGGTCTCTCTCTCTGGGTGGGGGTCTCTCTCTCTCTCTGGGTCGGGGTCTCTCTCTCTCTGGGTGGGGGTCTCTCTCTCTCTCTCGGGGTCTCTGATGAACATGTGGAGATTCTGTCGCTGTTTCCGTTGTGCGCATGCGCTCCCCGTCTCCGATGTTCTTACCGAATTATTTCTGGAAATTTCCGCGGCTCCGAGACCCGGGGATGGGGGGGATGGGGTTCAGCGGCGGGGCTCCGGTTACGGGGTGACGGCGGGCAGCGTGATCCGGGTTCAGGGGAATCCAGTCGCTCTCCCTTGCGGTGTGAAAATGGATGAACGTGAACGCGCAACCCGGAAGCGGAAACAATGCCCGAAAGATTGCTTCCGGTTGCCAATGACGTACTTCCCGTTTTGCAAATTTAGCATCCTCTGACGTCGTGGCCGGGTTAAGATAAAACCCGGATGTAGGTTGTTGTGATTGTGCAGTGAGGGTGATGTTCCTTTAGGGGGCGCAGAGCCTGTCCTTTCCAGTGAGGGTTTGAGTGGAGGATGGGGATCTTTTAGTGCAATTGATTTATTTGATAGTAAATTCACTAGCTTTCGAGGTTACCCTCTTCGTCAGGTGAAACTAGTGAATTTACTATCAAATAAATCGGTTGGACTTAAACCTGGTGTTGTCAGACTTTTTATTGTGTTTACCCCAGTCCAACGCTGGCACATCCACATCATTGCTGCAATTGTACAGGGTGTTGGTGAGGCCACACCTGGAATATTGTGTATAGTTTTGGTGTCCTTATCTGAGGAAGGATGTCCTTGATGTAGAGGGAGTACAGCAAATGTTTACCAGGCTGATTCCTGGGATGGCAGGTCTCTCATGTGAGGAGAGACTAAGTCGGTTAGGATTATATTCACTGGAGTTTATAAGAGAGAATCTTATCGGAACTTATAAAATTCTAACAAAGAAAACATAGAAACTAGAAGCAGGAGGAGGCCCTTGGCGCCTGCGCTGCCATTCATTTTGAGGATGGCTGATCATCAAATTCAATAACCTGATCCCCCTCCCCTTCCCCCTAATCCTTTAGCTCCAAGAACTATACCTAATTTCATCTTCAAATCAGACAACGTTTTGGCCTCAACTACATTCTATAGTAGTGAATTCCACACATTCACCACCCTCTGGATGAAGAAATTTCTTCCCTCAGCTCTAAAAGGTTTACCCCTTATTCTCAAAAGGTTGAATGACCTACTCCTGCTTCTAGTTTATGTATGTTTACCTTTAGCAGAGATGGTATTGAGTTTCTGGATGCTTAAGTACCTTGTCTGGTAATGGTGCATTTCCATTCTGTCTCAGAATCACCCTGCAGTAATTCAGTCTGTGGCTTGTGCCCATAAAAACTCAGGTTTAATTTAAAGTGCAATATTTCCAGATGTAATTTGGTGTTTTTTCCGTTCATTATTATAACATGAACAATAATATCCCCCACCAAGAGTTGATTCTGCCCTTGCTATCCTCAGTGCTTTGACCAAGGGATAGCTAACATAGAAGAGCAGTAGGTGGAAATCAGGAGGCTTTCCCTCGTGTTTGGCTTGATGCCATGGTACTTTGAGGCTCAAATTCGATATTGAGCGCCATGCCCTCCTGATTGCTTAGCACTGTACTGCCACTGCCAGTGAGTCTGCTTGCATTGGACTGGGTGGTGATGGAGCATTTTTTAAATAGAATTCCTCCAGTCCTGAAGGAGGCCATTCACCTGATCAAGTCTGCATTGACAGAGCATCCCACCAGGCCCTATCCCTGTATCCTCACATCGTTAACCATGCTAATCTCTTTAACCTACACATCTTTGGACACTAAAGTGGCCAGTACACCAAACCTGCATATCATTAGATGGTAGATGGAAACTAGAGCACCCAGAGGAAACCTATGCAGACATGGAGAGAACATACAAACACCATAAAGTCACCCAAGGCTGGAATCGCACCTTGGTTCCTGGTGCTGTAAGGCAGCAGTGCAAACAACAGTGCTATGGTTCTGCCCAATCAAGCACAAGTCTTTTTTGATTGCTCAACTCCTCTGTGGATGCGTGCATCAGTTAAGCAAAAACTGCCACGTTTTGAGGACCTTTTAAGGGTAACACAGTTGAGCATGCCTTTGCCTCCAAGGTTGATGCTGGTTAGGTTGTCCGATACTCAGAATAGCCAATGTTGTCATAGTATAAATTCTCTGCAATATCTCTAGTTTGAAAGTATAAATCTATCAAAACTAGATTGATATCCCAAATCTTTACATGTAATGGTTCTGATAACGACCAGAAATACTGGAGGAAAAACCACAGTAACTGCAGTTCGTTCTTGATTGACTTCAATACCATAAAACTCCATCAAAATTCCAAATTTTCAGTTATCACAATAACTTAATGAAAAGGAACACTGATTTATGGAGACAGTGCATTAATACATTAAAAAATGTAATTAGGTGCATTTTATCATGTGTATGTTTTTTTACCAGAACCAATAGCACTGCATTCCAGGCCTCAATTTGAAATTAGCTCTTACTCAGATACAATTGAAAAAAGAAAATTACAGGAACAGGCCTTCTGGTCCTCCAAGCCTGCACCGACCTTGCTGCCCAACTAAACTAAAACTCCCTACCCTTCCGGGCACCACATTCCCCTATTCGTGTATTTGTCCAGACGCCTTTTAGAAGTCACTATTGTATCTGCTTCACTATCTCCCCCAGCAGGAAGTTCCAGGCACCCTCGATCCTCTGTAATTAAAAAAAACTTGTTTCGTTCATCTTCTTTAAGATGTCCCTTGCACCTTCAATCTATACCCTCTTATAATTGACTGTTCCATCCTGGGAAAAAGCTTTGACTGTCTCTTCTGTCCATGCCTCTCATAATCCTGTAGACTTCTATCAGGTCACCCCTCAATCTCTGTTGTTCCAGTGAGAACAAATCAAGTTTCTCCAACCTTTCCTCTCAGCTAATGCTGTCCATACCAGGCAACATCCTGGTAAACATCCTGGTATAGGAAAGACGTAGAAGCTATTGAAAGGGTGCAGAGGAGATTTACAAGGATGTTGCCTGGACTGGGAGGCATGCCTTATGAAGATAGGTTGAGGGAGCTGGGACTCTTTTCCCTGGAGAGGCGAAGGTTGAGAGGCGACCTGATAGAAGTTTATAAAATGTTGAGGGGAATAGATAGGGTGGACTCTCAGAGGCTATTTCCCCGGGTTGAAATGGTCGCTACGAGAGGACACAGATTTAAGGTGCGGGGAGGGAAGTACAGAGGTGATGTTAGGGGTAAGTTTTTCACTCAGAGGGTGGTGAGTGAATGGAATCGGCTGCCGTCATCGGTGGTGGAGGCGAACTCGCTGGGGTCTTTTAAAAGACTTCTAGATGAGTATATGGGGTTTAATGGGATTGGGGGTTATAGATAGGTCTATAGATTGGTGGGGTTGATGTGATCGGCGCAACTCGAGGGCCGAAGGGCCTGTTTGTGCTGTAATGTTCTATGTTCTAAATCTTTTCTACCATATCCTTTTGGTAGCACAGCGACCAGAATTGAACACTATATTCCAAGTGCAGTCTAAGGTTCTATAAAGCTGCAATATGACTGGCCAATTTTTTAACTCAATGCCCTGGCCGATGAAGGCAAGCATGCCATATGCTTTCTTGACTATCTTCTACATCTGCATTGCCACTTTCAGTGACTTGTGCACCTGTACACCCAGATCCCTCTACCTATCAATATTCTTAAGGGTTCTGCCATTTACTGTATATTTCCCAACTGTATTAGACCTTCCAAAATGCATTACCTCACATTTGTCCAGATTAAACTCCATTTGCCATCTCTCCGCCCAAGTCTCCAACTGATCTATATCCTGCTGTATCCTTGGACAGTCCACATCACTATCTGCAAATCCACCGACCTTTGTGTCGTCTGCAAACTTACTAATCAATCCAGTTACATTTTCCTCCAAATCATTTATATATATTACAAACAGCAAAAGTCCCTGCACTGATCCCTGAGGGACACCACTCGTCACAGCTCTCCATTCAGAAACGTATCCTTCCACTGCTAACATCTGTTTTTTATGACCGATTAAGTTTATTTGATAGTAAACCCATTAGCTTCCAGGGTTTGCCCCTTCATCAGGTTAGTGATTGGGTTTGCTATCAAATAAACTTGTTGGACTTTAACCTGGTGTTGAGACTTCTTACCGTGTTTATCCCAGTCCAACGCCAGCATCGCCACATCATTTTATCACTGAGCCAGTTCTGTACCCACCTTGCCAGCTCACCTCTGATCCCATGCGACTTCACCTTTTGTACCAGTCTGCCATGAGGGACCTTGTCAAAGGCCTTTCTGAAGTCCATGTAGACAACATCCACTGCCCTACCCTCATCAATCATCTTCATCATTTCCTCGAAAAGCTTGGTCAAGTTAGTGAGACATGACCACCCTTCACAAAAAAAAATTACAGCACAGGAACAGGTCCTTTGGCCCTCCAAACCTGCACCAACCATGCTGCCTGACTGAACTAAAACCCCCTACCCTTCTGGGAACCACATTCCTCTATTCTGATCCTATCCATATATTTGTCTAAATACCCCAAAAAAGTCACTATCGTACCTGCTTCCACTACCTCCCCCGGCAGCGAGTTCCACATACCCACGACTGTGTAAAAAAATTTGTGCATCTCCTTTAAACCTTGACCCTCATACCTTAAGCCTATATCCCCTAGTAATTAACTCTTCCACCCTGGGGGGAAAAAGCTTCTGACTATCCACTCTGTCTATGCCCCTCAATCTTGTAAACTTCTATCAGTTGCGCTCAACCTCCGTCATTCCAGTGAGAACAAACAAAGTTTCTCCAACCTCTCCTCGTAGCTACTGCCCTCCATATCAGGCACCATTCTATCCTGGTAAATCTTTTCTGTACCCTCTCCAAAGCCTCCACATCTTTCTGGTAGCGTGGCAACCAGAATTGAACACTATATTCCAAATGCAGCCTGACGAAGGTTCTATAAAGCTGCAACATGACTTGCCAATTTTAAACTCAATACCTGGCCGATAAAGGTAAGCATGCCGTATGCCTTGATTACCTTTTCCACCTGTGTTGCCACTTTCAGTGACCTGTGTACCTATACACCCAGATCCCCCTGCCTATCAATACTCTTAAGGGGTCTGCCATTTACTGTATATTTCCTATCTTTATTACACCTTCCAAAATGCATTACTTCAAATTTGTCCGGATTCAACTCCATTTTCCATCTCTCCGCTCAAGTCTCCAACTAAACCATATCCTCTGATGGTCCTCATCACTATCCACAGATCCACCAACCTTTGTGTCATTCACAAACTTACTAATCAAACCATTACATTTTCCTCCAAACCATGTTGCCTCTCATTAACACATCCACTTATTTTCAAGTGCAAGTAAATCCTGTCTCAAAAAACCCTCTCTAATAATTTCCCTACCATTGATGTAAAGCTCACCAACCTGCAATTATCTGGATTATCCTTGCTACCCTTCTTAAACAAAGGAACAACATTGGCGATTCTCCAATATTCTGGGTCCTCCTTTGTAGCCAGTGAGAACACAAAGATTTCTCCCAGTATTCTGCGGTTTATCCCATCAGGCCTCGGAGACTTATCTACCTTAATTTTTCTCAAGAACCCCAATAACACCTTTTTGATCGCAACATGACTCAAAATATCTGCACACCCATCCCCAGACTCTCATCCACCAAATCCTTCTCTTTGGACAATACTAACGCAAAGTACTCATTTAATACCTCATCCATTTCCTTTGGCTCCAAGCGTAGATTCCTTCCCCTGTTTTTGAGTGCGCCAACCCTCTCCCTGGCTACCCTCTTGCTCTTTTTATATGTATGAAAAGACTTGGGATTTTCCTTAATTCTGCTGGCCAATGATTTTCTGACCTCTTTTAACCCTCCTTGCTCAAGTTTCTTTCTAGTGTCCTTATATTTCACAGTTGCTACATGTGTTTCCAGCCTCCTAGCCTTAACAAATGCTTCCTTTTTTCTTTTTGACTAGGGTCACAATATCTCTCTTTATCCAGGGTTCCCAAAATTTACCATATTTGTCCTTCATATTTACAGGAATGTGCTTGTATTGAATTCTTATCAACTTACACTTGAAAGCCTCCCGCATGCCAGATGTTGATATGCCCTCAAAACGTTTGACCCCAATCATCATTCTTCAGTTCCTGTCCAATATTGTTGTAATTAGTCTTCCCCCAATTTAGCATCTCCTCCTGAGGACTACACTCATCTTTATCCATCAGTTCCTTAAAGCTTACTGAATTGCGGTCCCAAACTGCCACCCCACTGAAACACTGACCACTTGGCCGGGCTCATTCCCCAATACCAAGTCCAGTACGGCCCCTTCCCTCATTGGACTATCTACATACTGTTTCAAGAAGCCCTCCTGGATGCTCCTTACAAACTCTGCCCCATCCACTCCCCTAGCACTGAGTCCCAGTCAATAAAGGGGAAGTTAAAATCTCCCAATAGAACTGTTACTTTTGCACCATGCCAAAATCTGCCTACATATCTGTTCCTCTATCTCCTGCTGGCTACTGGGATGCCTATAGTAAACCCCCAACATTGTGACTACATCCTTCCTATTCCTCAGCTCTACCCATATTGGCTCACTGTATGAGCCCTCCGAGGTGTCCTCTCACAGTACAGCTGTATTCCCCTCTATCCCGCCTGAAACATCTGTATCCTGGAACACTATTGTTCCAGTGTGTTCCACACACTGTCCTTCCCTTAAACCTGTCCTTCCCTTAAACCAAGTCTCTGTAATAACAACAACATCATAGTTCCAAGTTCTAATCCAAGCTCTAAATTCATCTGCCTTACCTGTTACACTTCTCACATTGAAACAAATGCACTTCAGTCCACCAGATCCTCTTTGATTAGCAAACACATCCTGCCTGCTCTTTGAATCTTATTGGCCTTACTCTCTTGCTGCCCTTCAGTTAATTCACCTTTGCTTTGGTTTCAACTCCCCTGCCAAACTAGCTTAAATCTCCTGTGACACTAGCAAATCTCCCGGCCAGAATATTTATGCCCTTCCAGTTTAGATGTAACCCATCCTTTCGGACTTGTACGAGGTTGCAATGGTCCAGATATCTGAAACCCCCCCTTCCTACACCAGCTGTTTAGCCAGGTATCGAGCTGCACTATCTTCCTATTTCTAATCTCACTAGCATGTGCTGCAAGGCGTAATCCTAAGATTACAACCCTAGAGGACTCGCTTTTTAACTTTCTACCTAACTCCCTAAACTGCTGCTGCAGGACGTCATCACTGTTCCTATGTAGTTAATATCATTGCTCTTTCATACTCCTGAACGATTGTACATGATCTGTATTGGTTAATTAAGATTATTCACTTATAGGAATGGCCTATATTCAATTTCTAATCTGTTTAAATGTACCTTTGCTTCACCTGGGATTGGGTGACAAAGATACAGATCTTACTTTTTCATTGTTATAAGTCAAGCAGGTGCCAACATAGTTACAATCTGTCAGCACTCGGTCTAGATTCAGATGAAATCAGCAACTGAAATAAGGAATGGAAGCCACCTAACAAACTCTCCTTCACTTCTACAAAGGCAGCTATGTAAAAATATACTTGTCTCAGATGAGTATCCAACACTCGCTGTCAAATAATGACCAAAAATGATCTTTAAAAAATGCTCCACTAATCATTTACATATTCTATCTGAAGATGATAGTAGATGTTTGCCATCCTACATTAAATGATGTATATTTTCATTTGACTCAAATATTTTGTTCATTAAGACTCAATTGCAAAATGAGTGTTTACGTAGAGAAATGTTACGGACTTTTGCTTAGAAATCTAATTGGAATATAATTATGAGACTTGTGCAAATTCCACTGTAAATTGTATCAATTCCTTCTATTTTAGAAGGAAAATTAAATGGAGGCCAGACACAGATCACAAAAAAACCTGAAATCATGATTCAATTTTTGTAAAAACTTTTATTTATTTTGTTTTGTTACAGTGTGTGGTTTATTTGAGGGTACTTTAGAAAAAAATCACAATGTGCAATCACTGCCACAAAGGAGGCATCAGATTCCACTGTCAGGGATGAGTTGGATGTTACAAGTAAGGTTGCCAAGGGTACAATAATCCATGAATGCTTGTCGTGTTTGTTATGATTGCTGTCTGAAATATTTCACAGTTGCACAAAAAGCCCTTCCGTCAGACATGGGGAGGGAGGGTCCAGTTTAAATCACTTCCTGAGCTGTCAGCTGAGTCGCAGTTATTATCTTTTTATTCATACCTCTGGGCCTTATCAATCCTGCCCGGCCTGCAAAATAAGACCAAAAATAATATAATTGATCTCCCAGTAAATACTGAATATAAAAGCTTCTGAGTGGAGTACAACCTGTCCAATAAAACAGCAAAATAAAAATAGGAAAATACGTGATCATAAGAGTTCGGTTAAGGGCTGCCACGGTGGAATTTTAGTTGTTACCCTTCAACCAGCTGGTCATTCTTGAAGGACATTTTTAAACATAACCTGGTTAAAGAAAACACTTTTTTTAGGAACTATGTTGCTTAAACACTCCTGCCTGATCCATTGTCTGCTTTTATTTAATCTAGAAACCTATTGCTTTGATAGCACTGTTAAATATTTGCCACAGCTCCTACACCATGCACATTAAGCAAAACGCTTTTAACAACCACAAGTATTTAGGAATATTTCACATAAGAAACCACCCAAAAAGAAAACATAGGATGTTCTTCATGTGCTAAGCTTTATCTCTAGAAATCTGTACGTTTTGAGATTACTCCAGCCACCCATTTACTAATCAGTTGAAACAACAATGATGCTAAACTGTGCAGATTATAATCTTTGAATTGTCATGAACACTGTTTTATTCATAAAGATGAATGTTACAAATATAAGTCTAATTGAGGGTATTTAGAGTGCAGAATAAACAAATTTGAGATAAGAGTCTATAATGCAACAAATTGCAGACATCATTGGCTCAAATATCGAAATTGAAATAAATACATTTTATTTCTATTGAATGCACAGAACAAAAACAGACATACATACAAACATGCAAATGAGGAATAGGCCATTTGGTAACCTTTTCAGTCTGCTTCACTATTTAATATCATAGCTGTGAGATTGGTCTTATTGGCTACCTCTGATATACTTAGACTCCCTTATTAATCAAGAAATTATCTCCCACTGCCTAAAAATATTCAATGACCTTGCCTCCATCACTCTCGAGGAAAGGGTTCCAAAGACACACAACCCTCAAAAAAAATTCTCATCTGTCTTAAGTAGCAACTCATTTTTAAAGTGTCCCCACTTCTAGTCTGTTGCACAAGGGGAAATATCCTTTCAGTAGCTATTCTGCAGCTGTATTTTCTTGTTGCAGTAAGTTCAATTTGTTAAAATAATCTTCAATTTGTAGCAAGACACTTAACTCCAGCAAGAGAGCCAGACACTTCAATCAAGTTTCAGCTTAATCTGTAAGCTCCACACTGAATTAAGACCTCAATGCTTGCAGGTATCTCCCTGTAGGGGAAATCATTGCTAATATTCACATCAAAACCAACGATAATCTACCCTGTAATAAATTAGACAGGCTGAAAACAATTGATAGAAACATTGAAAAGAGTAGGCCAATCAGCACTCGAGCCTGTACTGCCATTCATTTTGATCAAGGCCGATCATCAAATTCAATATCCTGATTTCACCACCCCCCCCACCCCATTGGCCTCAACTATGTTCTGTGCTAGTGAATTCCACACATTCACAAGATTCACTCAGTCCTAACGGTTTACCCCTTATCCTCAAACTATGACCTTTAATTCTGGACTCCTCCACATTAGGAGCATTCTGAATCTACCCTGTGTAATCCCATTAGAATTGTATAAATTCCTACAAAATTTCCTCCTTCTTCTAAACTTCAATATAATCCTAATCGACTTTCCTCATATGGCAGACTTTTTTTTGACACAGGCAGTAGTGGGTACCTGGAACTCATTGCCAGGTGAGGTAGTGGAAGTGGACACGATAATGACTTTTAAGGGGCATCTTGACAAGTACATGAATAGGATGGAAATAGACTGATACAGTCCCCGGAAGGATAGGGGGTTTTAGTTAAGTCGGGCAGCATGGTCAGTGCAGGCTTGGAGGGCCAAAGGGCCTCTTCCTGTGCTGTAATTTTCTTTGTTCTTGACAAACCTGCTACCCCAAGAGTCAGCCTGGTAAACCTTCGCTGCACTCACTCTACAGCAAGGGCATCCTTCCTCAGATAAGGACACAAACTGCAGTCCTCACCAACGCCTGTATAATTGCAGTAAAACATCCCTATTCCGATATTCAAATCCTCTCACTATAAAGGCCAACATACCGTTTGTCTTCTGTACTGCCTGCTGTACTTGCACGCTTACTTTCAGTGACTAATGCACGAGGACGCCAAGGTCTCACTGAGTATCCACCCCTCTCAATTTACACCCATTCAAGTGATAATCTATTTTTTTGATTATTGTCACATGTATACAGTGAAAAGTATTGTTTCTTGTGTACTATACAAAGCGTACTGTTCATAGAGAAGGAAAGGCGAAAGTACAGAACGTGGTGTTGTAGTCATAGTTAGTGTGTAGAGAAAGATCAACTTAATGTGAGGTAGGTCCATTCAAGTTTGATGGCAGTAGGGAAGAAGCTGTTTTTGAGTCGGTTGGTATGTGTCCTCAGACTTTTGTATCTTTTGCCCAATTCTAAAAGAAGAGCGAATGTCCAGGGTGCGTGGGTCCTTTATTATGCTGGCTGTTTTTCTGAGGCAGCGGAAAGTGTAGGCAGTGTCAATGGATGGGAGGCTAGTTGATTGATACCCTTTGTAGTTTATTGCAGTCTTGGACAGAGCAGGAGTCATACCAAGCTGTGATATACCCAGAAAGAAGTTGGTGAGAATTGTAGTGGATATGCCAAATTTTCTTCGTCTCTTGAAAAAGTAGAGGCATTGGTGGGTTTTCTTAACTATAGCGTCTGCATGAGGACCAGGACAGGTTGTTGATGTGGACACCTAAAAATCTGAAACTTTCAACCATTTCTACTTCAAAGTGGATAGCTTCACAATCATCCATATTATACTACATATGCCCACTCAGCCTGTCCAAATCATGCTGAAGCATCTTTGCATCTTCCTCACAGCTCACCCTCCCATCCAACTTTGCATCATGTGCAAATTTGAAGATAATTATATTCAGTTCCCTCTTCCAAATCATTAATATATAATGTGAACAGTTGGGGTCCTGGCACAGGTCCCTGTGGAACCCCACTAGTCACTGCCTGTCAATTGGAAAAAGACCCATTTATACCAGCTCTTTGCTTCCGATCTGCTAACCAGTTTTCTATCCATCTCAAGACACTACCCACAATCCCATGTACTTTAACTTTACATGGTAGCCTGTTATTTGAGACCTTGTCATAAGCCTTCTGAAAGTCTAAGTAAACCACATCCACTGGTTCTCCTTGGTCAACAATACTGGTTACATTCTTAAACAATTCAAATAGATTAGTCAAGGCATGATTATCCTTTCATATATCCATGCTGCCTTCGTGTGATTATACCAGTGCCTTCCAAATGCTGAACTATGAAATCCTTAATAATGGAGTCTAGCAACTTCCCCAGTAGTGATGTTAGACTCACTGCTCTATAGTTCCATGTTCTCACTTATCCCTCTTAATTCTCTTCTGCTATAACCTACCCTTTCACACCACTGTGCATCTTTAATTGCTCCCAGCAAATGCCCTCACATATCATCAATATTCATTACTTCTTAAACAAAAATTAGAGGTTGCTTTGGAGCATCTTTACTAGAGAAAAAATTATTGCTCATCCCCTCTTTTAAACAGAATAATGGAAATCGTGCGATTGAAACTAATGTGGCAAGGGGCTAGGAATCTTTGCAACGATTCAGAGCACAAGGAATCAAGAACAAGAGGAAAATACAGTAAGGGGAATAAGGAAAGTGACAGGCAGAGAAATCAAGGGCCAGAGTCAGATAAGGACCAAGAATAGTAGTAAAGGGAAAAGTAGTAAGTGCCCACCTTAAGGCTTTTACCCAAATGCTCGGGGCATTCAAAACAAAATGGATGAATTATTTGCACAGATAAATGTAATGGGGTATGATATAGTTGGCAATACAGCGACATGACTCCAAGATGAGCAAGGAACTAAACATTGAGGGCCAGTGTTTGGTAAGGTCAGTACAGATAGAAAAGGTGGTGGAATTGCATTGTTGATTAAAGATGATATTGAGGAAAGATATTAGCATAGATGATGTGGAATTTGTATGGGTCGAGTTCAGAAACATGGGGCAAAAACATTGGTGGGGGTGATATACAGAACACCAAACGGTAGTGGTAATGTTGGAAAAAGTATTAGATAGGAAATTAGGGAGGCATGCATTAAAGGAACATCTATGATTCTGGGCAACTTTAATCTGCATATGGATTGGGAGAGTCAAATTCACCACAGTACAAGAGGAGAAATTTCTGGAGTGCATACAGTAATTGGCTTTCTGGAGCAATACGTAGATTGTAATAGAATATTACAGCACAAACAGGCCCTTCGGCCCTCGAGTTGCACCGATCACATCAACCCCACCAATCTATAGACCTATCTATAACCCCCAATCCCATTAAACCCCATATACTCATCCAGAAGTCTTTTAAAAGACCCCAGCGAGTTCGCCTCCACCACCGACGACGGCAGCCGATTCCATTCACTCACCACCCTCTGAGTGAAAAACTTACCCCTAACATCACCTCTGTACTTCCCTCCGCGCACCTTAAATCTGTGTCCTCTCGTAGCGACCATTTCAACCCGGGGAAATAGCCTCTGAGAGTCCACCCTATCTATTCCTCTCAACATTTTATAAACTTCTATCATGTCGCCTCTCAACCTTCGCCTCTCCAGGGAAAAGAGTCCCAGCTCCCTCAACCTATCTTCATAAGGCATGCCTCCCAGTCCAGGCAACATCCTTGTAAATCTCCTCTGCACCCTTTCAATAGCTTCTACGTCTTTCCTATAGTGAGGCGACCAGAACTGCGCACAGTACTCCAAAGGAGGCCTGACGAGGGTCCTGTAAAGTTGCAGCATTACCTCCCGACTCCTAAACTCAATCCCTCGATTAATGAAGGCCAGTACACCATACGCCTTCTTGACCACCTCCTCCACCTGCGAGGCCGATTTAAGAGTCCTGTGAACCCGGACCCCGAGATCCTTCTGCTCTTCAACGCTACTAAGACCCCTGCCCTTAATAGTGTACTCGTTCATCCCGTTGGTTCTGCCGAAATGGACTACTACACATTTATCCACGTTGAAGTCCATCTGCCACTTCTCCGCCCATTCCTGCATCCTATCTATGTCCTGCTGCAACTTTTGACATCCTTCCAGACCATCCACAACACCGCCGACCTTCGTGTCATCAGCGAACTTGCTAACCCATCCCTCCACTTCCTCATCCAGGTCATTTATGAAAATGACAAACAACAAGGGTCCCAGAACAGATCCCTGGGGCACCCCACTGGTGACTGACCTCCATTCCGAAAAAGACCCATCCACAACCACTCTCTGCCTTCTGCAGGCAATCCAGTTCTGGATCCACAAGGCCAAAGGCCCTTGGATCCCATGCCCTCTCACCTTCTCAAGAAGTCTTGCATGGGGGACCTTATCAAACGCCTTGCTGAAGTCCATGTACACTACGTCCACGGCACTTCCTTCGTCAATGTGTTCAGTCACATTATCGAAGAACTCAACTAGGCTCGTAAGGCACGACCTGCCCTTGACAAATCCATGCTGACTATTCCTGATCATGTCAAACCTCTCCAAATGCTCGTAAATCTTGTCCCTCGGAAGCCTCTCCATCAGCTTACCAACCACTGAGGTCAGACTCACCGGGCGGTAATTTCCCGGGCTATCCCTGTTCCCTTTCTTGAAAATAGGGACTACATCCGCAATCCTCCAATCTTCCGGAACCTCTCCCGTCTCCATTGACGACGCAAAGATCATCGCCAAGGGCTCTGCAATCACTTCCCTGGCCTCCCACAGTTTCCTGGGGTACATCCCATCTGGTCCCGGCGACTTATCTACCTTGATAGAATTCAAAAGTTCTAACACATCCTCCTCCTTAATGTCCACGTACTCAATCTTTTCCACCTGCTGCAAGTCCATAGCAAGATCTCCCAAATCAGCTTCCACTGTGAATACTGATGCAAAGTACTCATTAAGCACCTCCGCCATTTCTTCTGGTTCTACACAGACCTTTCCCCCTTCATCTTTTATAGGTCCTATCCTTTCCCTTCTCACCCTTTTACCTTTCACATACTTATAGAAGGCCTTGGGATTTTCCTTAATCTTACCCGCCAAGGTCTTCTCATGACCCCTTCTGGCTCTCCTAATTTCCCTTTTAACCTCCTTTCTACAGTCCTTATATTCTTCAAGATCCTTAACCTCTCCTAGTTCCCTGAACCTTTTGTACACCTTCCTTTTCCTCCTGACTAGGTTCAACACAGCCTTCGTGCACCACGGTTCCTGCGACCTACCAAAACCCCCTTGCCTTATCGGAACATTGTCATGCAGAGCGCCAGACAAACATTCCTTGAATATCCGCCACCTTCCTTCGGTACTTTTCCCTAAGAATGCCTCCTTCCAGTTTATTTGTCCAAGTAACTTCCTGAAGAGGAACGAGAAAGGGAGCAGGCCATCTTGGATTGGGTTGTTGTGCAATTAAAAAGGATTAGTTGGCAATTTAGTTGCAAGAAAACTCTTGGGGACGAGTGACCATATATGGTAGAATTCTTTTGTCAAGGTGGATAGTGATGTAGTTGATTGAGACTAGGGTCCTAAATCTCAATAAAGGTAACTATGATGGTATGAATTGACCATGACGGACTGGGAAACATTACTTAAAGGAAAGACAGTGGATAGGCAATGGCAGGCATTTAAAGAACAAATGGGTAGCTCCAAAAGTTGTTTATTCCTGTTTGGCATAAGGGTGGTAAGGGAATTGTGGCCAAACCATGGCTTACGAGGTGAAACTGGAGATAATATCAGATTCAAGGAAGAAACAAAAGGCCTGAGGATTGGGAGCAGTTTAAAATTCAGCAAAGGAGGACCCAAGGGATTGATTAAGATTGGAAAAATAGAGTATGAAAGTAAGCTAGTGGGGAATATAAAAACTGACTATAAAAGTTTCTATAGGTATATAAAGAGAAAAAGATTGACAAAAACGAATGTAGGCCTCTTATAATCAGAAATGGGAGAATTCCGAACAGGGAATTAAGAAATGGCTGAGGAATTAAATTTGTAATTTACTTCAGTCTTTACAAAGACATAAATAATGTACCAGAAGATGCTGAGAGAAACATGTTTTATTGAGGCGTTGTAGGAAATCAGCATTAGTAGAGAAATGCTTTTGGGGAAATTAAAGGTAGATAGATCTCCAGGTACTGATCATCTGCAACCCAGAATACTAAAGAAAGTTCAGAAGAGGGTGCATTATACACTAATCTGAAAGTGGTTGAGTTTCCTTTTATCCAAAAATCAAACACATCCAAAGAGCACACTGTTTGAACCTCATCAACCTTTACCTCAGGAAGTCTAGGTTTTTATCTGCACTGTTACCTTCTGATTGTTGTGGTGAACATGTCAAAAAGAAAATTACAGGTACCTTGTATTTATTTTTCAGTGATAATCCTGACTTTTCTAGCCATTTTAGCTACTTTAGACCAGTGAATCACAACCAGTGTGCCACGCAGAACGCCCCCCCCCGTCTCTCCCCACAAAGTGTGCTGCAAAGAAACATTCAAAATTCATGTAATTAAAATTAAAATCCTCATCCTCAGCTCGACAGTCAGCATCTCCAACACCCAACAAAGTTTGGCCTCCCGTGCATTCACAGGCCAGGAAAGATGTAAAGTTCAGATTTTTAAAGTTGGTCAGGCCCATGTGCATGATTAACGGACTTGGCGCTGAATATAAAGGTCACATGCACACACACAAAAAGCAAAACTCAAAGTATGAGTAACCCAGAGTACTTAGAGTTACCCCTGGAAACAGTAGCTCCATTGGTGTTTATTTACCAAAATTCTTTGGATTCTGGAATAGTTCCTACAGATTGGAGGGTAGCTAATGTAAGCCCGCTATTCAAAAAGGGAGTACAACTATAGACCAATAAGCCTAACATCAATACTGGGGAAGTTGCTAGAATCCATTGTCAACGATTTCATAACTTGGCAGTGGTATAATCAAAGTCAGCAATGGACTTGCAAAAGGGAAATCATGCTTGACAAAACTATTGGAATTTTTTGAGGATGTAACTAGTACGAGTTGACTGAGGAGAACCAGTGGATGTGGGTTTATTCAGACTTTGAAAGCTTTCAACAAGGTCTCACATAACAGACTATGTAAAGTTAAAGCACGTGGGATTGCAGGTAATGTCTTGACATGGATAGAAAGCTGGTTAGCAAAATTGTTTTGCTGCAATTGCAGTTTTGGTATCTTTATCGGAAGAACATAAGAACATAAGAAATAGGAGCAGGAGTAGGCCATCTAGCCCTTCGAGCCTGCCCCACCACTCAATAAGATCATGGCTGATCTGTCGTGGCTCAGTTCCACATTCCCGCCCTCTCCCCATAACCCTTAATCCCCTCTCTTATCAAAAACCCATCAACCCACGTCTTAAAAATATTAAGCGAGGTAGCCTCCACTTCAACGGGCAGGGAATTCCAGAGATTCAAGAAGAACACCAAAACTGCATACACTACACCACGTATGGCCTCACCAACATGCTGTACAATTGCAGCAAAACATCCCTACCTTTATATTCAAATCCTCTCATTATGAAGGCCAACATACCATTTACTGCCTTTACTGCCTGCAGTACCTGCACACTTACTTTCAGAGATTGATGCATGAGAACTCTAAGGTCTCGTTGAGTATCCCCCCTCTCGATTACACCCATTCAAGTTATAATCCGTCTTCCTATTATTGCTACCAAAGTAAATCACATTTATCCACATTATGCTGCATCTACCATGCCCACACATTCAGCTTGTCCAAATCACACTGAAATGTGTGGGCATGGTAGATGCAGCATAATGTGGATAAATATGATTTACTTTGGTAGCAATAATAGGAAGACGGATTATAACTTGAATGGGTGTAATCGAGAGGGGGCTTACTCAACGAGACCTTAGAGTTCTCATGCATCAATCTCTGAAAGTAAGTGTGCAGGTACTACAGGCAGTAAATGGTATGTTGGCCTTCATAATGAGAGGATTTGAGTATAAAGGTACGGATGTTTTGCTACAATTGTACAGCATGTTGGTGAGGCCACACGAGGTGTAGTGTATGCAGTTTTGGTGTTCTTCCGATAAAGATACTAAAACTGCAATTGCAGCAAAACAATTTTGTTAACCAGCTTTCTATCCATGTCAAGACATTACCTGCAATCCCATGTGCTTTAATTTTACATAGTCCGTTACGTGGGACCTTGTTGAAAGCTTTCAAAGTCTGAATAAACCCACATCCACTGGTTCTCCTCAGTCAACTCGTACTAGTTACATCCTCAAAAAATTCCAATAGATTTGTCAAGCACGATTTCCCTTTTGCAAGTCCATTGCTGACTTTGATTATACCACTGCCAAGCTATGAAATCGTTGACAATGGATTCTAGCAACTTCCCCAGTATTGATGTTTGGCTTATTGGTCTATAGTTCTACTCCCTTTTTGAACACTGTTCACTTTAGTCTTACTGATTTGCACTACAATGAACCAGACCATAAGTCAGTGTTGTACACCATATCACTGCCATTACGTAAATTTACCAAAAACAGAAACCTCAAATATCCTGGACAGTAAGAATCACTGGGAGTAATGGAGATATAGCAGACAAGCATTCTGGAGGTTCAAATTTAAAGCCCATCATAAAATTTCTGAAAGAGCTCAACAAATCTGGTCATGTTTGGGGTGCTATTTACATAAGAACACAAGAACCGGGAGCAGAAGGCGGCCATTTGGCCCTTCAAGTCTGCTCTGCCATTCAATAAGATCATGGTTGATCTTTTTGTGGATTCAACTCCACTTACCCGCCCACTCACCATAACCCTTAATTTCTTTATTGTTCAAAAATGTATCTATCCTTGCCTTAAAAACATTTAATGAGTAGTCTTAACTACTTCACTGGGCAGGGAATTTCAAAGATTCACAAACTTGTGTGAAGTTCCTTCTCAACTCAGTTCCAAATCTGCCTCAACCGCCCTGCCCCCCCTTTATTTTGAGGCTATGCCTCCTAGTTCTAGTTTCACCTGCCAATGGAAACCATCTCCCTGCTTTTATCTTATCTATTACTTGTTAATTTTATATGCTTCTATAAGGACCCCCTCATTCTTCTAAATTCCAATGCGTATAGTTCCAGTCTACTCAGTTTCTCCTCATAAGCCAATGCTCTCAATTCTGGAATCAACCTAGTGAATCTCCTCTGCACCCCTCCAGTGCCAGTATATCCTTTCTCAAGTAAGGAGACCAAAACTGTACACAGTATTCCAGATGAGACCTCACCAGCACCTTATACAGCTGCAACATGAGCCCTGCTTTTAAACTCCATCCCTCTAGCAATGAAGGATAAAATTTCATTTGCCTTTTTAATTATTACTGCACCTGCAAACTAACTCCTTGAGATTCCCGCACAAGGACACCCAGGTCCTTCCGCACAGCAGCATGCTGCAATTTTTTTAGTATTTAAGTAATAGTCCATTTTGCTGTTATTCCTACCAAATTGATTGACCTCACATTTACCAACACTGTACACCATCTGTCAGACCTCGCCCACTCAGACTATCTATATCCCTTTGCAGACTTTCAGCATCCTCTGCACATTTTGCTCTGCCACTCATCTTGGGGTCATCTGTGAATTTTGACACACTACACTTGGTCCCCAACTACCAATCATCTACATAGGTTTAATTTCTATTTAGCCATAGTCTTACTCCACAAGTTTACATAGAACATAGTACAGCACAGGAACAGGCCCTTCAGCCCACAATATTGTGCCAAACATGACTCCAAACTAAATTAATCCCGTTTGTCTGCCCTTGGACCATATCCCTCACATATTCATGTGCTTATCTAAAAGCCCCTTAAATGCCTCTATTATATCTGCCTGCATCACCACCCCCTGGCAGCGTATTCTAGACCTAGTCCCAGTATGGAACCTATTCAAACACCATTAGTCATGGACTTCCAGCCAGAAAAACACCCTTCCAACACTACTCCCTCACTTCTTTTCCATCCATCTTAATCTTCGGGATGAGTTTACCACGAGAGACCTTGTTGAAAGCCTGACTAAATCCATATAAGTAACCTCCACTGCTCTACGCTCAACGATCACCTCCTCGGAAAAATCATTAGGTTGGTTGGAAAGGACCTGCCCCTCACAAAGCCATGCTAACTTTCCCTAATTAGGCCATGATTTTCCAAATGCGTGTTCAATCCTATCCCTAAGAATCCTCGCCACTAGCTTCCCAGACAGTTTAAAGTGATATGTTGCTTGACAGCTGTTGCTCAAGTGAAATGGGCTTTTCTCATACTGACATATTATTAACTGTATTATTAATGCATTGCTTAAAGATCATTTGTTCATGATCTTGTCATCTGGAGAGTCAAAAACATGCTAAGAATTATGCTGAACCTTGGGCTAAATACAAAGCTAATGAAACTGGATGGGAAGATGCCAATTTATTTTTCAAAAATAAATGCAAAATACTGAGGATGCTGGAATCTGAAACAAAAACAGAAAAATAACAGCAGATCTGAGAGCATTTGTGGAGAGAGAGAGAGAGAGAGAGAGAGAGAGAGAGAGAGAGAGAGAGAGAGAGAGAGGGAGAATAGATCCAATGTTTGAGTCCAGATGACACTATGTCAGAGCTGAAGGGTCATCTAAACTCAAACGTTGCCTCTATTTTCTCTCTCTCCACAGATGCTGTCAGACCTGTTGAGATTTACCAGCTTTTTTAAAGTGCAAAAATAGTTTAACTTGCTTTCAAAACACATAGTGGGCATTATTCTTAGCAGCTATTTGACTCTCCAGATGACAAAATCATGGACAAATACTCTTAAAGCAATGCATTAGTAAACAGTTAGTAATAAGTCAGTATGAGAAAAGCCCATTTCACCTGAGCATTGCTCTTTGTTCATTTACCCAGCTTCAGATCAAATAACATTATGACTACTTTGAAATTGAGAGTTTAGGTAACATACATAAATTTTATGAAAGCAGACATGACCACCAAGCCAGTATAGAGAATCAACTAAAAGTCTGGTGAGCCAGATGACCAGTGGGGCACACAGGATGCTTGTAAGCGTGGCATGAAAGTCCATAGCATCAAATGTCACAACTGGCATCACTAGCTGGCGACACCTGCTGTGGGTTGGCATGCACAACCACAGCAAGTAGTGGCTAAAGTGTCTTGGAAACTGAACCAAAAATATCCAGCAGTGTTAAGTGCTTCTGACAGAACCTACCCTCTCAAAAATTGACCTTCACAACAAAAGTGCACCAAATGAAGGCACTCATCCAAAATGGATGGTTCGTTGCACGCATGTCATCTGTCATCAATGGAAGTAAGCCAAAATATAAACAGGTCAGAAAGTCTATAATGTACGAAAAATTCCATGTACTGAAAGTCTAATGCATCCATTTGTCCCCATGTAAAATGCTTACTAATAAATTTTTCACTCCTCCTAGAAGTTGCACAGAAGATCTAAAATATACCCCAGAAAAAACATAATTGAATTCAATCTCTTTTTTGAGGATTTCTTTCTACTCAGGCATTACCTGACTCCTGGAATTGAGTTGGAATTTTTTAAAATGCAATTGATCAAAGTCTTTGTCTTCGGCTGCCCAAAAAATTGAACTGCACTCTTGACTTACTTTTCTGATATGCAAGCAAAACAGTGTACTCCGGATATTGAAGATCTGAAATAAATAGAAAATACTAGAAATTCTTAGCAGGTCAAGTAGCATCTGTGGAGGGATGCGGGTTGAAAATATTTTGGCAGAACTGGATTACACTGAAAAAGTTAATTGAACTGAAACATTTAACTCCACAGGTACTGCTTGAACTATTGAGTAGAATACTCCCTTATTTGGGTACATCTGATCACTGAATACTTGATACTGAAATCAGGTGAAAGTAGTTTATTGGCAGCTTGAACATTAAGCCCTCAGTACTTTCAAGAAAACAGCCTAATACCCAAAAACAAAGCATCTTCAAATTAGGTGCCTGAATTATAGATTTTGATGAAACAATATCTGTAAATTCAAAGCCAATGCAGATGATTCTCAACAGTAGATCTAAAGTCATGGATCCAAAATAGCTGAAATGATCAGCATTTGAAAGACTCAAATGTGGAGGCAAATTGTTTATTTTAGAAAGATTATACCTGTTTGGACGGAGGTATCCCATAATGAATCTTAATCTTCCATAGCCTCGTTACAGCATACTGATCGTTAAGATAATTTGGGCAATGACTACCTGACAGCTATATATAAGCTAGAGTAGTTGAAGCAGAGGTATAACCCCCTACCTTGCATTGTAACAGCAGCACAAATATCCAGACATACTATGGCCATTACACCAGATGTGGCTTCACCCAAATCCCATGTAGACTAGACCTGTCTCTACACCTACCTTTTGTGCTCAAGAACTAATTTGATCATGACTACAAAATTCCTCTTCATGTGAATTAATTTCTAGACTGCTTAGGGTGGCATGGTGACTAGCACTGCTTTCAGCGCCAGGGACACAAGCTTGATTCTGGCTTGGGGAAGTGTCAGTTTACACATTCTTTCTGTGTCTGCATGGGTTTCCTCCAGGTGGTCCGGTTTCCTCCCAAATATGCGCTGGTTAGGTCGAGTGGCCGTGCTAAACAAAATTCACAAAGATCAAAATTCTACTGAGGATACATTGTGTGTACATAAAGAACAGTTGATTAGGAAAATAATTAATTCACCACCTCCAACTAGGGAAGACAACAAAACAGTTCCAATCAAAGGAGAAACTGATAATTGCTCTGAAGTCATAGCATTTACATAGCAAGGGAAATGGAAGTATAAATATTGGACTGCTCCTGCAGGCGAAATACCTTAATTGCCATTATAAAGACTCCTTCATTCAATGAACTTTTTGTATGTGAAAGATGTGAGGAACAAAATACAGCAAACACAGGCATTAAAAATCCAAATCTAGTGAAAAAAGACAAAGAACAGATCTGGACTTTCATCAGAACACTACTAAAATTTGTTTAGTGTAAAATGCAAAATAAATTGTGCGAACAAAATTCTGCTACAATTCTCAAAATTAACAATAATGGAGGATGACATAGGTATAGAAAGGGAGGGGAACTAAAAATATATAAGCCTCCCGGCACAGATTAGAGGCATTCTATGCTATACAGTAAATGGCAGAACCCTTGAGTATTGGTAGGCAAAGGGATCTGGGTATACAGTACACAGGTCACTGAAAATGGCAATGCAGGTGCAGAAGGTAGTCAAGAAGGCATACAGCATGCTTGCCTTCATCGGCCAGGGCACTGAGTTCAATAATTGGCAAGTCATATTGTAGCTTTATAGAACCTTAGTTAGACCACACCTGGAATATAGTGTTCAATTCTGGTTGCCACACTTCCAGAAAGATGTGGTGGCTTTGAAGAGAGTACAGAAAATATTTACCAGGATATTGCCTGGTATGGAGGGCATTAGCTATTAAGAGAGTTGGAGAAACTTGGTTGTTCTCACTGGAACGACAGAGGTTGAGAGGTGACCTGATAGAAGTCTACAAGATTATGAGAGGCATGGACAGAGTGATAATCGGAAGCTTTTTCCCAGGATGGAACAGTCAATTACTAGGGGTCACAGGTTTAAGGTGCGAGGGACAAGGTTTAAAAGATGTACGAGGCAGGTTTTTTTTTACACAAAGGGCGATGGGTGCTGGGGAAGGTAGTGGAAGCAGATATGGTAGCGACTTTTAAGGGATGTCTTGACAAATACATGAAAAGGATGGGAATAGAGGGATATGGTCCCTGGAAGCGTAGGCAGTTTTAGTTCAGTTGGGCAGCATGGAAGGTGCAGGCTTGCAGGGCCGAAGGGCCTGTTGCTGTGCTGTAACTTTCTTTGTTCTTTGTGTGGCAAGAGACTGGAGGAGCTCTAACTAATTTTCAAATCCCCTCTGGCCACAGGTGAAACTCCAGAGACTGGAGGGCAGCTAACCTGATGTCATTATTCAAGAAAGAAAGTAGGGAAAGACCAGGCAATTACAGACCACTGAGTGTAACATCAGTGGTAGGGAAAATATTGAAAAAAATTCTGATGGACAGAATTAATCTCCACTTGGAGAGGCAAGGATTAAATCAAGGATGTTTAACAAATTTGTCTGAACTTTTCAAAGAGGTGACTAGGTGTGTAGATGAGGGCAGTTACAGTTGATGTGGTCTACATGGACATCAATAAGACTTTGACAAGGTCCATTATGGGAAGCCGATCAAGAGTCCATGAGACCCAGCGTAATTTGGATCCAAAACTAGCTGAGTGACAGGAGGCAGAGGGAGTTGGTTGAAGGTTGTTTGTGTGGCTGGAAGGCTATGTTCAGTTGTGTGCAGCAGGAATCTGGGTCCCTTGCTGTTTGTAGTATACATTAATGATCTAGATGGGAATGTGGGGTATGACCAGTAAGTTCACAAATGACACAAAAATTGGTAGTGTGGTAAATAATAGAACATAGAACATAACAGCACAGAACAGGCCCTTAGGCCCACGATGTTGCGCCGATCAGTTACAAAACAGTGACCCACTAGCCTAAACCAATCCCTTTTCATCCATAAACCTATCCACAGATCTCTTAAACGCCCCCAAACTAGGTGCATTTACAACTGCAGCTGGCAGGGCATTCCAGTCCCTCACCACCCTCTGGGTAAAGAACCTACCCCTGACATCAGTCCTATAACTACCCCCCCTTAATTTAAAGTCGTGCCCCCTCGTGCTAGCATTCTCCATCCTAGGAAAAAGGCTATCACTATCTACCCTGTCTAAACCTCTAATCATCTTATATGTTTCAATGAGATCCCCTCTTAGTGGCCTTCTTTCCGGCGAAAACAACCCCAAATCTCTCAGTCTCTCCTCATAGGATCTCCCCTCCATACCAGGCAACATCCTGGTAAACCTCCTTCTCCAAAGCCTCTACATCCTTCCTGTAATGTGGGGACCAGAACTGCACACAAAACTCCAAGTGCGGCCGCACCAGAGTTGTGTACAGTTGCATCATGACACTGCAACTCCTAAATTCAATCCCCCTACCAATAAACGCCAAGACACCGTATGCCTTCTTAACAACCTTATCTACTTGATTCCCAACTTTCAGGGATCTATATACACATACACCTAGATCCCTCTGCTCCTCCACACTATTCAAAGTCCTCCCGTTAGCCCTATACTCAACACATCTGTTATTCCTACCGAAATGAATTACCTCACACTTCTCCACATTAAACTCCATCCGCCACCTCGCAGCCCAGCTCTGCAACCTTTCTAAGTCACCCTGCAAACTATGACACCCTTCCTCACAATCTACCACGCCTCCGACTTTGGTGTCATCAGCAAACTTACTAATCCACCCAACTATACCCTCATCCAGATCATTAATAAAAATTACAAACAGCAGTGGCCCCAAAACAGATCCCTGAGGCACACCACTCGTAACTGAACTCCATGACGAATATTTACCATCAACCACCACCCTCTGTCTCCTATCTGCTAGCCAATTCCTGATCCAATTACCTAGATCACCCCCAATCCCATACATCTGCATTTTCTGCAGAAGCCTACCATGGTGAACCTTATCAAACACCTTGCTAAAATCCATATACACCACATCAACTGCCTTACCCCTATCCACCTCTTTGGTCACTTTCTCAAAGAACTCGATAAGGTTAGTAAGGCACGACTTACCCGCTACAAAACCATGCTGACTGTCTCTAATCAACTCATTACTCTCCAAATAACTATAAATCCTGTCTCTAATAATCCTTTCCAAAACCTTACCCACCACAGAAGTAAGACTCACCGGTCTATAATTCCCAGGGAAGTCCCTTCTCCCCTTCTTAAACAATGGGACAACATTTGCTGTCCTCCAATCTTCCGGTACTATACCAGAGACTAACGACGACCTGAAGATCAGAGCCAGAGGCTCCGCAATCACCCCTCTTGCCTCCCAAAGAATCCTAGGGTAAATCCCATCCGGACCAGGGGACTTATCTATTTTCAAATCCTCTAAAATATCCAGCACATCCCCCGTATCAACTGCAATACTATCTATTTTACACCCCTGCACCCCAGTGTCCTCCTCAGCTACATTCATGTCCCCTTGCGTGAACACCGGTTCCACACACAACTTCCTTCTACTGTCTGTAACTGGCCCTAATCTTGCCCTAACCAACCTTCTGCTCTTGACATACCTGTAAAACGCCTTAGGGTTCTCCTTAATCCTATCAGCCAAAGTCATCTCATGTCCTCTTTTAGCCCTTCTTAACTCCCTCTTCAACTCCCTCCTAGCCAATCTAAAACTTTCTAATGCACTACCTGAGCCCTCAAGCCTCATCCGAACATAAGCCTCCTTTTTCTTCCTAACCAACGAATCAACTTTTTTAGTGCACCACGGTTCCCTGGGCCTACCAAATGGGGAGGAAAACCTTAGATTACAGGGTGATACTGACAGGTTTGTTAGATGGGCAGAGCAATGGCAAATAGAATTTAACCCTGAAAAGTGAGAGGTAGTGCATTTTGGGAGCACTAACAAGGCTAAGAAATACATAATGAATGGTAGGATGCTGGGAAATACAGACCAGAGAGACCTTGAGTTACATGTCCATAGGCCCCCGAAGGCAGCAGAAAAAGTAGATAAACATGGTTAAAAAAGCATTTGGATGTGTTCCCTTTTTATCAGAGGCACAGAATGAAGTAGCAGGGAGGTTATGATGGAGCTGTATAAAACACTGGTTAGGCTACAGAACATAAGAACATAAGAAATAGGAGCAGGAGTAGACCATCTAGCCCGCCCCGCCATTCAATAAGATCATGGCTGATCTGTCGCTGCTCAGTTCCACTTTCCCGCCCTCTCCCCATAACCCTTAATCCCTCTCTTATCAAAAACCCATCAACCCGCGTCTTAAAAATATTTAGCGACGCAGCCTCCACCACTTCAACGGGCAGAGAATTCCAGAGATTCACCACCCTTTGAGTGAAGAAGTTCCTCCTCAACTCTGTTCTAAACCGCCCCCCTTTTATCTTGAGGCTGTGCCCTCTAGTCCTACTGTCTTTTTTGAGCGGGAAGAGTCTCTCCACCTCTATCCTATCCATCCCATTCATCATCTTATACGTCTCAATGAGATCTCCCCTCATTCTTCTAAACTCTAACGAGTACAAGCCCAGTTTATTCAGCCTCTCCTCATAGCTCAACCCCCTCAACTCCAGCATCAGCCTAGTAAACCTCCTCTGCACTCCCTCCAAGGCCAAAATATCTTTGCGCAGGTGCGGCGCCCAAAACTGCTGGAGTACTGTGTGCAGTTCTGGTCGCCACACTATATGAAGGATAATGATTGCACTAGAAAGGGTGAACAAGAGATTCACCAGGATGTTGCTTGGGCTGGTATTTTTCAGTTATGAAAAGAAGCTGGTTAGGTAGGGGTTGTTTTCCTTAGAGCAGAGAAGGCTGAGGGGGTACCTTGTCGAGGTGCACAAAATGAAGGAGGACATAGATACGGGAGATAGGAAGAAATGTTTCTCCTTAGTAGAGGGGTTAATAACAAGAGGGCATAAATTTAAGATAATAGGTAGAAGATTTAGAGGGGATTTAAGGGAAAACTTTTTAAGCGTTTAGTTGAGCATTTGAAATGCCATAGCATACAGGCTTCAAACTAAGTGCAGTAAAATGGATGGTTGTGAGACGGCCAGCACAGACAAGGGGCTGAAAGGCCCACTTCTATGCTGTAAAACTTTATGACTCTAAATTATCAAGGAGTATTCAACATCTTTATTGTTGTTAAACTCATGGGAAAGTATTTTCTTTACTGAATATTTAACTTAAAGTAACTTTGGAAATTTATACTAAATTAAAAGCCAGTAAGGATAACTTAGTCTGAAAATACTGTCTTCGCCAAACCACACCCTTCATCTCTGACATGACTATACTAAATAATGAATTACTGTTTAATTACAGTTCTTTCTCGACAACAAGACCCCAAACTGGTAAAATAATTCTCTCTTTTTGCAGAATCCCATCTTTGTAGGCATTAGTACTGGAGGACTTAATGCCATAGCTAATTATTCCAAAGACAGTTCAAATTAGACGTATTTAGGATAATTTGGTTTGTGCCTAAAATGCATCGTCACAGCCAGAACTGAGTCACATTACTGACATTCAAAAATTATAAACTTTTGCCAGCTATTCAAACCATACAAGTCCAGTTAATGCTCATTCATACAGTATCAACCCTAAAAAAACTACAAAGATACATACCACTTTCTCATTATTCACTTCAAACCTCATCTTAGTTCATCTATACACCAATCAACTGCAAGACATTAAGTCACATATGATCTACGTACCAGCACAAAAACAACCCATCTAGTTATTAGTGTTACAAGATAAATGCTTCAGTGACAGTATATACCAGATGGCAGCAACAGCGATTTATCTTTCAACTGCATTCTTTCTAGCACAGCAGCATTTAAAGGCGGCAAATTGCTGCCTACAGTTCAATGCTGGCATCTAATTCATATAAGAGTTGAAAGATAAGTAATAATGGATATCTATCACATTGCACAAAATAGTTTGAAGATATAACAAATTGCAAAACCCACATTTATTTTGAATGGTATACCAATAATGCCATAAATGAGATAATCAATAAGTTCTTATTACAGCAGCTGCAAATAATTTGCCTTGAGGATCTTAGGCTTCTTTATATTCCAGGACCACTTACTTAAACCAATGAACAAATGGCTTAAAGTGTCTAAGGTACTTTGAAGTGCTTTATTACTGGTCCAAGTACACAAAGAAAACACAAAAATCCCCCAAATATCACCAGGACAACATTCTAGGCAGAAGTGCAAACAGCTACAGAACATAGAACCCTACAGTGCAGAAACAGGCCCTTCAGCCCATCGAGTCTACACTGAACACAATCCCACCCAGACCCTATCCCCATATCCCTACACATTTTACCTGCTAATCCCTCTAATCTACACATCCCAGGACACTAAGGGGCAATTTTGTAGCATAGCCAATGAACCTAACTCGCACATCTTTGGATGTGCGGGTTAGGTTCAGGGTGCACGGAATTGGGGGTAAGGTATTAGCGTGGATTGAGGATTGGTTGTCTGACAGGAAGCAGAGAGTTGGAATCAATGGGTGCTTTTCTGGTTGGCAGTTGGTGACTAGTGGAGTGCCGCAGGGATCGGTGCTGGGGCCTCAACTGTTTACCATTTACATAGATGATCTGGAGGAGGGGGCTGAGTGTAGGATAATGAAATTTGCTGACGACACGAAGATGAGTGGAAAAGCAAATTGCGTGGAAGGTGTGGAAAGTCTGCAGAGCGATCTGGATAGACTGAGCAAGTGGGTGAGGACCTGGCAGATGGAGTATAATGTTAGCAAATGTGAGGTTATCCACTTTGGTAGAAATAATAGTAGGAGGGATTATTATTTAGAAGGCGAAAAGCTGCAGCATGCTACGGTGCAGAGGGATCTGGGGGTCCTTGTGCACGAATTGCAAAAACCCAGTCTGCAGGTGATCAAGAAGGCAAATGAAATGTTGGCCTTTATAGCGAGGAGATAGAATATGAAAGCAGGGAGGTCTTGCTGCAACTGTACAGGGTACTGGTGAGGCCGCAGCTGGAGTACTGTGTGCAGTTTTGGTCGCCGCACTTGCAAAAGGATATATTGGCCTTGGAGGGAGTGCAGAGAAGGTTCACTAGGTTGATACTGGAGATGAGGGGGTTAGCCTATGAGGAGAGATTGAATAGACTGGGTCTGTACTCGGAGTTTAGAAGGCTGAGAGGGGATCTTATAGAGACATATAAGATAATGAAGGGGATAGATAGGGTAGAGGTAGAGAGATTCTTCCCGCTTAGAAAGGATAGCAGGACTAGAGAACACAGCCTCAAAATAAGAGGGTGGGGGCAGTTTAGATCAGAATTGAGGAGGAACTTCTTCACTGAAAGGGTGGTGAATCTCTGGAATTCTCTGCCCGTTGAAGTGGTGGAGGCTACCTCGCTGAATATATTTAAGTCATGGGTAGATAGGTTTCTGCTAGACAAGGGAATTAAGGGTTATGGGGAGAAAGCGGGAAAGTGGAACTGATCCACTTCAGATCAGCCATGATCTTATTGAATGGCAGGGCAGGCTCAAAGGGCTAGATGGCCAACTCCTGCTCCTATTTCTTATGTTGCAACTCAGAATAATCAGGGCAGAAGTATTTTTTGGAATTGGATACATTTTGAATACTCAAATAAAAAGTTCCCCTCATGTTCTAAATGGAAGTATTGTATTCTTTAATTACTCTAAGTAGCAAAGCAACATCATACATTAAATGTGCAGCTGAGATATTTCCATAAATGTCCTGAAGACCCATTATATTTGCAACACAGTCTGGACCACAGCTATTGGCTTACCCCTAAAGTAGGCTCACACTATAAGAATGCTGGCTTGGTTGATGCAGCTTCCTCCAAAATGTCCACTTCATGTTAGCTAGCTTATGCTTGCAATGTTTATCAGTGATGGGCAACCTAGCTAATGAACGGGCTGCATGAGTGGCCCTCCTTAAATTGAAATAATTTTGTTCCATGAATAAGATTAATACACATAAACTATTTCAACAAGTTACAGGAAATGCTTAATCATTTATAATCAAACTATCAACTTTAAATGGTAAACAAAAGTAATATGAACACTTTGGAAGCAAAGGTAACTCACAGCTCTCACGGGCAACATTGTTTGCAGTCAGCATGCACCCCACTTATACTTGCTTTGTGTGTGCACTCAATCATATCAGTAGGAAAAGAAACTACATGGATGGAAACCAGTGAAATTTGGCAACCCTGTGCGTGAGCAACAGTCAAAAAAAAGTCTCATGGGCCACACTCAGAACACAGATGGGCCCCATGTGGTGCCCTGACCGCAGACTGTCCATCACTGGTTGAAACCACGAGAAAGCTGGGGCAAGATTGGCAATTTAACTTTCAGAATATATCACTGAGCACTTTAGGACTGCAAGTTCATCCAGTCTACATTGCCCTGCGAAAACAACGTGCAGCTCAAAAATTCTACTTGTATTCACAGAGCATTAAATAGATGAGTTCAAATGTTGAAAGGCATTATCTTGTATTGGCAAGGGGGTGATGTTGAGCTTTTAAAAAAGAGACAAAAATAAAGGCATTAGACAATTAGTTAAGACTTAAGAGTGACAGTTGACACATTCGCACCTCAACTTTTTTTTAAAAAAGCACAACATGGAAGACATATTGCATTGAAATTGCTCACATTAGTTAAGCCAAAAGCAAAGTCAGGAAGTGGGCAGCCATTTCAACTTCACGTAGCTAGAATGTGGATCCCACAAGTGTTATAACTATAGGAAATTTAGAAATTTCAGAAAGAACCAATTTATCAGGTTGGGTTTCAATTAGTCCAACCCTCAACTTGTGATATTCACAACTGAATTACTCATGTGCAGCAATTCCAAAAACACTTAACGATATAATTAGATTTTGTATACTTTATTCTCTATTGCTCAATAGAATTCTGATGTTAAAATTTAAAGGCTGCTGGATTATAGAACCTTAGTGGAACTCTTTGCTGCAGAAGGCCGTGGAGACCAGGTCATTGAGTGTCTTTTAAGACAGAGATAGATAGGTTCTTGATTAATAAGGCAATCAAATATCAGCCATGACGGAATGGTGGAGCAGACACGATGGGCCGAGTGGCCTAATTCTGCTATCTTATGGTCTTACAGTGCAGGAGGACATTCGGCCCATCGAGTCCATACCAACCAAATGCCACCCAGGCCATATCCTCATAACCTCATATATTTACACTAGCTAGTCTTCCTGACACTAAATGATAATTTAGCACAGCCAATCCATCTAACCTGCACATGTTTGGACTGTGGGAAAACCAGAGCACCTGGAGGAAACCCACGCAGACATGGGGAGAATGTGCAAACTCCACACAGACAGTGACCCAAGCTGGGAATCGAAGCCCCGTCCCTGAGAGGCAGCACTGCTAACCACTGTGCCACCGTGGGTTCCACTGCCAATGTGTGAATTGAAAAATTTAAATAAGCAGTACAATAACCCAAAAGAGGAATTATACAGCGAAAGTTAACGAAAATTCCACTTCAAGGGGACGTCAGCAGATAAGTCATGGTGGACATTGCTGTACAATAGCACAGATCAAGCACATACAACTCTGTTGTGAATCTCTTGTGACCATAATTTTCAGTTAAAGCCACCAGGACAGAATCAGCAGCAATAAATTCCAAATGCTTGCACGCAAACGCAAAATGTAATTGTATCAGATCTTAAGAAAATTAGCTGCATTTCTTGCAACAGTAATTACTAAGAATTCATGTGCCTTTGAAGAAAAAGAATCCATGAATTTTCAGGAACTGTAAATTGTATCCAAATTAAGAATTCTACTTGTTTCCATTGTTAAGTGTACTGCATTAGCGCAAACAAGTGTATACATAATAAATATTTTATATATAAAATGGGTCTGTATCATAGTTCATGCTGTACAATTTCATAAAGCACCATGTACTAAAACCGCCAACTAAAGCCAAACATCATGAACACATATGCGTCATATGATATACAAACAAGACCAAACTGTGCAGTATACAAAAGTCTTCATACAGAAGGCATGTAGACAACTAATTTTCAGCTTGAATTACCATGCATTTCTCAACTGAGTGGATTAGAATAATTTTAAAATCCTCTAAAATTATGACTGCACGATAATAATTAGAATATCAAATTTGAAACAGAACATTTTGCCACGAAGCAGCCTTCGAAAGAAATGCAGTATATTAATCAATCATTAACTAACTTACTTCCCAGTCTTATTTTGCCTTTTGTTCCATTAGGAAAAAGTTGTGAATTTTGTTCCACCTGAATTGTACTTAATTAAACTCTGTGACAATCACAGTGGGGTGACAGAAAGGACCATATTTTTCAAATATAACCAAAGTAAAACAAGCCAATAAATTAATGAGGATTTACATCACATTTCAGATGACAAGAGGTTGGCTCTCCATTATTACACAATACAATGACTTAACAGCTTTTAGTTACATATGATTCCTAACGAATATCCTTGTAACAAACTACTAAGATGACTGCTATCAGCAGGCCAAAAACACTTGCATCAGATTTGTTACAACAATCAACCTCACCTTCAAAACCACCAGAGGAATGCACTTTATACAAATGACACATTTACTGATATTTGGTTGAGTTGCATTCTCATCACTGACACTCAGGTCTGAACTACAGATTTTATGGCTCAAAAGATCATGTACCAATGTTCTGCCCTTTCACTAAAAGCAGCAGAAACAAACCAAAAATATCACAAACTTCTATTCATAAATCAGCAACTGCATCAGCAAAAAGTTAACATGCAGTGTTAATTAGTTAAATGTGATTTTTCAGCAACTATACTCTTAGAATTTATAAACTTGCAAAAACAAACTGTGCCTTACTGCTTGAAATGCAGCTAATTTCCCAGAAAGCCAGAGTGAACGAATGGAAATGGACAGAGGAAAAGGCAGACTCCACAAGACAAAAAGAAATCAGCAACAAGCTGCAAGTGTGCAACACATCTTTATTGAAACTTTCTCTGATGCAGCAACATCAATTTACAAACTCAGACTTCTCGGGAGCTCTGAAAGGCAGAGAAGAAAAAGAAATACAGCCTCAAGTTTAAAAACCAGTGAATCAAACATCCGCAAATGAACTTTATCAAAATATTCCCAGAAAGGGACAAGTGGCGGCAGCATAAAGATGGAAGTAAGAAACTTTTTCTTTTTTTTACAAAAAAATAAATTAAGGAATTTTCAAGTTTTCAGGAACAAAACTGACATACCATTTGCTCTCTTAACACAGGCGTCTCTCTCTCTCTCTCTCACGCTCTATGTAGATGCAAACTACCAGAAACAGTTTCTGCTCAAGAACTGAACGTGGTTATTTATAAAGCTGGGTTATTTTTGTTCGAAGCTGACAGAGTGAAAACAAAGATTAAAGCTTCAACAAAAATGTTCTGGGTAGGATATTTGAGTAGAGTTTGTGTGGCCTACTTTTACAAATACATTTTTACTTTGTCAACTCCCTCTAAAATGAAGCAGCACTGTCGCTGTGAAAGACAAAATTAAGCACTGCCCAATATTTCACTTTCTCCAGTCCTTCATTAGGAGCGCATCACTTGAGCATTACCTCGAGGAGTGCCCCGAGGTCCACCGGGTCCAGAGCCACGCTTGAAATTTTGTTGGTATCCGTCCTACAAAACAATATATACTCTTAAGTTCCATTTTTCAAATCAGACAGAAATACAAAGGACCTCTCAAAAAGTAAGGCTGTTTACTGTTAAAGGATTGATAACCCAGTTTCATTTACAGGCCATTTGTGTGAATTGTGCACAACAGAAGTGCCCAAAGGTCCAATCTTTGTGGTTTGTGGAGGTACAAGGTGGGGTATCTCAATGTAGAATTCCCTTAATATGCACCTTACCCAAAATTGTTCATCTTGGTGTTTTAGTTTAAGAGTTATCCACCAAGGAGGACATAGAACATAACAGCGCAGAACAGGCCCTTCAGCCCACGATGTTGCGCCGACCAGTTACAAAAACAATGACCCACTAGCCTATACCAATCCCTTTTTGTCCATAAACCTATCTACAGATCTCTTAAACGCCCCCAAACTAGGCGCGTTTACAACTGCAGCAGGCAGGGCATTCCAATCCCTCACCACCCGCTGGGTAAAGAACCTATCCCTGACATCAGTCCTATAACTACCCCCCTTAATTTAAAGCCATGCCCCCTCGTGCTAGATTTCTCCATCAGAGGAAAAAGGCTATCACTGTCCACCCTATCTAAACCTCTAATCATCATATATGTTTCAATAAGATCCCCTCTTAGCCGCCTTCTTTCCAACGAAAACAACCCCAAATCCCTCAGTCTCTCCTCATAGGACCTCCCCACCATACCAGGCAACATCCGAGTAAACCTCCTCTGCACCCTCTCCAAAGCCTCCACATCCTTCCTGTAATGTGGGGACCAGAACTGCACACACTACTCCAAGTGCGGCCATACCAGAGTAGTGTACAGTTGCAACATGATGCTGCGACTCTTAAATTCAATCCCCTACCAATAAACGCCAAGATACCGTACGCCTTTTTAACAACCTTATCTACTTGATTCCCAACTTTCAGGGATCTATGTACACATAAGAACATATTAACATAAGAAATAGGAGCAGGAGTAGGCCATCTGGCCCTTCGAGCCTGCCCCGCCATTCAATAAGATCATGGCTGATCTGTCGTGACTCAGCTCCACCTTCCCGCCCTCTTCCCATAACCCTTAATCCCTTCTCTTATCAAAAACCCATCAACCCGTTTCTTAAAAATATTTAGCGAGGCAGCCTCCACCACTTCAACGGGCAAAGAATTCCAGAGATTCACCACCCTTTGAGTGAAGAAGTTCCTCCTCAACTCTGTTCTAAACCGCCCCCCCCTTTATCTTGAGGCTGTGCCCCCTAGTCCTACTGTCTTTTTTGAGCGGGAAGAGTCTCTCCACCTCTATCGTATCCATCCCATTCATCATCTTATACACCCTTCCTCACAATCTACCACACCTCCGACTTTGGTGTCATCAGCAAATTTACTAATCCACCCAACTATACCCTCATCCAGATCATTAATAAAGATTACAAACAGCAGTGGCCCCAAAACAGATCCCTGAGGCACACCACTCATAACCGAACTCCATGATGAATATTTACCATCAACCACCACCCTCTGTCTCCTATCTGATAGCCAATTTCTGATCCAATTTCCTAGATTACCCACAATCCCATACATCTGCATTTTCTGCAGAAGCCTACCATGGTGAACCTTATCAAACGCCTTACTAAAATCCATATATACCACATCAACTGCCTTGCCCCCATCCACCTCTTTGGTCACCTTATCAAAAAACTCAATAAGGTTAGTAAGGCACGACCTACCCGCTACAAAACCATGCTGACTATTTCTAATCAATTCATTACACTCCAAATAACTATAAATCCTATCCCGAATAATTTTTTCTAAAACCTTGCCCACAACAGAAGTAAGACTCACCGGTCTATAATTCCCGGCAAAGTCTCTGTTCCCCTTCTTAAACAATGGGACAACATTCGCTATCCTCCAATCCTCCGGGACTACACCAGAGACCAATGACGACCTGAAGATCAGAGCCAGAGGCTCTGCAATCACCTCTCTAGCCTCCCAGAGAATCCTAGGGTAGATCCCATCCGGACCAGGGGACTTATCTATTTTCAACCCCTCAAGAATATCCAGCACTTCCCCCTTATCAACCATAATACTGTCTAAATACAGCACCAATAACAACCCCTTCAAGCCCCAATTAAACCACTGGAGAAAAACAAACAGGATCAACATTCAGCTCAGCATTCTGAGGCTGGATTAGGTGTTTTTTTAAAAAAATGTACATCTATAGAAATTTAATTTGGACCAACATTCAGCTTTACTCATGTTACAATAGTTATGGGTTTCACTGTCATCAGAACATTTTGATCATGCTACTTCAGGGCAAAATCTGCTGACATGGGAATATTGGTTTCAAAAACACTTCCAGAAAAAATATAAATGGAACCCTAATTCAAAATTGAGACTATTAAATGTATAATCAAATCAGCGAGAAACCTTCAGATTTTTCTTCCAAAGACACTGATTAGAACCTTTGCTAAACCACAAACATCTAGTTCAGATTGCTTTAAGAGAACATTAATTCCAAAGTTTGTGCAGGTGTTAAAATTAATTGAAGTGACTGAATCTAACTGCTTGGATGTTAGAAAATATTTTCATCTTGTTAAATGGAGTTCTTAATTAATTAATAGCCCTTCAACTCATCTACCTTCATCTAACCTACTTGGAAGTTTTCATTAACAATTAGTTATAATTAAAGGTGGCAGGGTGAAATAAAAAATATATTTCATCACAATTGCAGGCTTCAACAGAAATGATAAACTGTGGGAACCTGTCATACAATAGCAAATGCAAGATTGTGAATGAATCAGGTCTAATAAATTACAAGTTAACAAAAACTTTCAGCAGTTGTCTTGGCAGTTTCATTAATATAAAGCGAAAGATAATTTGTGACTTAGAATTCAATATGCCCATTACTCATTTTGCTGCCCTGAATTTAATTTTTACTTCAAAAGGGTGAATTTACTCCATTTACTTTGAAGGGTGTCATAGTTTGCAGGAAGACTTTGACAGGTTGCAGAGCTGGGCCGAGTGGTGGCGGATGGAGTTTAATGCGGAGAAGTGTGAGGTAATTCACTTTGGTAGGAATAACAGATGTGTCGAGTATAGGGCTAACGGGAGGACTTTGAATAGTGTGGATGAGCAGAGGGATCTAGGTGTATGTGTACATAGATCCCTGAAAGTTGGGAGTCAAGTAGATAAGGTTGTTAAGAAGGCATACGGTGTCTTGGCGTTTATTGGTAGGGGGATTGAATTTAGGAGTCACAGCGTCATGTTGCAACTGTACACAACTCTGGTGCAGCCGCACTTGGAGTACTGTGTGCAGTTGTGGTCCCCACATTACAGGAAGGATGTGGAGGCTTTGGAGAAGGTGCAGAGGAGGTTTACCAGGATGTTGCCTGGTATGGAGGGGAGGTCCTATGAGGAGAGGCTGAGGGATTTGGCATTGTTTTTGCTGGAAAGAAGGCGGCTAAGAGGGGATCTTATTGAAACGTATAAGATGATTAGAGGTTTAGATAGGGTGGATAGTAATAGCCTTTTTCCTCTGATGGAGAAATCTAGCACGAGGGGGCATGGCTTTAAATTAAGGGGTGGTAGTTATAGGACGGATGTCAGGGGTAGGTTCTTTACCCAGAGGGTGGTGAGGGATTGGAATGCCCTGCCAGCTGCAGTTGTAAATGCACCTAGTTTGGGGGCATTTAAGAGATCCATGGATAGGTTTATGGACAAAAAGGGATTGGTTTAGGTTAGTGGGTCATTGTTTTTGTAACTGGTCGGCGCAACATCGTGGGCCGAAGGGCCTGTTCTGCGCTGTAATGTTCTATGTTCTATGTTTGTTCAAGGGTTTGATCAATTTCACAAGTTCTCCAGGCAAAACATTACATTTCACTAATACCAATATATTTTCCAAAGTGAGAGTGCATTTCCGTTGTGAAATATGGTTCTTTAATGCATCTAACACAAGTGCTTCAGGCTTTCATTTTTTGATTTTCTTCCTTGAGTGCATTCTCCCTTAAATATGGCCTTTGTGCCACTGGGATGAGATTGACGGTTTGCTAAATAATTCCAACGCTAAAACAGGCTGGTACTATTGAGTCATATACTCACAAACTAATAAAAAGTCTCATGGTTGATCCATTACTTAAGAGTCTGGGTCCTCAAAAATTAAGTATCCGTTCCGAAACTGACTTTAGATATTTTCTAGCACGTCAGACTGCTTTTGGAGCATAGACAGCTAAAAAATAACTCAAGAAACACTTACACGCTGGTAGCCAGAGTTCGAATAGTCACGAGGGGCAGAAAATGGAGATTGTCCATAACCGCTGTTTGGAGTGTTTGAAAATGTAGGGCGGTAGCTTTCATATCCACCTGAAACGAATATACCTAGTCAAATATCAAACACTAACAAGGATTTTTCTGAACTGGATCATTTCAGCAAAACTATGATGCAACTTGTGAGCCATTTCATTTTGATCATTTATGAACATATTTATACCACACCGTTAATGTAAAAGTAGGTTCAAGGCGCTTCACAGTTATAAATTTAAACACTGGGGCCAAGTTAGTCGATAAAAGTAAAAGCTTGGTTTAAAGAAGTGCTTTAATGGGAGAAATACAAATAGAATTTGAGATGTTGAGAAAGCAGTTCAAGATAGCGCTACTAACAGGGGAGTGATTAAAATTAGAGATGCCCAAGATGATGAGCACAGATACAATGGAGGGTTTTGGGGCTGCAGGAAATTTAAAGGAGAGCAAGGTCATGAAAGGTTGTGAATACAAGAATGACAACTTTCAAGACATTGTTTGACCAGAAACCAGTGTGAATCAGTGAGCGCAGTGATGATAAGTGAGCAAGGTTTAATGTGAAATAAACAGGGCAATATTATCTTGGATGACTGGAAGTTTATGGTAGATGGTATGTGAGGTCAATGAGGATGCGAAAAACTGCAGCAGGCGACGGTGCAGAGGGACCTCGGGGTCCTTGTGCATGAGTCGCAAAAACCCAGCTTGCAGGTGCAGCAGGTGGTCAGGAAGGCGAATGGGATGCTGGCCTTCATAGCGAGGGGGATTGAATATAAAAGTAGGGAGGTCTTGCTGCAGCTGTATAGGGCATTGGTGAGGCCGCAGCTGGAGTACTGTGTGCAGTTTTGGGCGCCGCACCTGCGCAAGGATATTTTGGCCCTAGAGGGAGTGCAGAGGAGGTTTACTAGGCTGATACCGGAGTTGAGGGGATTGAGCTATGAGGAGAGGCTGAATAAACTAGGCTTGTACTCGTTAGAGTTTAGAAGAATGAGGGGAGATCTCATTGAGACGTATAAGATGATGAATGGGATGGATAGGATAGAGGTGGAGAGACTCTTCCCGCTCAAAAAAGACAGTAGGACTAGGGGGCACAGCCTCAAGATAAAGGGGAGGCGGTTTAGAACGGAGTTGAGGAGGAACTTCTTCACTCAAAGGGTGGTGAATCTCTGGAATTCTCTGCCCGTTGAAGTGGTGGAGGCTGCCTCGCTAAATATTTTTAAGAAACGGGTTGATGGGTTTTTGATAAGAGAAGGGATTAAGGGTTATGGGGAGAGGGCGGGAAGGTAGAACTGAGCCACGACAGATCAGCCATGATCTTATTGAATGGCGGGGCAGGCTCGAAGGGCTAGATGGCCTACTCCTGCTCCTATTTCTTATGTTCTTATGTGCTGGAATAGTGAAGTCTAATAAAGCATGAATGAAGGTTCAGCAGATGGGTTGAGGGAGGGGCAAATTTGATGTTAGGGAGGTGGAATTCGGCAGCCTTGGTGATATCACAGCCTTGGTGATATCAGTTTTTCACCTGGGGGGTCACAAAGATGCAGTCAGCTTTAACATCAGAAAATTGCCAAGGAGAGAGATGTTGGAAGCAGGGCAACAAAGACAATGGCTTTGGTTTTGCCAGTATTTAACTGGGAGGAAATGTCTGCTTCTCTAGTACTGAACATCAAATAAACAATCAGATAATTCAATAACAAAGGAAGAGTCAGAGGTGGAGGTGGTGGGGTAAAGTGTAATCAGCATATCTGAAAGTTACAGATTAGGTAGATAATGCAACCACGAGTGTAGTCCCACAAAGCTGGATAGCTATGGAGAGGTGTTGGAAAAGATGTTGTGGTCAACCTTATTAAAAACTGCAGGCGAGTCACAGAGTCACAGGATATCACACCTCTTTTACAAGAGCCATTTCAGCAGTGCTGATAACAAAAAAATTTGAAAAATTCCAATATGCAATATCAGAGATGAGAATGCACTTGAGGGGTGACAGACATTAAGGATGGAGAAGAAAGGGAAGTTAGAGATGACATTGATGAACATAAAATTATTTTGAAAATTATAGTTTACAATTTGAACAAAGTTGTTCGAGGCATTTAAGAGTGAAAATTGATTCAATACAAATCCATGCAGCATTTGCCATTTTAGAAGACAAAGAAACAAAGCCTCCATCTTGATGCGAAGATTTTTTGCGATACAGTTTATGGGTTATTTGAGCGTTTAAATTCAAAATTGTGTCCGTCTTGGCCTTTTATCCTTAACTCTTAAGATGGATAAGAATTTGCTGCCGAAGTCTGAGGTTAATCATAGAATGCACGGTAGCACAGTGGTTAGCACTGCTGCTTCACAGCTCCAGGGTCCTGGGTTCGATTCCCGGCTCGGGTCACTGCCTGTGTGGAGTTTGCACATTATCCTCGTGTCTGCGTGGGTTTTCTCCGGGTGCTCCGGTTTCCTCCCACAGTCCAAAGATGTGCGGGTTAGGTTCATTGGCTATGCTAAAATTGCCCCTTAGTGTCCTGGGTTGTGTAGGTTAGAGGGATTAGCAGGTAAATGTGTAGGGATATGGGGATAGGGTCTGGGTGGGATTGTGTTCGGTACAGACTCGATGGGCCGAAGGGCCTGTTTCTGCACTGTAGGGTTCTATGCTGGTTCTATGCTTATCGAACGTAAGAAATAGGAGCAGGAGTGGGCCATCTAGCCCTTCGAGCCTGCCCCGCCATTCAATAAGATCATGACTGATCTGAAAGTGGTTCAGTTTCACTTACCCACCTGCTCCCCATAACCCTTAATTCCCTTATTGATCAGAAATCCATCTACCTGTGACTTCAACATATTCAACGAGGTAGCTTCCACTGCTTCAATGAGCAGAGAATTCCAGAGATTCACTGGAAGTCACCAACTGCCAACCAGAAAAGCACCCATTTATTCCAACTCTCTGCTTCCTGTTAGCTAAGCCAATCCTCAATCCACACTAACCCCCAACTCCGTGCACCTTAATCTTCTGCAGCAACCTTTTGTGAGGCACCTTATCGAACGCCTTTGGGGAATCTAAAAACAGCACATCCACCGGTTCCCCTTTATCAACCGCACTCGTTACATCTTCATAAAAATCCAGTAAATTCGTCAAACACGGCTTTCCCTCAATGAATCCATGCTGCATCTGCTTGATCGAACCATTCTTTTCCAGATGTCCTGCTATTTCTTCTTTAATGATGGATTCCAGCATTTTCCCAACTACGGACGTTAAACTAACTGGCCTGCAGTTACCCACCTTTTGTCTACTTCCTTTTTTAAACAGCAGCGTCACATTAGCTGTTTTCCAGTCAGCCAGCACTTCCCCAGAATCTAGCGAAGTCTGATAAATTACTATCGCATTTGCTATTACTTCTGCCATTTCTTTCAATACCCTGGGATGCATTCCATCCGGGCCTAGGGACTTGTCTACCTTTAGTCCCATTTGTCTACCAAGCACGACGTTTTTCGCAATAGTAATTGTTTTAAGGACCTCATCCCCTACAGTTCCACGACCGTAAATGTTCAATAAGCTGTTTGTGTCCTCAACCACGAAGACCGACACAAAAAAACTTGTTTAAGGCCTCAGCCATTTCCTTGTTTCCCATTATTAAATCCCCCTTCTCGTCTTCTAAAGGTCCAACATTTACTTTAGCCACTCTTTTCCTTTTTATATATTTGTAAAAACTTTTACAATCAGTTTTTATATTTTGTGCAAGTTTACTTTCATAATCCATCTTTCCTTTGTTTTTTTTTAAAAAGTTTTCCCAATCTTCTAATTCCCCACTAGTTTTGGGCACTCTGTATGCATCGGTTTTTGGTTTAATACTCTCCTTTATTTCTTTTGTTATCCACAGCTGGTTAGCCCTTTTCTTACATTCCTTCTTTATCACCAGAATATATTATTGCAGTGTACTGAGAAAAATCTCCTTAAAAATCCTCCACTGTTCCTCAGCTGTCCTACCAACTAGTCTGCACTCCCAGTCTACATTAGCCAATTCTGCCCTCGTCCTATCGTACTTCCCTCTGTTCAAGCAGAGGACACTGGTTTGGGAGCCTACTTTCTCATTCTCCATCTGTATTAGAAATTCAACCATATTGTGATCACTCATCCCTTGAGGATCCCTCAAAAGACCTTTAATTCTACCTGTCTCATTACACAGGACCAGGTCCAAGATAACTCATTCCCTCGTAGGTTCTCAAACATACTGTTCCAGGAAACTAACCTGACAGCATTCTAAGAACCTTTCCTCAAGTCCATCGCATCCGACTCGAGTCAACCAATCAATATGCTGGTTAAAATCCCCCATGATTATTGCGATTCCATTTCTGCACGCATCCATTATTTGCTTGTTTATAGCCCGCCCCACCTCAAAATTACTATTTGGCAGCCTATAGACCACGCCCACCAGTGACTTTCTCCCCTTACTATTCCTTATCTCCACCCACAACGATTCCACATTTTGCTCCTTAGAGCCTATATCGTCTCTCACTGTTGCCCTGATGTTATTTTTAATTAGCAGAGCCACCCCACCTCCTTTTCCTTCCTGTCTATCCTTATGTTTGATACCCCTGGATATTCAGTTCCCAGTTCCAGTCACCCTGCAACCACATTTCTATAATGGCCACTGTACGATTTGTGCCATCAACTCATTCACTTTGTTTCGAATGCTACATGCATTCAGGTAAAGCGTCTTTATGCTAGCCTTTATCTGGATACGATTTGTTGAAACGCGACTAACCTCTCCCAAGCCCTCGACTCCTTTAACTAGGTGAACGTCCTCATTATTAACCTGCACTCTTACCCTCTCCTTTACCTTTGATTTTGTAATTCCCCATACCCTGAACCCTCCCCCCTGCTATTTAGTTTAAAGCCCTATCTTTGCGTCGTCATTGGAGACGGGAGAGGTTCCGGAAGATTGGAGGATTGCGGATGTAGTCCCTATTTTCAAGAAAGGGAACAGAGATAGCCCGGGAAATTACCGCCCGGTGAGTCTGACCTCAGTGGTTGGTAAGCTGATGGAGAGGCTTCTGAGGGACAAGATTTACGAGCATTTGGAGAGGTTTGACATGATCAGGAATAGTCAGCATGGATTTGTCAAGGGCAGGTCGTGCCTTACGAGCCTAGTTGAGTTCTTCGATAATGTGACTGAACACATTGACGAAGGAAGTGCCGTGGACGTAGTGTACATGGACTTCAGCAAGGCGTTTGATAAGGTCCCCCATGCAAGACTTCTTGAGAAGGTGAGAGGGCATGGGATCCAAGGGCCTTTGGCCTTGTGGATCCAGAACTGGCTTGCCTGCAGAAGGCAGAGAGTGGTTGTGGATGGGTCTTTTTCGTAATGGAGGTCAGTCACCAGTGGGGTGCCTCAGGGATCTGTTCTGGGACCCTTGCTGTTTGTCATTTTCATAAATGACCTGGATGAGGAAGTGGAGGGATGGGTTAGCAAGTTTGCTGATGACACGAAGGTCGGTGGTGTTGTGGATGGTCTGGAAGGATGTCAAAAGTTGCAGCAGGACATAGATAGGATGCAGGAATGGGCGGAGAAGTGGCAGATGGACTTCAACGCGGATAAATGTGTAGTCGTCCATTTCGGCAGAACCAACGGGATGAACGAGTACACCATCAAGGGCAGGAGTCTTAGTAGCGTTGAAGAGCAGAAGGATCTCGGGGTCCGGGTCCACAGGACTCTTAAATCGGCCTCGCAGGTGGAGGAGGTGGTCAAGAAGGCATATGGTGTACTGGCCTTCATTAATCGAGAGATTGAGTTTAGGAGTCGGGAGGTAATGCTGCAACTTTACAGGACCCTTGTCAGGCCTCATTTGGAGTACTGTGCGCAGTTCTGGTCGCCTCACTATAGGAAAGATGTAGAAGCTATTGAAAGGGTGCAGAGGAGATTTACAAGGATGTTGCCTGGACTGGGAGGCATGCCTTATGAAGATAGGTTGAGGGAGCTGGGACTCTTTTCCCTAGAGAGGCGAAGGTTGAGAGGCGACCTGATAGAAGTTTATAAAATGTTGAGAGGAATAGATAGGGTGGACTCTCAGAGGCTATTTCCCCGGGTTGAAATGGTCGCTACGAGAGGACACAGATTTAAGGTGCGGGGAGGGAAGTACAGAGGTGATGTTAGGGGTAAGTTTTTCACTCAGAGGGTGGTGAGTGAATGGAATCGGCTGCCGTCATTGGTGGTGGAGGCGAACTCGCTGGGGTCTTTTAAAAGACTTCTGGATGAGTATATGGGGTTTAATGGGATTGGGGGTTATAGATAGGTCTATAGATTGGTGGGGTTGATGTGATCGGCGCAACTCGAGGGCCGAAGGGCCTGTTTGTGCTGTAATGTTCTATGTTCTATGTCTGTTCTAACACCAGGTTAAAGATCAACAGGTTTATTTGCTAGCAAAAGCCACTAGCTTTCGGGCTAGTCAGGTGAGTGGAGATTATCCTTTTGTGCTTTATATTTGTATTAGAAAGCTGTGGGATTTTCCTTAACCCAGCTGGCCAATGCTTTTTCGTGATCCCTTTTAGCCTCCTTACTGCCTGCTTAAGTTTCTTTCTACTTTCCTTGTATTCCACACTTGCTTCGTGTGTTCCTAGCATCCTAGCTTTGACAAATGCTTCCCTTTTTTCTTTGACTAGGTTCACAATATCTCTCGATATCCAAGGTTCCCAAAACTTGGCACACTTATCCTTCATCCTTACAGGAACGTGCCGGTCCTGAATCCGTATCAACTTACGCTTGAAAGTCTCCCACATGCCAGATGTTGATTTGCCCTCAAACATCTGCCCCCAATCTACGTTCTTCAGTTCCTGACTAATATTGTTGTAATTAGCTTTCCCTCAATTTAGCACCTTCTCCTGAGGACAACACTTATCTTTATCCATCAATACCCTAAAGCTTACTGAATTGTGATCACTGTTCTTGAACTGCAACATTGACCACATGGCTGTGCTCATTCCCCAATACCAGAACCAGTATGGCCCCTTCCCTCGTTGGGTGATCTACCTACCGTTTCAAGAAGCCCTCCTGGATGCTACTTACAAACTCTGTCCCATCCATGTCCCAGCACTTAATGAGTCCCACTCAATATAGGGGAAATCTTCCACCAAAACAATTCTGTTACTTATACGCCTTGCCAAAATCCGCCTACATATCTGTTCCTCTATTTCCTGTTGGCAGTTGGGTGGCCTATACTAAACCCCCAACACTGTGGCTACACCATTGCTATTCCTGAATTCTACCCATATTGCCTCACTGTACGAGCCCTCCGAGGTGTCCTCCCACAGTACAGCTGTGATATCCTCCTTAACCACTGGTGCAACTCCCCCACCCCTTTTACATTTACCCTTCTATCCTGCCTGAAGCATCTGTATCCTGAAACGTTAAGCTGCCAATTCTGTCCTTCCCTTGACCAAGTCTCTGTAATGGCAACAACATCATCATTCCTAGTACTAATGCAAGCTCTAAGTTCACTTGCTTTACCTGTTACACTTCTTGCATTGAAACAAATGCACTTCAGTCCACCAGACCCTCTGATTAGAAATCCCACCCTGCCTGCTGTTTGAGTCTTACTGACTCTACTTTCTGGTTCCCCTTCAGCTAATTCACTTTTGCTTTGGTTCCCACCCCCTTGCCAAACTAGTTTAAATCCTCCCGTATGACACTAGCAAACCTGGCCAGAATATTTATGCCCTTCCAGTTTAGATGCAACCCATCTTTCTTGTACAATCAAACTAAGCATGCCAAATGCCTTCTTCACAACCCTATCCATCTGTGATTCCACTTTCAAGGAGCTATGAACCTGCACCCTTAGAACATAGAACATTACATAGAACATTACAGCACAAACAGGCCCTTCGGCCCTCGAGTTGCGCCGATCGCATCAACCCCACCAATCTATAGACCTATCTATAACCCCCAATCCCATTAAACCCCTTATACTCATCCAGAAGTCTTTTAAAAGACCCCAGCGAGTTCGCCTCCACCACCGACGACGGCAGCCGATTCCATTCACTCACCACCCTCTGAGTGAAAAACTTACCCCTAACATCACCTCTGTACTTCCCTCCCCGCACCTTAAATCTGTGTCCTCTCGTAGCGACCATTTCAACCCGGGGAAATAGCCTCTGAGAGTCCACCCTATCTATTCCTCTCAACATTTTATAAACTTCTATCAGGTCGCCTCTCAACCTTCGCCTCTCCAGGGAAAAGAGTCCCAGCTCCCTCAACCTATCTTCAGAAGGCATGCCTCCCAGTCCAGGCAACATCCTTGTAAATCTCCTCTGCACCCTTTCAATAGCTTCTACGTCTTTCCTATAGTGAGGCGACCAGAATTGCGCACAGTACTCCAAATGAGGCCTGACGAGGGTCCTGTAAAGTTGCAGCATTACCTCCCGACTCCTAAACTCAATCCCTCGATTAATGAAGGCCAGTACACCATACGCCTTCTTGACCACCTCCTCCACCTGCGAGGCCGATTTAAGAGTCCTGTGAACCCGGACCCCGAGATCCTTCTGCTCTTCAACGTTACTAAGACCCCTGCCCTTAATAGTGTACTCGTTCATCCCGTTGTTCTGCCGAAATGGACGACTACACATTTATCCGCATTGAAGTCCATCTGCCACTTCTCCGCCCATTCCTGCATCCTATCTATGTCCTGCTGCAACTTTTGACATCCTTCCAGACCATCCACAACACCGCCGACCTTCGTGTCATCAGCGAACTTGCTAACCCATCCCTCCACTTCCTCATCCAGGTCATTTATGAAAATGACAAACAGCAAGGGTCCCAGAACAGATCCCTGGGGCACCCCACTGGTGACTGACCTCCATTCCGAAAAAGACCCATCCACAACCACTCTCTGCCTTCTGCAGGCAAGCCAGTTCTGGATCCACAAGGCCAAAGGCCCTTGGATCCCATGCCCTCTCACCTTCTCAAGAAGTCTTGCATGGGGGACCTTATCAAAAGCCTTGCTGAAGTCCATGTACACTACGTCCACGGCACTTCCTTCGTCAATGTGTTCAGTCACATTATCGAAGAACTCAACTAGGCTCGTAAGGCACGACCTGCCCTTGACAAATCCATGCTGACTATTCCTGATCATGTCAAACCTCTCCAAATGATCGTAAATCTTGTCCCTCAGAAGCCTCTCCATCAGCTTACCAACCACTGAGGTCAGACTCACCGGGCGGTAATTTCCCGGGCTATCCCTGTTCCCTTTCTTGAAAATAGGGACTACATCCGCAATCCTCCAATCTTCCGGAACCTCTCCCGTCTCCATTGACGACGCAAAGATCATCGCCAGGGGCTCTGCAATCACTTCCCTGGCCTCCCACAGTATCCTGGAGTACATCCCATCTGGTCCCGGCGACTTATCTACCTTGATAGAATTCAAAAGTTCTAACACATCCTCCTCCTTAATGTCCACGTACTCAATCTTTTCCACCTGCTGCAAGTCCATAGCAAGATCTCCCAAATCAGCTTCCACTGTGAATACTGATGCAAAGTACTCATTAAGCACCTCCACCATTTCTTCTGGTTCTACACAGACCGTTCCCCCTTCATCTTTTATAGGTCCTATCCTTTCCCTTCTCACCCTTTTACCTTTCACATACTTATAGAAGACCTTGGGATTTTCCTTAATCTTACCCGCCAAGGTCTTCTCATGACCCCTTCTGGCTCTCCTAATTGCCCTTTCAACCTCCTTTCTACAGTCCTTATATTCTTCAAGATCCTTAACCTCTCCTAGTTCCCTGAACCTTTTGTACACCTTCTTTTTCCTCCTGACTAGGTTCAACACAGCCTTCGTGCACCACGGTTCCCGCGACCTACCAAAACCCCCTTGCCTTATCGGAACATTGTCATGCAGAGCGCCAGACAAACATTCCTTGAATATCCGCCACCTTCCTTCGGTACTTTTCCCTAAGAATGCCTCCTTCCAGTTTATTTGTCCAAGTAACTTCCTGACTTCTTCGTATCTCCCCTTACTCCAGACAAACACCTTCCTAGCCTGTCTGATCCTATCTCGTTCCAATGCAATTGTGAAGGAGATAGAATTATGGTCACCATTGCCAAGATGCTCTCCTACCGAGAGATCCATCACCTGCCCTGGTTCATTCGCCAGTACCAGGTCAAGTACTGCCTCTCCCCTCGTGGGCTTGTCCACATACTGTGTCAGGAAACCTTCCTGCGCAGCGCAGAACAGGCCCTTCGGCCCACGATGTTGCGCCGACCAGTTACAAAACAATGACCCACTAGCCTAAACCAATCCCTTTTCGTCCATAAACCTATCCACAGATCTCTTAAACGCCCCCAAACTAGGTGCATTTACAACTGCAGCTGGCAGGGCATTTCAGTCCCTCACCACCCTCTGGGTAAAGAACCTACCCCTGACATCAGTCCTCTAACTACCCCCCCTTAATTTAAAGTCATGCCCCCTCGTGCTAGCTTTCTCCATCCTAGGAAAAAGGCTATCACTATCTACCCTGTCTAAACCTCTAATCATCTTATATGTTTCAATGAGATCCCCTCTTAGCCGCCTTCTTTCCAGCGAAAACAACCCCAAATCTCTCAGTCTCTCCTCATCGGATCTCCCCTCCATACCGGGCAACATCCTGGTAAACCTCCTCTGCACCGTCTCCAAAGCCTCTACATCCTTCCTGTAATGTGGGGACCAGAACTGCACACAATACTCCAAGTGTGGCCGCACCAGAGTTGTGTACAGTTGCATCATGACGCTGCGACTCCTAAATTCAATCCCCCTACCAATAAACGCCAAGACACCGTATGCCTTCTTAACAACCTTATCTACTTGATTCCCAACTTTCAGGGATCTATGTACACATACACCTAGATCCCTCTGCTCCTCCACACTATTCAAAGTCCTCCCGTTAGCCCTATACTCAACACATCTGTTATTCCTACCGAAATGAATTACCTCACACTTCTCCACATTAAACTCCATCCGCCACCTCACAGCCCAGCTCTGCAACCTTTCTAAGTCACCCTGCAAACTGTGACACCCTTCCTCACAATCTACCACACCTCCGACTTTGGTGTCATCAGCAAACTTACTAATCCACCCAACTATACCCTCATCCAGATCATTAATAAAAATTACAAACAGCAGTGGCCCCAAAACATATCCCTGAGGCACACCACTCGTAACCGAACTCCATGACGAATATTTACCATCAACCATCAATAACCTCTGTCTCCTATCTGCTAGCCAATTCCTGATCCAATTACCTAGATCACCCCCAATCCCATACATCTGCATTTTCTGCAGAAGCCTACCATGGTGAACCTTATCAAACGCCTTGCTAAAATCCATATACCCCACATTGACTGCCTACCCTTAGATCTCTTTGTTCTGTAATTCTTCCCAATGCCCTATTATTGACTGAGTAAGCCCTGTCCTGGTGCAATCTACCAAAATGCATCACTCACGTTTATCAAAATTAAACTCCATCTGCCATTTGTCAGCTCACTGGCCTAATTGATCAAGATCCTGCTGCAATCCTAGATAATCATCTTCACTGTCCACTATGCCACCAATTTTGGTGTCATCTGCAAACTTACTAATGATGTCTCCTAAATTCTCATCCAAATCATTAATATAAATGACAAATAACAGTGGACCCAGCACTAATCCCTGAGGCACACTGCTGGTCATAGGCCTCCGGTCTGAAAAACAACTCTCTACATTCACCTTCTGTTTCCTGTCATCAAGCCAATTTTGTATCCATTTGGCTACCTCACCCTGGATCCAAAGATATTTAACCTTTTGCAACAACTTACCATGTGGTACCATAGAATCCTACTGTGCAGAAGGAGGCCATTCGGCCCATTGAGTCTGCACTGACCAGAACCCTACCCAGGTCCTATCCCCGTGACCCCATGCAGTTACCTGAGTGAGTCTCCCTGACAGTAAGGGGGCCATTTAGCATGGCCAATCCATTAAACCTGCACATCTTCCGGCTATGGGCTGAAACTGTAGCACCGGAGGAAACCCAAGTGGACATGGGTAGAACATGCAAACTCCACACAGAGATAGTGATCCAGGTTGCAAATCGAACCCAGGTCCCTGGCGCTGTGAGGCAGCAGTGCTAACCACTGTACCACACTGTCACCCGTGTCAAATGACCCATATCAAAGAACAATACAGCACAGGAACAGGCCCTTCGGCCCTCCAAGCCTGCGCCGCTCATGCGCCCAACGAGACCAGTTGTTTGTATCCCTCTATTCCCAGTCGGTTCATGTGGCTATCTGGATAAGTCTTAAATGATCCCAGCGTGTCCGCCTCAACCACCTTGCTTGGGAATGCATTCCAGGCCCCCACCACCCTGTGTAAAATACACCCCCCTGACATCTCTGTTGAACCTTGCCCCCTTAACCCTGAACTTGTGACCCCTTGTGTTCGTCACCTCTGATCTGGGAAAAAGCTTCCCACTGTTCACCCTATCTATGCCCTTCACAATTTTCTACGCCTCTATTAGGTCATCCCTCATCCTCCATCTTTCCAGGGAGAACAACCCCAGTTTGCCCAATCTCCCCTCATTGCTAATACCCTCCATACCAGGCAGCATCCTGGTGAACCTTTTCTGCACTCTCTCCAAAGCCTCCACGTCCTTCTGGTAGTGTGGTGACCAGAACTGGATGCAGTATTCCAAATATGGCCTAACCAACGTTCTATATAGCTGCAACATCATATGCCAATTTTATACTCCATGCCCCGTCCAATAAAGGCAAGCATGCCATATGCCTTCTTCACCACCTTCTCCACCTGTGCTGTCACCTTCAAGGATCTGTGGACTTGCACACCCAGGTCCCTCTGTATGTCTATACTCCTGATGGTTCTGTCATTTATTGTACAGCTCCCCCCTACATTAGATCTACTGAAATGCATCACTTAGCATTTATCTGGATTAAATTCCACCTGCCATTTCTCTGCCCAATTTTCCAGCCTATCTGTATCCTGCTGTATTCTCTGACAATGCTCATCACTATCCGCAAGTCCAGCAATCTTTGTGTCGTCTGCAAACTTTCTGATCACACTGTTTCTTGATTTTCAGAAGGCGTTTGATAAGGCGCCGCACAAGAGGTTATTACAGAAGGTTAGAGGGCATGGAGTTGAGGGTAGGGTGTTAGCGTGGATAGGGGATTGGCTGTCAAATAGGGGGCAGGGAGTGGGGGTCAATGGGAGCTATTTGGATTGGCGGTTGGTGACTAGTGGAGTGCCCCAGGGGTCGGTGCTGGGGCCTCAGCTATTTACCATTTATATAGATGATCTGGAGGAGGGAACCGAGTGTATGGTGTCGAAATTTTCTGATGACACCAAGATTAGTGGAACGGCAAATTGTGCAGAGGGCATGGAAAGTCTGCAGAAGGATCTAGATAGGCTGGGCAAATGGGCCAGGAACTGGCAAATGGAATTTAATGTTGGCAAGTGTGAAGTTGTCCACTTTGGTAGGAATAATGGTAGGAAGGACTATTACTTACGTGGCGAAAAACTGCAGCATGCGACGGTGCAGAGGGATCTCGGGGTCCTTGTGCATGAGTCGCAAAAACCCAGCTTGCAGGTGCAGCAGGTGGTCAGGAAGGCGAATGGGATGCTGGCCTTCATAGCGAGGGGGATTGAATATACAAGTAGGGAGGTCTTGCTGCAACTGTACAGGGCACTGGTGAGGCCGCAGCTGGAGTACTGTGTGCAGTTTTGGTCACCGCACTTACGCAAGAATATTTTGGCCTTGGAGGGAGTGCAGAGGAGGTTTACTAGGCTGATGCCAGAGTTGAGGGGGTTGAGCTATGAGGAGAGGCTGAATAAACTAGGCTTGTACTCGTTAGAGTTTAGAAGAATGAGGGGAGATCTCATCGACACATATATGATGAATGGGATGGATATGATAGAGGTGGAGAAGCTAATCCTGCTCAAAAAGGACAGTAGGACTAGGGGGCACAGCCTCAAGATAAAGGGGGGGGGGCGGTTTAGAACGGAGTTGAGGAGGAACTTCTTCACTCAAAGGGTGGTGAATCTCTGGAATTCTCTGCCCGTTGAAGTGGTGGAGGCTGCCTCGCTAAATATATTTAAGACGCCGGTTGATAGGTTTTTGATAGGCAAGGGGATTAAGGGTTATGGGGAGAGGGCAGGAAAGTGGAACTGAGCCACAACAGATCAGCCATGATCTTATTGAATGGCAGGGCAGGCTCGAAGGGCTAGATGGCCTACTCCTGCTCCTATTTCTTATGTTTCTTATGTTTCGTTACACCTTCTTCGAAATCATCTACATATACACAAACAGCAGAGGTCCCAGTACAGAGCCCTGCGGAACACCACTAGTCATCGACCTCCAACCGGAAAAAGACCCCTCCACTGCTACCCTCTGTCTTCTATGGCCAAGCCAGTTCTCCACCCATCTAGCTAGCTCATCTTTTATCCCGTGAGATTTAACCTTTTGCACCAGCCTGCCATGAGGGACCTTGTCAAATGCTTTACTAAAATTCATACAGGCGACATCCACGGCCCTTCCTTCATCAATCGTTTTTGTCACCTCCTCAAAAAACTCAACCAAGTTTATGAGGCATGACCATGGTTTTCTTGTACAAAACCATGCTGTCCATTGCTAATGAGATTATTCAGTTCTAAATGTGCATATGTCCTAAGAATCTTCTCCAACAATTTCCCTACCACAGATGTCAAGCTCACTGGCCTATAATTACCTGGGTTATCCTTGCTACCCTTCTTAAATAACAGGACCACATTTGCTATCCTCCAATCCTCTGGGACCTCACCTGTGTCCACTGAAGAGACAAAGATTTCTGTTAGAGGCCCAGCAATTTCACCCCTTGTCTCCCTGAGCAGTCTAGGATAGATGCCATCAAGCCCTGGAGATTTGTCTGTCTTAATGTTTCCTAAAAAATCTAACACTTCCTCCCTTGTAATTGAGACTCTCTCCGAGACACTACCAGTCAACATGTATCGTGTCAAAGGCCTGGCTAAAATTCATGCAGCCAACACTGACTGCACTGTCTTCATCTGCCTTTTTGGTTACCCCTTCAAAAAACACAAATTTGAAAGACATGATTTTCCACACTGAAAATCAAAATTGTGCAGCCTCAGCCTTCCATTGCTTAATTGTCCACCACCTTTCAAGATTGACTTGTCTAAGACTGTGGAGCTATGATCTGGTCTGTTGGATGTGGAGTCACTTAACTCTATTGCTCTTCTTCACCTTAATCCCCAAATCTTCTGTCATTCATGATTTGTTTGCCCTACCTTTCCATTTCGTGGCAACAAACTTTGACTGTGCCCGAACTAACTCTTCTTTAAAATCAGCCCATTGCTCAGCTACCTACTGTTTTGCTGTAAATATTTCAATACAATTTATCTGGGTCAAATCTGTTCTTACCCCACCGAAAATGGCTTTTGCCAAATACATAATTGCCCCCTGTCCTTTTTCCATAGCTAACCCAAACCTAACGATCACTGTTCCCGAAACACATCACGAATGTTATTTAATCCACTTGGCTCACCTCACTCCCAAGAACCAGGTCCAGCAGTATCTCATTTCTCACTGGGCTCATTGGAAACATATTGCTATCAAAAATTCTCCTTAACACATGCTAGGAACACTTGCCCCTCTCTGCCATTTACACTATGACCATATCCCAGTCTTATTCAGATAATTAAATCCCCTATGATAACTACTTGATCATTTTTGCACTTCTCCGCAATTTCCTGGCAAATTTATTCTTCTGCATCATTTCCCACTAATTAGCTGCCTCGCTGAACAACGTAATTACATTTTTTGTTCTTTCGCTCTATCCAAACAGATTCTATCTTATACTCCCTTGGGATATCCTCTCTCTCCAGCACTGTAATGCTCTCCAATGCTCAGTATTGCCACCCTCCTCCTCTCCATTTTTTCCTGAACACTTTGTAGCCAGGAATACTTAACACGTGTCCTGCCTTTCTTTGAACTAGGTCTCCATTACAGCCACATAAGAACATAAGAAATAAGAGGAGTAGGCCATCTAAATCTTCGAGCCTGCCCCGCCATTCAATAAGATCATGGCTGATCTGTCGTGGCTCAGTTCCACTTTCCCGCCCTCTCCCCATAACCTTTAATCCCCTTGCCTATCAAAAACCTATCTACCCGCGTCTTAAAAATATTTAGCGAGGCAGCCTCCACCACTTCAACGTGCAGAGAATTCCAGAGATTCACCACCCTTTGAGTGAAGAAGTTCCTCCTCAACTCCATTCTAAATCGCTCCCCCCCCCCCTCCCTTTATCTTGAGGCTGTCCCTCTAGTCCTACTGTCCTTCCTGAGCGGAAAGAGCCTCTCCACCTCTACCCTATCCATCCCTTAAATCATCTTATATGTCTCAATGAGATCTCCCCTCATTCTTCTAAACTCTACCAAGTACAAGCCTAGTTTATTCAGCCTCTCCTCATAGTTCAACCCCCTCAACTCTGGTATCAGCCTAGTAAACCTCCTCTGCACTCCCTCCAAGGCCAAAACATCCTTGCGCATGTGCAGCGACCAAAACTGCACACAGTACTCCAGCTGCGGCCTCACCAATGCCCTATACAGCTGCAGCAAGACCTCCCTACTTGTATATTCAATCCCCCTCACTATGAAGGCCAGCATCCCATTCGCCTTCCTGACCACCTGCTGCACCTGCAGGCTGGGTTTTTGCGACTCATGCACAAGGATCCCGAGGTCCCTCTGCACTGTTGCATGCTGCAGTTTTTCGCCATGTAATAGTCCTTCCTACCAAAGTGGACAACTTCACACTTGCCAACATTAAATTCCATTTGCCAGTTCCTGGCCCATTTGCCCAGCCTATCTCGACCCCTCTGCAGACTTTCCACACCCTCCGCACAATTTGCCGTTCCACCAATCTTGGCGTCATCAGCAAATTTCGACACCATACACTCGGTTATCTCCTCCAGATCATCTATATAAATGGTAAATAGCTGAGGCCCCAGCACCAACCCCTGGGGCACTCCACTAGTCACCAACCGCCAATCTGAATAGCACCCATTGACACCCACTCTCTGACTCCTATTTGACAGCCAATCCTCTATTCACGCTAACACCCTACCCTCAACTCCATGCCCTCTAACCTTCTGTAACAACCTCTTGTGCAGCACCTTATCAAACACCTTCTGAAAATCGAGAAACACCACGTCCACTGGTTCCCCTCTATCCACCGCACTAGACACATCCTCATGGAATTCCAATAGAACATAGAACACTACAGCACAAACAGGCCCTTCGGCCCACGAGTTGCGCCAATCACATCAACACCTACCAATCTATAGACCTATCTATAACCCCCAATCCCATTAAACCCTATATACTCATCCAGAAGTGTTTTAAAAGACCCCAGCGAGTTCGCCTCCACCATCACTGACGGCAGCCGATTCCATTCACTCACCACCCTCTGAGTGAAAAACTTACCCCTAACATCACTTCTGTATTTTCCTCCCCGCACCTTAAATCTGTGTCCTCTCATAGCGACCATTTCAACCTGGGGAAATAGCCTCTGAGAATCCACCCTATCTATTCCTCTCAACATTTTATAAACCTCTATCAGGTCGCCTCTCAACCTTCGTCTCTCCAGGGAAAAGAGACCCAGTTCCCTCAACCTAACTTTATAAGGCATGCCTCCCAGTCCAGGCAACATCCTTGTAAATCTCCTCTGCACCCTTTCAATAGCTTCTACATCTCTCCTATAGTGAGGCGATCAGAACTGCGCACAGTACTCCAAATGAGGCCTGACAAGGGTCTTATAAAGTTGCAGCATTACCTCCCGACTCCTAAACTCAATCCCTCGATTAATGAAGGCCAGTACACCATACGCCTTCTTGACCACCTCTTCCACCTGCGAGGCCGATTTAAGAGTTCTGTGGACCCGGACCCCAAGATCCTTCTGCTCTTCAACACTACTAAGACTCCTGCCCTTGATAGTGTACTCGTTCATCCCGTTGGTTCTGCCAAAATGGACGACTACGCATTTATCCGCGTTGAAGTCCATCTGCCACTTCTCCGCCCAGTCCTGCATCCTATTTATGTCTTGCTGCAACTTTTGCCATCCTTCCAGACCATCCACAACACCACCGACCTTAGTGTCATCAGCGAACTTACTTACCCATCCCTCCACTTCCTCATCCAGGTCATTTATGAAAATGACAAACAGCAAGGGTCCTAGAACAGATCCCTGGGGTACTCCTCTGGTGACTGACCTCCATTCAGAAAAAGACCCATCCACAACCACTCTCTGCCTTCTGCAGGCAACGTAAACACAGTAAAAAGTCTGACAACACCAGGTTTTAGTCCAACCGATTTATTTGATAATATTCTCACAAGCAAGCAAGCTTTCGGGGTTAGCCCCTTCGTCAGGTGAATGGAGAGTTCTGCAGGCAATCCAGTTCTGGATCCACAAGGCCAAAGGCCCTTGGATCCCATGCCCTCTCACCTTCTCAAGAAGTCTTGCATGGGGGACCTTATCAAACGCCTTGCTGAAGTCCATGTACACCACGTCCACGGCACTTCCTTCGTCAATGTGCTCAGTCACATTATCGAAGAACTTAACTCGGCTCGTAAGGCACGACCTGCCCTCGACAAATCCATGCTGACTATTCCTGATCATGTCAAACCTCTCCAAATGCTCGTAAAGCATAAATTCGTTAGACACGACTTCCCCTTAACGAAACCGTGCTGCGTCTGCTCTATGAAACAATTCTTCTCAAGATGCCTCGTTATTTCCTCTTTGATTATGGTTTCAAGCATTTTTTCTACAACAGACGTTAAGCTAACCGGCCGATAATTCCCTGCCTTTTGCCTGTTACCCTTTTTAAACAGCGACGTAACATTAGCCGTTTTCCAATCTCCCGGCACTTCCGAAATCCAGCGAGGTTTGGAAAATAATCACCTCTGCCATTTCCTTCAGAACCCTTGGATGCATTCCATCCGGTCCTGGGGAGTTGTCCACAATCAGTCCCTCCAGTCTGTCGAGCACTGCCTCTCTAGTAACAATGATCTCATTCAGGTCCTCCACTCCTACGTTAACATCGTTAACACCCGGCAAACTATTCGCATCCTCCTCCGTGAAGACCGAAGCAAAAAAGTTATTCAAGGCCTCAACTATTTCCTCATCCCCCACCACTAAATCCCCCCTCTCATCCTCTCAGGGTCCAACATTTACCCCAGCCAGCCTTCTCCTTTTTATATATTTATAAAAACTCTTACTATCCTTTTTCATATTTAGCGCTAGCCTAGATTCATAATTTATCCTTCCTTTCTTTATCAACTTCTTCGTCATTCTTTGTTGATATTTAAACCTCTCCCAATCCTCTTCTCGCCCACTACTCTTAGCCACTCTAAGACCATCACTGCTAGCTGTGCAGATACATGGATTTGGGCCTGTGTCTGTGGGAGTTTGGGCATTCTCCCTGTGGTTGTGTGGGTTTCCTCTGGGTGCTCCGGTTTCCTTCCGCACCCCAAAGATTTGCTCTTAGGCTAACTGGTGTACTAAATTGAGCCTACACTATTCTCCCCTGAATCTGGCTACATTAGGGGTACCATTCACACACACACGGCACAGGGTAGGCGTAGGAAAATGCTTTGTTGAAATGGCAGCGCGGGCTCGTTGGGCCGAAGGGCCTGTTTTCCGTGCTGGGTTGTTCTTTCTTAAATGCATCAGCTTTTAATTTAATACTCTCCTTTATCTCCTTCGTTATCCACGGCTGATTATCTCCTCTCCTACGATCCTTCTTTACCATCGGAATAAATTTCTGCTGAGTACCAAGAAAGATCTCCTTAAAGATCCTCCACTGTTCCTCAGCAGACCTACCTCCCAATCTGCGCCCCCAATCTACATTCGCCAATTCCTCTCTCATCCTATCGTACTCCCCGCTGTTCAAACAAAGGACACAGGTCCGGGATCCTACTTTCTCCTCCACCATCTGCATCAGAAACTCCAGCATACAATGATCACTCTTCCCAAGAGGATCCTTCACCACAAGGTCCCTAATTCTACCTGCCTCATTACGTAACACCAGATCTAAGATAGCTCGCTCCCTCGTTGGCTCCAACACACACTGTACAAGCAAACTATCCCAGCAGCATTCCAAGAACTCTTCCTCAAGCCCACCGCGTCCAACATGGGTTGACCAATCAACATGTAGATTGAAATCTCCCATAATTATCGCCGTTCCATTCCTGCACGCATTTATTTGCACATTTATAGCTCACCCCACCTCCAGGTCATTATTTGGGGGCCTATAGACGACACCCACCAGCATCTTCCTCCCCTTGCTGTTCCTAATCTCCACCCACAACGATTCCACGTTCTGCTCTTTGGCGCCTATATCTTCCCTTACTACCACCCTAATACTATCCTTAATCAGCAGAGCTACCCACCCCCCCACCCCCCACCTTTTCCTCCCGTCTATCCTTCCTAAACACTTGATACCCCTGGACATTCAGCTCTCATTCGACAATTTTCACCAAGCCAAGCGATCAACCCTAGTTCAATAGAGTGTGCAGGAGAGCGTGCCAGGAGCAGCACCAAGCATACCCAAAGGTGAGGTGAGGTGAAGCTAAAATAATAGGACTACTTGCATACCAAATAGCATTAACCACGAGTGGCAGACAGAGCTAAGTGATCCCACAACCAGTGGATCGGATCTAAGCTCTGCGGTACAGCCACATCCAGTCATGAATGGTGGCAGGCAATTAAAGTAATGATTAGGAGTAGGAGGAGGAGGAGGAGATGTGTGGTTAAGTTCAAATATCCAGAAGATGTTCCCTGAGTTGCACAATCCACTGTTAACGTTTTTACATTTCACTGCTTCACTATGGACAAGCAATTAATAGTTATCGCATCACATTTAGGGGCAGTTATCAATGGTGGACATATTTTCGCTTCTATACCTGACTGGATATTAGGTTCACATTCCTTCTTAGTCCTTCCTATGTTTATTTTACCAATTCTTTAATCCTATTGGTTAGATAGATACCCTATTGGTTGCCCTGTTCATTCAACTCCCAGATGCCCCACTTCCCTCACTGTGCTGTGATTAGCTTGTATTTTGAAGCATCTTTCTAAGCACATTTTTGAACGGAAGAGGGCAGGGACAAGTCTAACTCATGGCAGATACTGATTGATGTCCTGTTGCAGCAAATTCTGGCCCATTTTATATATTATACATGAACATATTTCAATTTGACCAGGAAACAATTTTTGTTCTAATCTTTGCCAGTTAAATTATGCCCAAAATGCAAGACAGAAGAAGCTGTTTCACACCTCTGAATCCATTAGCAGGGCCCCGATAGCCATTCATTCCTCCTCGTGCGTTGCGTGGGCCACCACGTGACACTCCCCTGCTGTTGTAGAAAGCCTGTCCTGTGCGTGCAAAGCCTGCGTTCTGTTGAGGCTGTTGGGATAACTGCTGATGAGTTGCTCCAGCAGGATGTGTTTGGTCTTGAGATGCATGGTAAGGACTAACCACTATGCAGTAAAGAAATAAACAGTAGTTCAATATTGTAATTTAAAGTCATGGTTACAGTCTCTGAGATAGGACTTAAATGAAAAATGATGCAACCGTGAATAATTTCATTCATTGTAAATAATGATAATGATATTAACAAAATACACTTGGAATTGTTTTAAATTTATTTAAGGATTTCATATGGTTGATAGAGAAATTAACTTCTTTCATGGGGGAGTTCAGAACAAGGTGGGCATAATCCTAAATTTGAGTTAGGCTGTTCAGAGATCTCTTCACACAGATGGTAACAGAAAGTTTGAACTCTGGATAGGAAGAAAGACATACCGAGTATTATGGTTTTGCAAATCATTGTTATTTTGTTTTTCCTTAATTGAGTGAGTTTTAAAAATAAATCTGTAGAAGCCTTTTTCTTTCCCATGAAGCAAAAGCTAAAATTTCTCAGTGATTACTGTGGGCAATGCGAATGATTCCATTGGTGCAATCAGTAATGCTCATGTCTAACAATATACTAGTTTTGTGGATGTCCCCCTTCCCATCAAAAGCTGTTGAAATCATAGCCAAGTTGTAGTATAGGTGGTGGTCATTTGGTCCCTGTCTGTACTGGCCCCCCAAAAGGGCAATTCACTTATGTGCCACTCCCTTGCATTTTCCCAGTAGCCCCACAAATTTTTACCTCTCAGATATTCATTTAATTTCTTTTTGAATGCCTCGATTGAATCCACTTCCACCACATTCTCAGTTAACGCACTCCAAGTACCAACACTCACTGCGCAATGCTTTTTTTTGCCATTAACTGTCTGTGTGGGGGTTGCATGTTCTTCCCATGTCTGTGTGAGTTTCCTCCGAATGTTCCGGTTTCCTCCCACAGTCCAAGGGATGTGCTGGTTAGGTGCACTGGCCATGCTAAATTCTCCCTCATTGTACCTGAACAGACACCGGAGTGTGGCAACTAGGAGATTTTCACAGTAACTTCATTGCAGTATTAATGTGCGCCTACGTGTGACACTAATAATTAAACTTTTAAAAAAACTAGTGTCTGTGCCCCCGGGTTGAGCTGAGGTCAACTACTAATTCCAAAACGGAGATAGACACAATTGTTGAAGGATCAAGGATTCATATTTGCCATATTCTGATGCAACGGCAGAACAGGCTGGACGTACCCAATTGATTCTGCAAGTGATACAATAACTAAACCTGCGGGTTTTTTTAAAGTTCATAACAATTGTGCTTTTTCTTATAGGATTAAATCACACTGGTCAATATTTTGACATTGCAACCTACACACACTTTGATCAGTCTGGAAAGTTAGCATCCAGTTTTGTAATCAGGAACTGATTACATGCTACTTGATGGACATGAGCATTGCAACAGAAAAGTCAGCATCATCCACAGTAATCATGGGAAACTGTGCAGCAGTACCACTTCTCTGGTTTTTGAGGAAGTTTCCTTTAACTACAAATTTATTTTTAAAATTCAGCTAAAAAATACCAAAACACAAAACATGATTTGCAAAACTATATTGCTGGATTATCTCTCTTCTCTCTCACTACTTCTCCTCCTTTCTGCTTTGACATTAGCAATTTTGACAACCTTTAAAAATTTCACCCATGCAGACCTGCGAGTGCTGGTGGGTTAATTGACCATGAAAGGCATCCCCAACATTTAAATAAAAGCATTTTGGGCATATAGTGGCCAGTGATCAGTGGCAAGAACATTGGTCTATTTATCTAATGCCCAGAATAGGCAGAAAACTTTGCAAAAGCCTTGGAGGACAGATGTAAAAAAAACAAGGCAACTAATGTACGCCAAGATTAAAGGATTATTGATAAACAGGACTAAATAAATTAGAGCAAATTGTTTGAAACTCACCAACTGGAAATACTGAAACTCAGTACAACTGTTTAAGACAAAAACAGTCAACAAATCACAAAAAATGCAACTTTATGGGAAACAAAATTAAGATCCTAAACTGACAGCAAGGATTGAGCAAGACATGATCCTGCACACCCTTTCATAGACAAGGTTGGGATTTTCCACTATAACTATATTTTTTCCTAGGCCTTTAAAAAGTATGGAAAGAGATCAAGATATTTTGGACCACATCTGGCCACAAATGGTTGATTCCTGCATATCAAAACAACCATGGAATTATTCACCCTATGATGTGTAAAATTTTCCAGGTGCCAGGAATGTTTCAAAGTGAATATTTCACACACTTCCCTTAATGACATGGTGCCTTCATGAACCAAACTATCAGTTGCAGGTTCTGTTGGATTATTTATTTAGACAACATTTAATCAAAAAATTAAAGAGGCTTTGCTCTGACAAATTCTGAAAATGGGGTAATTTTATCCTCCCCATAACTTCTCCAAAAGGAGGATAGGGTGGGAAGGTCAAATTTAAAAATATTGAATCCGAATTGCTGCCCATTTTTGTTTTTTTAAGAATATTTTTATTGAAAATACCTCCTCCCCATTTTTATAAAGAACTCAACAAATCCTCAAGGATTGGTACAGCAATTATTTTTCTGTGTATACATGTAGCAAAGATCAACAAGTATCATTACAGCTGATTTGGAATATCAATTACAAGTGGTTGTAAACATTGCATTTGACATCTCTTTGCATAGCGATAATGAAAGGAAAATAGAGTGGGGGCTAGTAGGATAAAGCCATGGACAGTGTGCACCCACAGGATAACAAGGACCAAGCTCCACAACATAAGGGAGAACATAAGAAATAGGAGCAGGAGTAGGCCATATGGCCCTTCGAGCCTGCCCCACCATTCAATAAGATCATGGCTGATCTGAAGTGGATCAGTTCCACTTGACCGCTTTCTCCCTGTAACCCCTTGTCTGTCAAAAACCTATCTACCTGTGACTTAAATATACTTAGCGAGGTAGCCTCCATCACTTCAACGGGCAGAGAACTCCAGAGATTCACCACCCTTTGAGTGAAGAAGTTCCTCCTCAACTCTGTTCTAAACTGCCCCCCCCCCACTAATCTTGAAGCTGTGCCCTCTACTCCTGCTATCTTTGAGTGGGAAGATTCTCTCCACCTCTACCCTATCCATCCCTTTCATTACCTTATACATCTCTATAAGATCCCCCCTCAGCCTTCTAAACTCCAACGAGTACAAACCCAGTCTATTTAGTCTCTCTTCACAGTCCAACCCCTTCATCTCCGGTATCAGCCTAGTGAACCTCCTCTGTACTCCCTCCAAGGCCAAAATATCCTTGCGCAAGTGCGGATTCAATTACCTTCCGCAGGAGAGTACGACACAGGTACAACACCCTCCTGGTGAAGGAATTTTTCATTTCAGTCCTAAATGATTTTCCCATATCCTGAAACTGTGAGCCCCAATTCTGAACTTGCCAACCATTTGGGAACATCTTTCCTGCATCTACAGCAAAATTAAGCAGGACCTCTACAAGAGGGATGGTCTGCACCTGAACCAGAGGGGTACTAATATCTTGGGGGAAAATTTGCCAATGATGTTCAGGTGGGAAGGGTGGTTTAAACTGATTCAGAGAAGGGATGGGAACCTGAATTGTAGCTCCAATGTACAGGAGGATGAGAATAGGGAGGTCATGGATAAGGTTTCTAGGTCACAGCAGTGTATTGGCAGGCGGGAGGGTGGTTTGAAGTGCGTATACTTTAATGCAAAGAGCATACGCAATAAGGTGGACGAACTTGCAGCCTGGATTGGTGCCTGGGACTTCGATGTTGTGGCCATTTCAGAGACATGGATAGAGCAGGGACAGGAATGGTTGTTGCAGGTTCCGGGGTTCAGATGTTTCAGTCAGAGCAGAGAAGGTGGTAGAAGAGGAGGAGGCGTGGCATTGTTAGTCAAGGACAGTATTACGGTGGCAGAAAGGACGTTTGATGTGGACCTGTCTATTGAGGTAGTATGGGCTGAGATTAGAAACAGGAAAGGAGAGATCACCCTGTTGGGAGGTTTTTTTTTTACATCGGCCTCCAAAAAGTTCCAGAGATGTAGAGGAAAGGATTGCAAAGATGATCCTGGATAGGTGCGAAAGTAACAGTGGAGTTGTTATGGGGGACTTTAACTTTACAAATATCAGTGTACAAATAAACTGGAAGGAGGCGTTCTTAGGGAAAAGTACCGAAGGAAGGTGGCGGATATTCAAGGAATATTTGTCTGGCGCTCTGCATGACAATGTTCCGATAAGGCAAGGGGGTTTTGGTAGGTCGCAGGAACCGTGGTACACGAAGGCTGTGTTGAACCTAGTCAGGAGGAAAAGGAAGGTGTACAAAAGGTTCAGGGAACTAGGAGAGGTTAGGGATCTTGAAGAGTATAAGGACTGTAGAAAGGAGGTTAAAAGGGAAATTAGGAGAGCCAGAAGGGGTCATGAGAAGACCTTGGCGGGTAAGATTAAGGAAAATCCCAAGGCCTTCTATAAATATGTGAAAGGTAAAAGGATGAGAAGGGAAAGGATAGGACCTATAAAAGGTGAAGGGGGAAAGGTCTGTGTGGAACCAGAAGAAATGGCGGAGGTGCTTAATGAGTACTTTGCATCAGTATTCACAGTGGAAGCTGATTTGGGAGATCTTGCTATGGACTTGCAGCAGGTGGAAAAGATTGAGTACGTGGACATTAAGGAGGAGGATGTCTTAGAACTTTTGAATTAAATCAAAATGGATAAGTCGCCGGGACCAGATGGGATGTACCCCAGGATACTGTGGGAGGCCAGGGAAGTGATTGCAGAGCCCCTGGCGATGATCTTTGCGTCGTCAATGGAGACGGGAGAGGTTCCGGAAGATTGGAGGATTGCGGATGCAGTCCCTATTTTCAAGAAAGGGAACAGAGATAGCCCGGGAAATTACCGCCCGGTGAGTCTGACCTCAGTGGTTGGTAAGCTGATGGAGAGGCTTCTGAGGGACAAGATTTACGAGCATTTGGAGAGGTTTGACATGATCAGGAATAGTCAGCATGGATTTGTCAAGGGCAGGTTGTGCCTTACGAGCCTAGTTGAGTTCTTCGATAATGTGACTGAACACATTGACGAAGGAAGTGCCGTGGACGTAGTGTACATGGACTTCAGCAAGGCGTTTGATAAGGTCCCCCATGCAAGACTTCTTGAGAAGGTGAGAGGGCATGGGATCCAAGGGCCTTTGGCCTTGTGGATCCAGAACTGGCTTGCCTGCAGAAGGCAGAGAGTGGTTGTGGATGGGGCTTTTTCGGAATGGAGGTCAGTCACCAGTGGGGTGCCCCAGGGATCTGTTCTGGGACCCTTGCTGTTTGTCATTTTCATAAATGACCTGGATGAGAACATGAGAACATAAGAACATAAGAAATAGGAGCAGGAGTAGGCCATCTGGCCCTTCGAGCCTGCCCCGCCATTCAATAAGATCATGGCTGATCTGTCGTGGCTCAGTTCCACCTTCCCGCCCTCTCCCCATAACCCTTAATCCCTTCTCTTATCAAAAACCCATCAACCCGTTTCTTAAAAATATTTAGCGAGGCAGCCTCCACCACTTCAACGGGCAGAGAATTCCAGAGATTCACCACCCTTTGAGTGAAGAAGTTCCTCCTCAACTCTGTTCTAAACCGCCCCCCCTTTATCTTGAGGCTGTGCCCCCTAGTCCTACTGTCTTTTTTGAGCGGGAACAGTCTCTCCACCTCTATCCTATCCATCCCATTCATCATCTTATACGTCTCAATGAGATCTCCCCTCATTCTTCTAAACTCTAACGAGTACAAGCCTAGTTTATTCAGCCTCTCCTCATAGCTCAATCCCCTCAACTCCGGTATCAGCCGAGTAAACCTCCTCTGCACTCCCTCCAGGGCCAAAACATCCTTGCGCAGGTGCGGCGCCCAAAACTGCACACAGTACTCCAGCTGCGACCTCACCAATGCCCTATACAGCTGCAGCAAGACCTCCCTACTTTTATATTCAATCCCCTTCGCTATGAAGGCCAGCATCCCATTCGCCTTCCTGACCACCTGCTGCACCTGCAAGCTGGGTTTTTGCGACTCATGCACAAGGACCCCGAGGTCCCTCTGCACCGTCGCCTGCTGCAGTTTTTCGCCCCGTAAGTAATAGTCCTTCCTACCATTCCTCCTACCAAAGTGGACCACCTCACACTTGCCAACATTAAATTCCATTTGCCATTTCCTGGCCCATTCGCCCAGCCTATCTAGATCCTTCTGCAGACTCTCCACACCCTCCGCACAATTTGCCTTTCCCCCAATCTTGGTGTCATCAGCAAATTTCGACACCCTGCACTCGGTTCCCTCCTCCAGATCATCTATATAAATGGTAAATAGCTGAGGCCCCAGCACCGACCCCTGGGGCACCCCACTAGTCACCAAGTGACTAGGAAGTGAAGGGATGAGGAAGTGGAGGGATGGGTTAGCAAGTTCGCTGATGACACGAAGGTCGGTGTTGTGGATGGTCTGGAAGGATGTCAAAAGTTGCAGCAGGACATAGATAGGATGCAGGAATGGGCGGAGAAGTGGCAGATGGACTTCAACACGGATAAATGTGTAGTCGTCCATTTCGGCAGAACCAACGGGATGAACGAGTACACTATCAAGGGCAGGAGTCTTAGTAGCGTTGAAGAGCAGAAGGATCTCGGGGTCCGGGTCCACAGGACTCTTAAATCGGCCTCGCAGGTGGAGGAGGTGGTCAAGAAGGCGTATGGTGTACTTGCCTTCATTAATCGAGGGATTGAGTTTAGGAGTCAGGAGGTAATGCTGCAACTTTACAGGACCCTTGTCAGGCCTCATTTGGAGTACTGTGCGCAGTTCTGGTCACCTCACTATAGGAAAGACGTAGAAGCTATTGAAAGGGTGCAGAGGAGATTTACAAGGATGTTGCCTGGACTGGGAGGCATGCCTTATGAAGATAGGTTGAGGGAGCTGGGACTCTTTTCCCTAGAGAGGCGAAGGTTGAGAGGCGACCTGATAGAAGTTTATAAAATGTTGAGAGGAATAGATAGGGTGGACTCTCAGAGGCTATTTCCCCGGGTTGAAATGGTCGCTACGAGAGGACACAGATTTAAGGTGCGGGGTGGGAAGTACAGAGGTGATGTTAGGGGTAAGTTTTTCACTCAGAGGGTGGTGAGTGAATGGAATCGGCTGCCGTCATCGATGGTGGAGGCGAACTCGCTGGGGTCTTTTAAAAGACTTCTGGATGAGTATATGGGGTTTAATGGGATTGGGGGTTATAGATAGGTCTATAGATTGGTGGGGTTGATGTGATCGGCGCAACTCGAGGGCCGAAGGGCCTGTTTGTGCTGTAATGTTCTATGTTCTATGATTGGAAAAGCTATAGCTCAAGCACGTTAGAGGGGTCAGTTTTTGTCCATTGTGTGCAGGAAGGGTTCATGACGCAGGATGTAGATAGGCCAACAAAAGGTGAGGCTACATTGGATTTGGTACTGGATAACGAACCAGACCAGGTGTTAGAACATAAGAACATAAGAAATAGGAGCAGGAGTAGGCCATCTGGCCCTTCGAGCCTGCCCCGCCATTCAATAAGATCATGGCTGATCTGTCATGACTCAGCTCCACCTTCCTGCCCTCTCCCCATAACCCTTAATCCCTTCTCTTAACAAAAACCCATCAGACTTGAAAGCAGATGAGCACTTTGGTGATAGTGACCACAATTTGGTTACGTTTACCTTAGTGATGGAAAGGGATAGGCATGTACCAAAGGGCAGAAGTTATAGCTGGGCGAAAGGTAATTATGAGGCTATTAGGCAAGATTTAAGATACATAGGGTGGAGTAGGAAATTGCAGGGGCTGGGAACATCTGAAAAGTGGAGCTTATTCATGGAGCAGCTACTGCGAGTCCTTGGTAAATATGTACCTGTCAGGCAGGGAGGAAGTGGTTGAGCGAGGGAACCGTGGTGTACTAAGGAAGTTGAATCTCTGGTGAAGAGGAAGAAGGAGGCTTATGTAAAGATGAGACATGAAGGCTCAGTTAGGGCACTGGAGAGAGTTATAAATTACCCAAGAAGGAGCTAAAGAGAGAGTTAAGAAGAGCTAGAAGAGGACATGAGAAGACTTTGGCAGATAGGATCAAGGAAAATCCTAAGGCTTTCTATAGGTATGTCAAGAATAAAAGATTGGTTAGGGCAAAATTAGGGTCAGTCAGAGACAGCAGTGGGAAGTTTTGCGTGGAGCCTGAAGAGATAGGAGGCACAGAATGAGTATTTCTCGTCAGTATTCACGCAGGAAAAAGTCAGTGTGGTCGAGGAGAATACTGAGATACCAGGTAGTAGACTAGACGGGATTGAGGTACATCAGGAGGTAGCAATGGCAATTCTTGAGAGTGTGAAAATAGATAAGTCCCCTGGGCCGGATGGGATTTACCCTAGGATTCTCTGGGAGGCTAGGGAGGAGATTGCAGAGCCTTTGGCTTTGATCTTCATGTCGTCATTGGCTTCAGGTATAGTGCCGGAAGACTGGAGGATAGCAAATGTTGGCCCCTTGTTCAAGAAGGGGTGTAGAGACCATCCTGGGAATTATAGACCAGTGAGCCTTACTTCTGTTGTGGGCAAAGTTTTGGAAAGAATTATAAGGGATAGGATTTATAATCATCTAGAGGGAAATAAATTGATTATTGATAGTCAACACGGTTTTGTGAAGGATAGGTCGTGCCTCACAAACCTTATGAGTTTTTTTGAAAAGGTGACCAAAGAGGTGGATAAGGGTAAGGCAGTTGACATGGTGTATATGGATTTTCGCAAAGGGTTTGGTAAGGTTCCCCATGGTAGGTTATTGCAGAAAATGCAGATGCGTGGGATTGAGGGTGATTTAGCAGTTTGGATCAGGAATTGGCTAGCTGATAGAAGACAGACGGTGGTGGTTGATGAGAAATATTCAACCTGGAGTTCAGTTACAAGTGGTGTACCTCAGGGATCTGTTTTGGGGCCACTGCTGTTTGTCATTTTTATAAATGACCTGGATGAGGGTGTAGAAGGATGGATTAGTAAATTTGCTGACAACACCAAAGTCGGAGGAGTTGTAGACAGTGAGGATGGCTGTTACAGTTTGCAGAGGGACATAGATAAGCTGCAGAGCTGGGCCGAGAGATGGCAGATGGAGTTTAATGTGGAAAAGTGTGAGGTTATTCACTTTGGTAAGAGTAACAGGATTACAGAATATAGGGCTAATGGAAGGACTCTTTGTAGTGTTGACGAGCAGAGAGACCTCGGGGTACATGTGCATAGCTCCCTGAAAGTTGGCACCGAGGTTGAAAAGGTTGTTAAGAAGGCGTATGGTGTGTTAGCTTTTATTGGTAGACAGATTGAATTTCGGAGCCGTGAGGTCATGATACAGGACGTACAAAACTCTGGAGCGGCCGCACTTGGAGCATTGCGTACAGTTCTGGTCGCCGCATTATAAGAAAGATGTGGAGGCATTGGAAAGGTTTATCAGGATGTTGCCTGGTACGGTGGTAAGGTCTTATGAGGAAAGGCTGAGGGATTTGAGTTTATTTTCATTAGAGAGGAGGAAGTTACGAGGTGACCTGATTGAGGCATACAAGATGATCAAAGGATTGGATAGGGTGGACAGTGAGAGCCTTTTACCTCGGATGGTGATGGCTAATACGAGGGGACATAGCTTTAAATTAAGGGGTGGTAAATATAGGACGGATGTCAGAGGTAGGTTCTTTACTCAGAGGATAGTACGGTCGTGGAATGCCCTGCCAGCAGCAGTTGTGGACTCACCAACTTTAAGGGCATTCAAATGGTCAGTGGATAGGCATATGGATAACATTGGAATAGTTTAGGTTAGAGGGTATAAACTTTTTATACATATACAAAGAGCAAAAGGGTAGCCAGGGAGAGGGTTGGCCCACTCAAGGACAAGGGAGGGAATCTATGCATGGAGCCAGAGGAAATGGGCGAGATATTAAATGAGTATTTTGCATCAGTATTCACCAAAGAGAAGAACTTGGTGGATGATGAGTCTGGGAAAGAATGTGTAGATAGTTTGAGTCATGTTGAGATCAAAAAGGTGGTGGTATTGGGGTTTTTGAGAAATATTAGGTAAGCAACTCCCCTGGGCTTGATGGGATATAATCCAGAATACTGAGAGAAATCTTTGTGTTCTCACTGGCTACAGGGGAAGTCTCAGAGGATTGGCGAATAGCCAATATTGTTCCTTTGTTTAAGAAGGGTAGCCAGGGTAATCCAGTGAGCCTTACATCAGTGGTAGGGAACTTATTGAAGAGGATTCTTCAAGACAGGATTTATTTCCACTTGGAAATAAGTGGACATATTAGTGAGAGGCAACATAGTTTTATGAAGGGGAGATCCTGTCTCACTAACTTGACCAAGTTTTTTGAGGAAGTGACAAAGATGATTGATGAGGGTCGGGCAGTGGATGACATCTATATGGACTTCAGAAAAGCCTCTGACAAGGTCCCCCATGGCAGACTGGTGCAGAAAGTGAAGTCACATGGGATCAGAGGTGAGCTGGCAGGGTGGATACAAAACTGACTTGGTCAAAGAAGGTAAGAAGTCTCATAACACCAGGTTAAATACAAACAGGTTTATTTGGCAGCAAAAGCAGTTAGCTTTCGGAGCGCTGCTCCTTCGTCAGGTAAATGGGAGTTCCGTTCACAATCAGGGCATATAAAGACACACACTCAATTTACAAAATAATGGTTGGAATGCGAGTCTTTACAGGTAATCAAGTCTTAAAAGGTACAGACAATTGAGTGGAGACAGCATTAAGCACAGGTTAAAGAGATGTGTACTGTCTCCAGACAGGGCAGTTAGTGAGATTTTGCAAGCATAGGCAAATCATGTAGTATGACATGAACCCAAGATCGCAGTTGAGGCCATCCTCATGTGCGGAGCTTGGCTATCAGTCTCCACTCAGTGACTCTGCGTGGTCACGTGTTGTGAAGGTCACCTTGGAGAATACTTACACAAAGATCAAAGGCCATATCATCTCACATAAGAATACCATCCACCAAGTACACAGTACATACTCTTGCAACTCAGCCAACATTGTATACCTGATATGCTGCAGGAAGGGACGTCCTGAGGCATGGTACATTGGGGAGACCATGCAGACTCAGTGACCGCGGATGAATTGGCACCACTCGACAACCACCAGGCGTGTTGTCTTCCATTTGGGGAACACTTCAGCAGTCACAGGCATTTGGCTTCTGAGCTTTGGGTGAGCGTTCTCCAAGGCGGCCTTCACGACACACAATAACAGAGTCACTGAGCAGAGACTACAGCCAAGTTCCACACACGAGGACTGCCTCAACCAGGATCTTGGGTTCATGCCACATTATCTGTAACCCCCATGACTTGCTTAGACTTGCAAAATCTCACTTACTGTCCTGGTTGGAGACTATACACAGCTCTTTAACCTGTGCTTAACCCTCTCTCCACTCACATTGTCTGTACCTTTAATATTTGATTACCTATGAAGACTCGCATTCTAACCATTATTTTGTAAATTGAGTTTGCGTCTTTATATGTCCTGTTTGTGAACTGCCACTTACCTGATGAAGGAGCACTGCTCTGAAAGCTAGTGGGTTTTGCTACCAAATAGACCTGTTGGACTTTAATCTGGTGTTGCAAAATGTCTTACTGTGTTTATCTCAGTCCAATGCTGGCATCTCATGTCAACGACGACAGTGGGTAGCAGTGGAAGGCTGTGACAGGTGGCGTTCCTCAGATCAGTGCTGGGGCCTTTGCTGTTTGTAATATATAAAAATGATTTGGAGGAAACATACCTGGTTTGATTAGTAAGTTTGCAGACGACATAAAGGTTGGTGGATTTGCAGGCAGCGATGAGGGCCATCGAAGGATGCTTGCCTTCATCTGCTGGGGCATCGAGTTTAAAAACTGGTGAGTCATGTTGTAGCTTTATAGAACTTTAGTTAGGCCGCATTTGGAATATAGTGTTCAATTCTGGTCGCCACATTACCAGAAGAATGTGGAGGCTTTGGAGAGGGTACAGAAAAGAGTTACCAGTACGTTGCCTGGTATGGAGGGCATTAGCTATGATAGGCTGGAGAAACTTGGTTTGTTCTCAATGGAACGATAGAAGTCTACAAGATTATGAGAGGCAAAGACAGAGTGGATAGTCAGGAGCTTTTCCCAGGGTGGAAGAGTCAATTACTAAGGGGCACAGGTTTAAGGTGCGAGGGGCAAGGTTTAAAGGAGATGTACAAGGCAGAGTTTTTACATAGAGGGTGATGGATGCCTGGAACCCGTAGCTAGGAGAGATAGTGGATGCAAATACGATAGTGACTTTTAAGTGGCGTCAGGACAAATACATGAATAGAATGGGAAGAGAGGGATCTGGCTCCTGGAAGGGTAGGAGGTTTTAGTTAAATTGGGTAGCATGGTCAGTGCAGGCTTGGAGGGCTGTAATTTTCTTTGTACGCTGTAGTCTGAGATCCACAATTACCAAAGTACAACTAATCATCATGGTGCAATTCAAAAGAGTATATTTTCGCACTAGATTTAATACAGCAAAGCACGTCACAGAAACACAGAGGAGACCACCAGATCATTGTGTCTGTGCCAGCTCAAAAAGAGTTACTGAGTTCTTGGGTGGTAATCCTGTAGCTAAGCTGCACTTGATGCAATGCCAAAAACTGATGACAGGAAGGCTATGGAAGGTGGGGGCCTAGAAACTAATATCATTAAAGAGGTAGTATTGGGCAAGCTAACGAGGCTAATGGCACAAGTCTCCTGGCCCTAATGGAAGGCATCTCAGGGTACTAAAAGAGATGGCAGCGGAAACAGCAAATGCATTAGTGTAATTTACCAAAATTTGCTGGGCTCTGGGGCGGTTCAAGATTGGAAAACAGCAAATGTGACACCACTGCTTAAAAAAGGAGGCAGACAAAAGATGGGTAACTACAGGCTAGCTACCTTAACTTCTGTAGTAGGGAAAATACTCAAATCCATCAAGGAAGAAATTGCAAGATATCTGGATATAAATTATCCCACTGGGAAGATGCAGCATGGGTTCATGAAGGGCAGGTCATGTTTGATTAATTTGGTGGAATTCTTTGAGAACATTACATGCACAGTGGACAATGGGGAATCTGTGAATGTGGTTTTCCTGGATTTCCATTTGACAAGGGCCACATCAAAGGCTGCTGCATAAAGTAAAAGTGCATGGTGTTATGGGTAATGTATTAGCATGGATAGAGGATTGGTTTACTAACAGAAAGCAAAGAGTGGGGGTAAATGGGTGTTTTTCTGATTGGCGATCAGTGATTAGGGGTGTGCCTCAGGCATTTGTGTTGGGACAGCAATTGTTTGCATTTTATATAGATGAAATGGGGACCAAGTGTAGTGTGTCAAAATTGGTAGATGACACCAAGATGAGTAGCAGAGCAAAGTGTGCAGAGGGCACTTGAAGTCTGCAAAGGGATATGGATAGTTTAAGTGACTGGGCAAGGGTCTGGCAAGTGGAGTATAATGTTGAACCTGGGTGTTCCTGTGCATCAATCACAAAAAGTTGGTTTGCAGGTGCAGCAGGAAATTAAGGCAAATTAAATTTTGTCCTTTATTGCTACAGGGATGGAGTTTAATAACAGTGAGCTATGTTGCAGCTATACAAGGTACTGATGAGGCCACACCTGGAGTACCATGTACAGTTTTGGTCTCCTACCTTGAGAGAAGGAATACTGGCACTGGAAAGGATGCAGATAAGATTCACTAGGTTAATTCCAGAATTGAGAAGTTGGCTTATGAGGTCAGACTGAGTAGACTGGGGCCATCTCATTGGAATTCAGAAGAGTGAGGGGAGATCTTATTGAAACATATAAGATTATGAAGGGAATAGCTAAGATAGAAGCAGGGAGGTTGTTTCCACTGGCGAGTGAAACTAGAATTAGGAGACATGGCCTCAAAATAAGGGGAAGCCAATTTAGGACTGAGGTAAGGAAGAACTTCTTCACTCAAAGGGTTGTGAATCTGTGGAATTCCCTGCCCAGTGAAGCAGTTGAGGCTACCTCACTAACTGTTTTTAAGGCAAGGATAGATACATTTTTGAACAATAAAGGATTTAAGGATTATGGTGAGCTGGTGGGTAAGTTGGGTTCATGAAAAGATCAGCCATGATCTTACTGAATGACAGAGCAGGATCAAGGGGTCAGATGGCCTACTCATGGCCCTAGTTCTTAAACCCAAGTATTTTTGTATTGCAATGACAATTGCTGTCTCTACCAGCCATTCAGCAACTGAACTTGAGAGCTGCAATATGCCAGTGATGAACCTGTCAACTCTCCCCAATCCTACCAATTACTTTGAATCTACGGCCCCTGATTACTCTCGGCAATAATGCCTTCCTAGTCATTCTAACTAGGCTATTCAATTTCAATTTCTTGCCATAAGATCTCCCCTCAACCTTCTACATTCCAAAGAAAACAATGCTAGCCTATCCAATCTTTCCTCAGCTGAAATTATCTGCTCCTGGCAACATCATCATAAAATCCCATGTATATGCCTCTGTGCAAACACATCCTTCCTGAAATATAGTACTCTAGCTGCGGTCGAGCTAGTGTTTTAGTCCTTTGCAGCCAGTCATTACCAATGCCTTACAAATGGCCCACAGTCTTCCATATGTTACGCCAGTGTCTGCACAAGTCAAAGGAGCTACATTTCCCTTGTTATGTCTGAATGTAGAACCATAGAATACTACAGCACAGAAATAGGCTTTTTGGCCCTTCTTGGCTGTGCCGAGCCATTTTTATGCCTAGTCCCACTGACCTGAACCTGGACCATATCCCTCCACACCCCTCTCATCCATATACCTGTCCAAGTTTTTCTTAAATGATAAAAGTGAGCCCACATTTAACACTTCATCTGGCAGCTCAATCCACACTCCCACCACTCTGTGAAGACGACCCCCGTAATATTCCCTTTAAATTTTTCCCCCTTCACCCTCAACCCACGTCCTCTAGTTTTTTTCTCCCTTAGCCTCAGTAGAAAAAGCCTGTTTGCATTCACTCTGTCAATACCCATCATAATTTTCTACACCTCTATCAAATCTCCCCTCATTCCTCTACGCTCCAGAGAATAAAGTCCTAACCTATTCTGAGTTACAGAGAAACGTTGTTTCTCAAGCTCCGGCAGCATCCTCGTAAACCTTCTCTGCACTCTTTCAACATTATTATTATCCTTCCTGTAATTAGGTGATCAAAACTGCAACCAAATATACTGTAAATTCAGCCTCACCAATGTCTGATACAATCTCACCATAACATTCCAACTCTTATCCTCAATACTTTTGATTTATAAAGGCCAACATACCAAAAGCATTCTTTACGACCCTATCTACCTGTGACACCACTTTTAGGGAATTATGTATCTCTACTCCCAGATCCTTCTGTTCTATTGCACTCTTCGGTGTCCTACTATTTACCTTGTATGTTCTACCGTGGTTTGTCCCTTCCAAAGTGCAATACCTCACATCTATCTGCATTAAATTCCATTTGCCATTTTTCAGCCCATTTTTCTAGCTGGTTCAAATCCCTCCAGAAACTTTGAAAACCTTCCTCACTGTCCACTACAGCTCCAATCTTTGTATCATCAGCAAATTTGCTGATCCAATTTACCACATTATCATCCAGATCATTGATATAGATGACAATCAACAATGGACCCAGCACTGATCCCTGTGGCACACCACTAGTCATGACGTGGAGATGCTGGCATTGGACTAGGGTAAACACAGTAAGAAGTCTCATAACACCAGGTTAAAGTCCAATAGGTTTATTTGGTTTACTACAAATACAAAGAACAGTACAGCACAGGAACAGGCCCATCGGCCTCCAAGCCTGTGCCGCTCACTGGTCCAACTAGGCCATTTGGTTTGTATCACTCCATTCCCAGTCTGCTCACGTGACTATCCAAGTAAGTCTTAAAATGCCAGCGTGTCTACCTCCAACACCCTACCCGGCAGTGCATTCCAGGCTCCCACCACCCTCTGTGTAAAGGTCCCTCTGATATCAGAGTTATACCTCGCCCCTCTCACCTTGAACTCTTGACCCCTCGTGATCGTCACCTCTGACCTGGGAAAAAGCTTCCCACTGTTCACCCTACCTATGCCCTTCATAATTTTATACACATCTATTAGATCTCCCCTCATTCTCTGTCTTTCCAGGGAGAACAACCCTAGTCTACCCAATCTCTCCTCCTAGCTAAGACCCACCATACCAGGCAACATCCTGGTAAACCTTCTCTGCACTCTCTCTAAAGCCTCCACGCCCTTCTGGTAGTGCAGCAACCAGAACTGAACGCAGTACTCCAAATGTGGCCTAACCAGCTTTCTATACAGCGACATCAGACTCCAGCTTTTATACTCTATACCCCATCCTATAAAGGCAAACATACCATATGCCTTCTTCACCACCTTCACCACCTGTGTTGCCACCTTCAAGGATTTGTGGACTTGCACACCTAGTTCCCTCAGTGTTTCTACACACTTAATGGCCCTGCCATTTATTGTATAACTCCCCCCTACATTAGTTCTTCCAAAATGCATCACTTCGCATTTATCTGGATTAAATTCCATCGGCCATTTCTCTGCCCAATTTTCCAGCCTATATCCTGCTGTATTCTCCGACCATGTTCTTTGCTATCCACAAGTCCAGCCATCTTTGTGTCATCCGCAAACTTGCTGATAACACCAGTTACACCTTCTTCCAGATCACTGAAATATATCACAAATAGCAGAGGTCCCAGTACACAGCCCTGCAGAACACCACTGGTCACAGACCTCCTGCCGGAAAAAAGACTCTTCGACTGCTACCCTCTGTCTTCTATGGCCAAGCCAGTTCTCTACCCATCTAGCCACCTCTCCTTTTATCCCAACACCTCAGGAGATTACCACCAAGCCTTCTTTTTGTGATTTTGCATGAACTATCATTTACTTTCACCGCCGCTCCACTATTTGCTCTGGCACTCTCGCTCCCACCGTCCTGCAAATCTAGTTTAAACCCTCCCCCAATAACACTAGCAAACCTCCCTGCAAATATATTGGACCCTTTTTAGTTCAAGTGCAACCCATCTCTCTTGTACAGGTCCCACGTGCTCCAGCAGAGGTCCCAATGATCTAGAAATCTGAAACCCTGCCCCCTACACCAGTTCCTCAGCCACGTGTTCATCTGCCTGAGCATCCTACTCTTACCCTCACCTTCACGTGGCACTGGTAGCAACCCTGAGATTACTACCCTTGGGGTCCTGCTTTTTAACTTCCTACCAGCCCTCTATACTCACTCTTCAGGACCTCCTCGCTCTTCCTTTCTACGTCACTAGTACAAAGCGTACCATGACATCTGACTGATTACCCACTTAAAAATGATCAGAGACATCCCTCACCCTGGCACCCGGAAGACAACAAACCATCCGAAAGTCTCCGTCATGACCAAAAAACATCCTGTCTGTACCTCTGATGATCAAATCCCCCATCACTACCACTCTCCTCTTCCTCCTCCCTCCCTTCTGTGCTGCAGAACCCACTGCTGCAGCTTGTGCCAGGTAAGGCATCCTCCATAATAGTATCCAAAGCAGTATACCTGTTGTGGAGGGGAATGGCCACAGGGGAACCCTGCCCTACTTGCCCTTTCTCCTTCCCTCATTTGACCATAACCCAATTACTGGTGCCCCGTGCCTTTGGTGTAACTACCTCCCTGAAGCTAGTATCTATAAACTTCTCATTCTCCCGAACGATCCGGAAGTCATCCAGCTCCTGCTCCAGTTCCCTAACTCATGTCTTTTGACAAGGCAATTTACTGTAATAATATTCCTAAACTTATGTTTTTAATTGTTTTATTTACTTCATGCCGCTAAAGCAATGTGTGCAGATACAACCAAGTGTGAAATTAGGTTAACTTTAAACAAAGCTCAACTTTTGTGCAGGTTCACAAGTCCATGAAGGTTGCGACACCAGTGGAGAAGGATGTTAGGAAGGCTTATGGAATGCTAGCCTTTATAGGAAGAGGTATAGAGTATAAAAGCTGCTGTCTAATGCTTCAGTTGTACAGAACGTTGGTTAGATCGCATTTGGAGTACTGCATCCAGTTCTGGTCACCTTACTACCGGAAGGACGTGGAGTCTCTGGAAAGGGTGCAGAGGAGGTTTACCAGGATGTTGCCTGGCATGGGGGGACTGGGTTACGAGGAAAGGTTGGAGAAACTGGGACTTTTCTCCTTGGAAAGATGGAGATTGAGGGGGGACATGATAGAGGTATATAAGATACTGAAGGGAATAGATAGAGTCAATAGTGAGAGACTGCTCCCTAGACTGGGTACAAATATGAGAGGTCATGATTTAAGGGTGAGGGGGGAGAGGTATAATTTGGATGTGAGAGGAAGGTTCTTTACGCAGAGAGTCGTGGGGGTATGGAACGCGCTACCGAGTAGGGTGGTGGAGGCAGGAACGTTGGACTCATTTAAGTTTCAATTAGACAGACACATGAGCGAAACGAGGATGGAGGGTTATAATAGGGGCTATTAAATAAGGTCAGAGCCTCGGGAGACACCGGAAATGCAGACTTGTAAGTTAACGTTTTTGTCTTTTTATTCCGCAGGTGGAGGTCCACCTCGTTCTCAAACGAGGGGCATGCACACGGTGGGTCGTGCGTGGGCTGCTCTCGGAGGTTCCGGGAGTGGCCTAGTACTTCATGTCGGTGTGTGTGCTTGATCCTGGACTGGTAGACGGGCGCCGTAACAGCTCGGTGACTGCTAGCTAGCTGTGCAGATACATGGATTTGGGCCTGTGTCTGTGGGAGTTTGTGCATTCTCCCTGTGGTTGCGTGGGTTTCCTCCGGGCGCTCCGGTTTCCTCCCACACCCCAAAGATGTGCTCTTAGGCTGATTGGTTTACTAAATTGACACTATTCTCCCCTGAATCTGGCTAAGTTAGGGGTTCCATTCGTAGACACGCAGGGTAGAATGTGTGTAGGGTGATGCGGCGGCGCGGGCTCGTTGGGCCGAAGGGCCTGTTTCCCGTGCTGGGTTGTTATTTCTTCTTTATTTACTAATACCTTGTTACAACAAGCACCAAATGGAAGATATAACGTGAACATTAATTTCCTGCAAAAGTGAAACGTGTTTGTAACTTTCATCAAAAAAACCTTCACAATAGTCTGTGCAACGTTAGATAAACCCAAATGTCCGCTACTCAAATACCCCTAGATAGTTATAGGCTAGCAAAACAATCATGTGACCATGCAAATACCCAGAAGTTAAAACATTTCTGACAACAGGTTATTCAGCATCAAAACTTAAATTTCACTGACAAGAACAAATGGTCACACTTTCCAGGAGCATCATAATTTGGAGAGTTTCCATAGATGTTTCCACAGAATTAGCAACACAGTCTATGAGGATGTGTCTAGGGCGGTGGATAGAGGAGAGCCGGTGGATGTGGTGTTTCTTCATTTTCAGAAGGGATTTGATAAGGTGCCGCACAAGAGGTTATTACAGAAGGTCAGGGGGCATGGAGTTGGGGGTAGTGTGTTAGCGTGGATAGGGGATTGGCAGAGAGTGGGGGTCAATGGGTGCTATTCGGATTGGCGGATGGTGACTAGTGGAATGCCCCAGGGATCAGTGCTGGGGCCTCAGCTATTTACCATTTATATAGATGATCTGGAGGAGGGAACCGAGTGCAGGGTGTCGAAATTTGCTGATGACACCAAGATTGGTGGAACGGCAAATTGTGCGGAGGGTGTGGAAAGTCTGCAGAAGGATCTAGATAGGCTGGGCGAACGGGCCAGGAACTGGCAAATGGAATTTAATGTTGGCAAGTGTGAAGTTGTCCACTTTGGTAGGAATAATGGTAGGAAGGACTATTACTTACATGGCGAAAAACTGCAGCATGCGACGGTGCAGAGGGACCTCGGGGTCCTTGTACATGAGTCGCAAAAACCCATCCTGCAGGTGCAGCAGGTGGTCAGGAAGGCGAATGGGATGCTGGCCTTCATAGCGAGGGGGATTGAACATAAAAGTAGGGAGGTCTGCAACTGTACAGGGCACTGGTGAGGCCGCAGCTGGAGTACTGTGTGCAGTTTTGGTCGCGCACTTACGCAAGGATATTTTGGCCTTGGAGGGAGTGCAGAGGAGGTTTACTAGGCTGATACCGGAGTTGAGGGGGTTGAACTATGAGGAGAGGCTGAATAAACTAGGCTTGTACTCGTTAGAGTTTAGAAGAAAGAGGGGAGATCTCATCGAGACATATAAGATGATGAATGGGATGGATAGGATAGAGGTGGAGAGGCTCTTCCCGCTCAAAGGACAGTAGGACTAGGGGGCACAGCCTCAAGATAAAGGGGAGGCGGTTTAGAACAGAGTTGAGGAGGAACTTCTTCACTCAAAGGGTGGTGAATCTCTGGAATTCTCTGCCCGTTGAAGTGGTGGAGGCTGCCTCGCTAAATATTTTTAAGAAATGGGTTGATAGGTTTTTGATAAGAGAAGGGATTAAGGGTTATGGGGAGAGGGCGGGAAGGTGGAGCTGAGCCACGACAGATCAGCCATGATCTTATTGAATGGCGGGGCAGGCTCGAAGGGCTGGATGGCCTACTCCTGCTCCTATTTCTTATGTTCTTATGTTCTTCACTCAAAGGGTGGCAAATCTCTGGAATTCTCTGCCTGTTGAAGTGGTGGAGGCTGCCTCGCTAAATATATTTAAGACGCCTGTTGATAGGTTTTTGATAGGCAAGGGGATTAAGGGTTATGAGGAGAGGGCGGGAAGGTGGAACTGGTGCCCGTTGAAGTGGTGGAGGCTGCCTCGCTAAATATTTTTAAGACCCAGATTATTGGTTTTTGATAAGAGGGGGGATTAAGGGTTATGGGGAGAGGGCGGGAAAGTGGAACTGAGCAGCGACAGATCAGCCATGATCTTACTGAATAGCGGGGCAGGCTCGAAGAGCTAGATGGCCTACTCCTGCTCCTATTTCTTATGTTCTTAGATCAGCCATGATCTTATTGATGGCGGGGCAGGCTCGAAGGGCTAGATGGCCTACTCCTGCTCCTATTTCTTATGTTCTTATGTCTTTGCAAATTACAAACTCTGATCCAGCAATTTCTCAAGGACAATAAATTTGAAATTGATATCATGGCACATAATACTTTCACTTTACATGGAGAGATACTACTGTACAGCCATTCTGAGGTAAAAAGTATGATTGTAATTAAACCATGACCAAAAATAACATTCTCTGTAAATGAACGACTGGCAAACTATAGAAAGAGATACTAGAGAGAAATAAATTGATTAGGGATAGTCAACACGGTTTTGAGAAGGGTAGGTCGTGCCTCACAAACCTTAGAGTTTTTTGAAAAGGTGACCAAAGAGGTGAATAAGGGTAAGGCAGTTGACATGGTGCATATGGATTTCAGCAAAGCATTTGATAAGGTTCCCCATGGTAGGCTACTGCAGAAAATACATATGCATGGGATTGAGGGTGATTTAGCAGTTTGGATCAGGAATTGGCTGGCTGATAGAAGACAGACGGTGGTGGTTGATGAGAAATATTCAACCTGGAGTTCAGTTACAAGTGGTGTGCCTCAGGGATCTGTTTTGGGGACACTGCTGTTTGTCATTTTTATAAATGACAAAGATGAGGGTGTGGAAGGATGGGTTAGTAAATTTGCTGGCGACACCAAAGTTGGAGGAATTGTAGACAATGAGGATGGATATTACAGTTTGCAGAGGGACATAGGTAAGCTGCAGAGCTGGGCTGAGAGGTGGCAAATGGAGTTTAATGCAGAAAAGTGTAAGGTGATTCATTTTGGAAAGAATAACAGGAGTACAGAATATAGGGCTAATGGAAGGACTCTTTGTAGTGTTGACGAGCAGAGACATCTCGGGGTACATTTGCATAGATCCTGGAAAATTGGCACCCAGGTTGATAAGGCTCTTAAGGCGATGTACAGTGTTAGCTTTTATTGGTAGACGGATTGAATTTCGGAGCCGTGAGATCATGTTGCAACTGTACAAAACTCTGGTGGGGCCGCACTTGGAGTATTGCGTACAGTTCTGGTCGCCGCATTATAAGAAAGATGTGGAAGCATAGGGAAGGGTGCAGAGGAGGTTTGCCAGGATGTTGCCTGGTATGGTGGGAAGGTCTTATGAGGAAAGGCTGAGGGACTTGAGGTTATTTTCGTTAGACAGAGGAAGGTTAAGAGGTGACCTGATTGAGGCATTCAAGATGATCAGAGGGTTAGGTAGGGTGGACAGTGAGAGCCTTTTTCCTCAGATGGCGACTGCTAACACGAGAGAACATATTGAGGGGTGATAATTATAGGATGGATGTCAGAGGTAGGTTCTTTACTCAGAGGGTAGTAAGAGCGTGGAATGCCCTGCCTGCAGCAGTTGTGGACTCGCCAACTTTAAGGGCGTTCAAATGGTCAGTGCTTAGGCATATGGATAACATTGGAATAGTTTGAGTTAGAGGGTCATTAGATTGGCTCCACTGGTTAACGCAACATCGAGGGCCGAAGGGCCTGTACTGCGCAGTAATGTTCTATTCTATGTTCTATATGAAATTAGTCATATTAAAATGTACACAACATAGTAACAGGGCATCTTTAATGTAATAAAACACACCAAGCTTCTTCGCAGAGGCATCATAAAACAAAATACAATACCAAGTCACAAAATAAATTAGGTCAGTTGTCAAAACCTTGGCCAAAGAGCTAGATTTAAGAGTATCAAAGGAAGAATGTGAGGTAGAGGGGCAGAGAGGTGTGGCAAATGAACACAAGAAATAGGAGCAGGAGTATGCCATCTAGCCCTTCGAGCCTGCCCCGCCATTCAACAAGATCATGGCTGATCTGAAGTGGATCAGTTCCACTTTCCCACTTTCTTCCCATAACCCTTAATTCCCTTGTCTATCAGAAACCTATCTACCCATGACTTAAATATATTCAGCGAGGTAGCCTCCACCACATCAACGGGCGGAGAATTCCAGAGATTCACCACCCTTTCAGTGAAGAAGTTCCTCCTCAACTCCGATCTACAAGGATGTTGCCTGGATTGGGAGGCATGCCTTATGAAGATAGGTTGAGGGAGCTGGGACTCTTCTCCCTGGAGAGACAAAGGTTGAGAGGCGACCTGATAGAGGTTTAAGATGTTGAGAGGAATAGATGAGGTGGATTCTGGGAGGTTATTTCCCAGGGCTGAAATGGTCGCTACGAGAGGACACAGATTTAAGGTGCAGGGAAGCAAGTACAGAGGAGATGTTAGGGGTAAGTTTTTCACTGTGGGTGGTGAGTGAATGGAATCGGCTGCCATCGGTGGTGGTGGAGGTGTACTCGCTGGGGTCTTTTAAAAGACTTCTGGATTAGTATATGGGATCTAATGGGATTGGGGGTGATAGATAGGTCTATGGCTTAGTAGGTATACAAGTGATCAGCGCAACTAGTGGGCCGAAGGGCCTGTTTGTGCTGTAGTGTTCTATGTTAAACTGCCCCCCACCTTATTTTGAGGCTGCGCCCTCTAGTTCTGCTATCCTTTCTAAGCGGGAAGAATCTCTCTGTCTCTACCCTATCCATCCCCTTCATTATCTTATAAGTCTCTATAAGATCCCCCCTCAGTCTTCTAAACTCCGAGTACAGACCCAGTCTATTCAATCTCTCTTCATAGGCTAACCCCCTCATCTCTGGTATCAGCCTGGTGAACCTTCTCTGTACTCCCTCCAAGGCCAATATATCCTTTCGCAAATGTGGCAACCAAAACTGCACACAGTACTCCAGTTGCGGCCTCACCAGTGCCCTGTACAGTTGCAGCAAGACCTCCTACTTTTATATTCTATCCCCCTCGCTATAAAGGTCAACATTCCATTCGCCTTCTTGATCACCTGCTGCACCTGCAGACTGGGATTTGTGATTCATGCACAAGAACCCCCAGGCCCCTCTGCACCATAGCATGCTGCAGCTTTTTGCCCTTTAAATAATAATCCCTCCTAGTGGACAACCTCACATTTGCTAACGTTATACTCCATCTGCTAGGTCCTCACCCACTCACTCAGCCTATCCAGATCTCTCTGTAGACTTTCCACACCCTCCACGTATTTTGCTTTCCCACTCATCTTCGTGTCATTAGCAAATTTCGTTACCCTACACTCAACCCCCTCCTCCGGAACATCTATGTAAATGGTAAACAGTTGAGGTCCCAGCACCGATCCCTGCAGCACTCCACTAGTCACCAACTGCCAACCAGAATAGCACCCATTGATACCAACTCTCTGCTTCCTGTTAGACAACCAATCGTCAATCCATGCTAACACCTTACCCCCAACTCCGTGCACCCTAACCTTTTGCGAGGCACCTTATCAAATGCCTTCTGGAAATCTAAAAACACCACATATAAGACAAGAACACCACATCCACCGGTTCCCCTCTGTCTACCACACTAGTCACATCCTCATAGAAATCCAATAAATTCGTTAAACATGACATCCCCCTCACGATTCCGTGCTGCGTCTGCTTGATCAATTACACAGTTTAGGGGCCAAGAAACTGAAAAAACTGTAATCTATGACAGGCTGATTAAAATCCTGAATGCTTAAAAAGCCAGAATTAGATGGAGACAGATGTATTGGAAAGTTGTGGGGTTGTGGGCTATTGTAGAGACAGGAAGAGGTGAACCATTGAGTGTTGTGAAAACAAAGATTACAATTTTAAAATCTGAACACTGCTATAGCAGGAGCTAATGTACGTCAGCCAGTTCAGGGTGATAGGTATCCAGAACCAGTGGTCATAGTCAAAGAATACAGGGTAAACCTATTAGAGCTGAGATGAGAAAATATTTCAGAGATCAGCGAATCTGTGGAATTCACTACCACAGAGAGCAGTTGAGGCTAAACATTGTACATTCAGGGATCCCATAAAAACTAACAAAATTCTAACAGGGTTAGACAGGGTAGATTCAGAAAGAATGTTCCCAATGAAAAGGGAAATCCAGAACGAGGGGTCATTGTTTGAGGATGAAGGCGAGACCTTTCAGAATTGAGGTGAGGAGAAATTTCTTCACTCAAAGTGGTGGATATGTGGAATTCATTACCACAGAATGTAGTTAAGACCAAAACCAGTTAGGACCATGAAACCAAAAGAGATGGGGTAGATACTAAATGGGTTTTTTGCATCTGTATTTACTGAGGAAACGGGCATGGAGTCTACAGATATTGGGCAAACAGGTAGGGAGGTCACGGAACCTTTACAGATTAAAGAGGTGGTGGTGCTGGCTGTCTTGAGGCAAATCAGAGTGGATAAATCCCCAGGAGCAGACAGGGTATTCCCACTGACCTTGAAGGAGGCTAGTGTTGAACTTGCAGGAGCCCTGGCAGACACATTTAAAACGTCAATATTCAACCCTGCCACAGCAACCTCTGCAAGACATGCCGGATCATCGACATGGATACCATCATCACACGTGAGAATACCATCCACCAGGTACATGGTAAATACTCTTGCAACTCGGCCAACATTGTCTACCTGATACGTTGCAAGAAAGGATGTCCCGAAGCATGGTACGTTGGGGAGACCATGCAGACGCTACGACAATGGATGAATGAACATCGCTCGACAGTCACCAGGCAAGACTGTTCCCTTCCTGTTGGCGAACACTTCAGCGGTCACGGGCATTCAGCTCTGACCTTCGGGTAAGCATTCTCCAGGGCGGCCTTCACGACACACGACAGCGCAGAGTCGCTGAACAGAGACTGATAGCCAAGTTCCGCACACATGAGGACGGTCTCAACAGGGATCTTGGGTTCATGTCGCACTATCTGTAACCCCCGTGACTTGCCTGGGTTTGCAAAACCTCACTTACTGTACTGTCTGGAGACAATACACATCTCTTTAAACTGTGATCAGTGCTCCTTCCACTCACATTATCAGCCACTTCAGGTCTTGAACAGCAGGTTAGGTGTAAGGATTCGCATTCTAATCAGTAATCTCTAAACTGTCTGTGCTTTATATGCTCTGTCTGAGGCCAGAACTCTCCATTCACCTGATGAAGGGGCTAACCCCGAAAGCTTGTGAGTATATTATCAAATAAATAGGTTGGACTAAAACCTGGTGTTGTCAGACTTTTTACTGTGTTTACGCCAGTCCAACGCCGGCATACCCACATCGAGGTTATATAAGGCATTGGTGAGGCCAAATTTGGAGTATAGTGTACAGTTTTGGTCACCTAGTTACAGGAAGGATGTAAATAAGGTTGAAAGAGTGCAGAGAAGGTTCACAAGGACGTTGCCGGGACTTGAGAAGCTGAGTTACAGAGAGAGATTGAATAGGTTAGGACTTTATTCCCTGGAGCGTAGAAGAATGAGGGGAGATTTGATAGAGGTGTATAAGATTTTGATGGGTATAGATAGAGTGAATGCAAGCAGGATTTTTCCACTGAGGCTAGGGGAGAAAAAAACCAAAGGGCATGGGTTAAGGGTGAAAGGAGAAAAGTTTAAAAGGGAATATTAGGAGGGCTTCTTCACGCAGAGAGTGGTGGGAATGTGGAATGAGCTGCCAGATAAAGTGGTAAATGCGGGGTCACTTTTAACATTTAAAGAAAAACTTGGATGGGTTCGTGGATGAGAGGGGTGTGGAGGGATATGGTCCAAGTGCAGGTCAGTGGGACTAGGCAAAAAATGGTTTGGCACAGACAAGAAGGGCCAAAAGACCTGTTTTTGAGCTGTAATTTTCTATGGTTCTAAAACATCATTTGATTTTAAGAATAAATTAGATATAGCTCTTGGGGCTAAAGGGATCAAGAGTTATGGAGGGAAAAAGGGGGGTGGTATCAGAATATTAAATTAGATGATCAGCCATGATCAAAATAACATTAGAGCAGGCTCAAAGGTTCGAATGGCCTACTCTTGTTTCTAGTTTCCAGTTATTACATCCCCATTCTCATCCTCAAAGGACTAATGGAATAACTGGAAATGGAGAAAATGGCTGAGGCATTGAACAAGTATTTTGTGTCGGTCTTCACAGAGACACAAATAACATGCCAAAAATTGATGACAGAAAGGCTATGGCAGGTGAGGACCTAGAAACTATTATCACGAAACAAGTCTCCTGGCCCTGATGGAATGCATCCCAGGATACTGAAAGAGGTGACAGGGGAAAATACCAAATGCACTGATGGTAATTTATCAAAATTCGCTGGACTCTGGGGTGGTTCCCGCAGATTGGAAAACAGCAAATATGACACCATTATTTAAAAAAGGAAGTAGATAGATAAAGGGCAGGCAACAATAGGCCAGTTAGCTTAACTTCTGTAATACGGAAAATGTTTGAATCTATCAAGGAAGAAATAGTGAGACATCTGGATATAAAATGTTCCGTTGGTAAGATGCTGAATAGGTTCATGAAAAGCATAAGAACATAAGAACATAAGAAATAGGAGCAGGAGTAGGCCATCTGGCCCTTCGAGCCTGCCCCGCCATTCAATAAGATCATGGCTGATCTGTCGTGACTCAGCTCCACCTTCCCGCCCTCTCCCCATAACCCTTAATCCCCTCTCTTATCAAAAACCCATCAACCCGTTTCTTAAAAATATTTAGCGAGGCAGCCTCCACCACTTCAACGGGCAGAGAATTCCAGAGATTCACCACCCTTTGAGTGAAGAAGTTCCTCCTCAACTCTGTTCTAAACCGCCCCCCCCTTTATCTTGAGGCTGTGCCCCCTAGTCCTACTGTCTTTTTTGAGCGGGAACAGTCTCTCCACCTCTATCCTATCCATCCCATTCATCATCTTATACGTCTCAATGAGATCTCCCCTCATTCTTCTAAACTCTAACGAGTACAAGCCTAGTTTATTCAGCCTCTCCTCATAGCTCAATCCCCTCAACTCCGGTATCAGCCGAGTAAACCTCCTCTGCACTCCCTCCAGGGCCAAAACATCCTTGCGCAGGTGCGGCGCCCAAAACTGCACACAGTACTCCAGCTGCGGCCTCACCAATGCCCTATACAGCTGCAGCAAGACCTCCCTACTTTTATATTCAATCCCCTTCGCTATGAAGGCCAGCATCCCATTCGCCTTCCTGACCACCTGCTGCACCTGCAAGCTGGGTTTTTGCGACTCATGCACAAGGACCCCGAGGTCCCTCTGCACCGTCGCCTGCTGCAGTTTTTCGCCCCGTAAGTAATAGTCCTTCCTACCATTCCTCCTACCAAAGTGGACCACCTCACACTTGCCAACATTGAATTCCATTTGCCATTTCCTGGCCCATTCGCCCAGCCTATCTAGATCCTTCTGCAGACTCTCCACACCCTCCGCACAATTTGCCTTTCCCCCAATCTTGGTGTCATCAGCAAATTTCGACACCCTGCACTCGGTTCCCTCCTCCAGATCATCTATATAAATGGTAAATAGCTGAGGCCCCAGCACCGACCCCTGGGGCACCCCACTAGTCACCAACCGCCAATCCGAATAGCATCCATTGACCCCCACTCTCTGCCTCCTATTTGACAACCAATCCTCTATCCACGCTAACACCCTACCCCCAACTCCATGTCCCCTGACCTTCTGCAATAACCTCTTGTGAGGTACCTTGTCAAACGCCTTCTGAAAATCCAGAAAGACCACATCCACCGGCTCTCCTCCATCCACTGCCCTAGACACATCCTCATAGAACTCCAGTAAATTTGTCAGACACGACTTCCCTTTAATGAAACCGTGTTGCGTCCGCCCTATCAAGCAATTCCCCTCAAGATGCCTCGCTATCTCCTCCTTAATGACGGTTTCTAACATTTTACCTACCACAGACGTTAAACTAACCGGCCTATAATTCCCCGCCTTTTGCCTGGCACCCTTCTTAAACAACGGCGTAACATTAGCCGTTTTCCAATCTTCCGGCACTTCCCCGGAATCCAGCGACGTCTGGAAAATAACCACCAAGGCATCCACTATCACCTCCGCCATTTCTTTCAGAACCCTCGGATGCATTCCATCCGGTCCTGGGGACTTGTCCACAATCAGCCCCTCCAGTCTGTCGAGCACCACCTCTCTAGTAACAGCAGTTAATGTTTGACAAATTTGGTGGAATTCTTTGAGAGCATTACGTACACAATGGACAATGGGGAACCATTGGATGTGATGTATCTGGGATTTCCAGAAGGCATGTGACAAGGTGCCACACCAAAGATTGCTACATAAGGTGAACAGTGTTATGGGTAATGTATTAGCATGGATAGAGGATTGGTTAACTAACTGAAGGCAAAGAGTGGGAGTAAATGGATGTTTTTCTGGTTGACAATCAGTGACTAATGGTGTGTCTCAGGGATCAGTGTTGGGACCGCAACTGTTTGTGATTTACATAGATGATTTGGTGTTGGGGACCAAGTGTAGTGTGTCAAAATTGGTAGATGACACCTAGATGAGTAGCAGAGCAAAGTGTGCAGAGGATGCTGAAAGTCTGCAAAGGGATACAGATGGTCTAAGTGAGTGGGTGAGACAATGGCAGATGGAATACAATGTTGGTAAACGTTAGGTCATCCATTTTGATAGGAACAACAGTAAAATGGATTATTTAAATGGTAAAAAATTGCAGCATGCTGCTGTGCAGAGGGACCTGGATGTACTTGTGCAAGAATCTCAAAGAGCTGGTTGGCAGGTGCAGCAGGTAATTAAGAAGGCATATGGAATTTTGTCCTTCACTGCTAGAGAGATGGAGTTTATAAACAGTGAGGTTACGTTGCAGCTGTATAAGGTGCTGGTGAGGCCACACCTAGAGTGGTATGTACAGTTTTGGTCTCCTTACTTGAGAAAGGATATATTGGCACTGGAGAAGGTATAGCCGAGGGGAGGGGGAGACAACAGGATCAAATGACATGGAGAGGAGGAAAGCAGGATTAAAATCCGTCATTAAAGAGGAAATCCGTCATTAAAGAGGAAATTGCGAGGCAACTTGAAGGGAATTGCTTGATAGAGCAGACGCAGCACGGTTTCATTAAAGGGAAGTCGTGTCTGACAAATTTACTGGAGTTCTATGAGGATGTGTCTAGGGCGGTGGATAGAGGAGAGCCGGTGGATGTGGTCTTTCTGGATTTTCAGAAGGCGTTTGACAAAGTACCTCATAAGAGGTTATTGCAGAAGGTCAGGGGACTTGGAGTTGAGGGTAGGGTGTTAGCGTGGATAGAGGATTGGTTGTCAAATAGGAGGCAGAGAGTGGGGGTCAACAGGTGCTATGCGGATTGGCGGATGGTGACGAGTGGAGTGCCCCAGGGGTCGGTGCTGGGGCCTCAGCTTTTTACCATTTATATAGATGATCTGGAGGAGGGAACCGAGTGTAGGGTGTCGAAATTTGCGGATGACACCAAGATTGGGGGAACGGCAAATTGTGCGGAGGGTGTGGAGAGTCTACAGAAGGATCTAGATAGGCTGTGCGAATGGGCCAGGAAATGGCAAATGGAATTTAATGTTGGCAAGTGTGAGGTGGTCCACTTTGGAAGGAAGAATGGTAGGAAGGACTATTACTTACGTGGCGAAAAACTGCAGCAGGCGACGGTGCAGAGGGACCTCGGGGTCCTTGTGCATGAGTCGCAAAAACCCAGCTTGCAGGTGCAGCAGGTGGTCAGGAAGGCGAATGGGATGCTGGCCTTCATAGCGAAGGGGATTGAATATAAAAGTAGGGAGGTCTTGCTGCAGCTGTATAGGGCATTGGTGAGGCCGCAGCTGGAGTACTGTATGCAGTTTTGGGCGCCGCACCTGCGCAAAGATATTTTGGCCTTGGAGGGAGTGCAGAGGAGGTTTACTAGGCTGATACCGGAGTTGAGGGGGTTGAGCTATGAGGAGAGGCTGAATGAACTAGGCTTGTACTCGTTGGAGTTTAGAAGAATGAGGGGAGATCTCATTGAGACGTATAAGATGATGAAGGGGATGGATAGGATAGAGGTGGAGAGACTCTTCCCGCTCAAAAAAGACAGTAGGACTAGGGGGCACAGCCTCAAGATAAAGGGAGGGCGTTTTAGAACGGAGTTGAGGAGGAATTTCTTCACTCAAAGGGTGGTGAATCTCTGGAATTCTCTACCCGTTGAAGTGGTGGAGGCTGCCTCGCTAAATATTTTCAAGAAGCGGGTTGATGGATTTTTGATAAGAGAGGGGATTAAGGGTTATGGGGAGAGGGCCGGAAAGTGGAACTGAGCCACAACAGATCAGCCATGATCTTATTGAATGGTGGGGCAGGCTCGAAGGGCCAGATGGCCTACTCCTGCTCCTATTTCTTATGTTCTTAGGATCAGCCTATTGAGTTGGATGATCAGCCATGATCATAACAAACGCTGAAGTAGGCTGGAAGAACCAAGTTGCCTGCTCCTGCTTCTGTTTCTTTTTCTCCAAAACTGGACTTGCTGCGGGTTAAGGCACAGGTTGCAGAGTTTTGGATGACCCCAGGTTTATAGAGGAGACAGTGTCGAAGGCAGCCGGAAGTACAAAAGAAACTGTCAAATGGTAACATAGGCATAAAACACCTATATTGTCTCCAGTCCAGAAATATTAATAACAATGAAACAAAGTTCATGTTCAAAATCAAAACCACATCAGTCCAATTATAGATAAGTTACGACATTCAAAAGAAAACAATTAGCAATAATACACTTCACTTTATTTGGGAGGCTTCCTTACCAGTTGTAAGTGTCTCTTGCTGCAATTCAGGCTGCTCCACCTGATGCTGAGACTGGCTGTTGAAACCTTGGCTGTAGTTGGGCTGGTATGGGCTCTGCTGTTTGAGGGTGTCAGGGTCACTGGCAGGAGGCACTGGTGCATTCATATTAAACACCTTTAAAAAATGTTGGAGGTGATAAAAAAGCAGAAATTTAACTTTTAAAACCAACTCTAATGGATTCTAAAAAACTGTACCTTCGTATTAACTTGCAGAGATCAATTTACAAACAAAAATATGCCAAATAATGCTGTTCATTCAAACTTTTCAAAATGAGCATTGTATTTTTCAGCTATAACTTGGTTTAGTCAACAGATTCATTTGCAATTTCATTAGCAAAGATAATTACTGCATGCAGCTAAGACATAGTTAATGGAACATAGACATCTTGATCAAAAGGTAGCAGACCAAGGAAAGAGGCAGAAGAACATTCTTCTAATCACATATGGCTCACTGACCAAAGGGAGCAGAGATTCCCCTGAAAGTTGGAAAAATCATAGAATCCTACTGAGCAGGAGGCTGCCATTCAGCCCATCGAGTCTGCATCAACCACAATCCCACCCAAGCCCAATCCCCATAACCCCGTGCACTTACCCTAGTCTCCCTGACACTAAGGAGGAATTTAGCATGGCCAATCAACTTAACCCGCACCATCTTTGGACTGTGGGAGAAAACCAGAGCACCCAGAGGAAACACACGTGGATACGGGGAGAATGTGCAAACTCCACACAGACAGTGATCCAAGCCAGGAATCGAACCCAGGTCCCTGGCATTGTGAGGCAGCAGTGCTAATCACTGTGCCACCATGCTTGGATTGAGAAGCCGAATGCATTGTAGCCAAATTTGCGACCTGCAAAGATAGATTGGAAAGCAAGTTGTGAAGTGGATGCAAAGACTCTGCAAAGGGATACTGATAGGTTACGAGAGTGAGGAAGAATCTGGCAAATCAAGTAAGATTTGGGAAAATGTGGAGTTTTCCTCATTTGCAAGAAGAATAGAGCATCCAATTAGACGTTGGCCTTTAGTTAAGGGTAACTAAACAAAAATGTACGAACGCTTGCTATAACAGTACATGGAAATAGAGTGAGACTACCGTGCACAAATTTGGTCATCTTACTCGAGGAGGCAGATACGTGCACTGGAAGCAGTTCAGAGAAGATTTGTTTTGCTGATTCTTCAGATGAACACACTGTCTTATGAAGGGTGAGCAAAGTGCGCCTATACTCAGTGAAGTTTATAAGACCCTTGTCAGACCCCATTTGGGAGTACTGTGCGCAGTTCTGGTCACCTCACTACAAGGAGGACATGGAAGCTATTGAGAAGGTGCAGAGGGGATTTACAAGGACATTGCCTGGATTGGGTGGCATGCCTTATGAGGGTAGGTTGAGGGAGCTAGGTCTTTTCTCCCTGGAGAGACGAAAATTGAGAGGTGACTTGATTGAGGTTTCTAAGATGTTGAGAAGTATAGATAGGGTGGATTCTTGGAGGCTATTTCCCAGGGCTGAAATGATCGCTACGAGAGGACACAGGTTTAAGGTGCTGGGGATCAGGTACAGAGGGGATGTCAGGGTTAAGTTTTTCACTCAGAGGGTGGTGAGTGAGTGGAATCGGCTGTCGTCAGTGGTGGTAGAGGTGAACTTGTTGGGGTCTTTTAAGAGACTTCTGGACGAGTACATGGAATTTAATGGGATTGAGGGTTATAGATAAGCCAGGTAGGTATGGATATGATCAGCGCAACTTATGGGTCGAACGGCCTATTAGTGCTGTAGTGTTCTATGATCTATGAATGAGAGGTAATCTTACTGAGCCATAAAAAGATTGAGGGCTCCATAGGGTAGACACCAATGGGTGTTTCCTCTTTAGAAATCTAGAACTAGGCTGCATAGTTTAAAAATAAGAGATCTTATCTACCATTTCCCACTTTCTTTTAAAAATTATACACTCTTTCTTAAAAACTTGTACAGAATTTCAGATGGGGCATATCCAAGGCCCATAACAGATTAAAAGTTGCAACTGACAACAGCAATTTCATCATTCATGTTCCTCTAACAATCTGGGATGGAAACCATCAAATCCCAGGCATGTAATCTCAAACACTTACTTTTTCATTTCAATGCTCTGATTAAATTCCTCAGGGCCGAGGCAACTGAAAAGCATGGCTGCCGAAAGTTCTGGGATTAAAATCAGGGATGCTTAAAAGGTCGGAATAAGAGGAACACAAATATCTCAAATGTTTTCCCCTATTTAAATTAGAGAAAGGTTTCCAGAGTTCCCCAAGGGTCGTAATTATAAAGGTTTACAGCATGGAAACAGGCCCTTCGGCCCAACTTGTCTATGTCGCACTTATTTTTTTTGAAAGCCCACATTTGGCCCACACCCCTCTATACCCATTGTACCCATGTAACTATCTAAATGCTTTTTAAAAGTTAAAATTGTACACGCCTCTACTACTACCTCTGGCAGCTTGTTCCAAACACTCATCACCCGGTGTGAAAAAACTGTCCCTCCCTCCCCTCTCACCTTATACCTATGCCCTCTAGTTTTAGGCTCCCCTGCCTTTGGGAAAAGGTATTGACTATCTACCTTATATATGCCCCTCAAAAAGGTCACACCTCAGCCTCCTATACTCCAGAGGAAAAAGTCCCAGTCTATTCTGCCTCTCCTTATAACTCAATCCATCAAGTACCGGTAGCAACCTAGTAAATCTTTTCTGCACTCTTTCTAGTTTAATAATATCCTTTCTATAACGGGGCTGACCAGAATTGCACACGGAATTCCAAGAGTGGCCTTACCAATGTCTTATACAACTTCAACAAGAAGTCTCAACTCCTGTATTCAATGTTCTGACTGATGAAACCAAGCATGCCGAATGCCTTCTTCACCACTCTGTCCACCTGTGACATCACTTTCAAGGAGCTATAACATGTACCCGTAAGATCTGGAACACTTGCTCTTCTTGAAATATATTAACAACCTAAACATGCCATTCAGGGCATGATCTTAAAATCTGCAGACGACAAAGACTGAAAACATTGTCAATTTTGATTAGGCTAATCTTGAATCTCAAAAGAACTGTTGGTGGATTAGGCAGATGAGTAAAAGAAAATGGGATTAGCGCACCTTTAGAGGTAGATATTGTCAATGCGATGGGCCGAAGGGCTTTTTCTGCGCTGTGTGACTTAAATGATTCTATGACTATAACACTTATGCTAAATGTTTGCTTTTAGGTCAAACCTAATCAAGGTGTCAAAATATAGCTGTCAAAATAAAGACCATCTTACCGTCTGCATTGATTGGAATGGAGCAGCATTCACATTTATGCCACTGCTGTGGAGCGGTTTGTTAGGAGGAGCCTTGAAAGCTTGTGACTGGGAAACAGGAAGTGTTGTTGATGCTGGTGGCTGTTCAGAGGTCAGCGACATTGCAGTCTATGGAGATAGAGAAGTTTGAGAACAAATACAAAAAAAAAAGCTATAACTAACTGTAACTATTAAATGCCAGGAAAAGGGGAACATTCAACCTTGGCAAAGTTCTGTATAGGAGCCAGTTAGATGCAGCCATAGCAAATATAATTTTCTTACTTGCAGCCCATTCCAGAATCTGATGCACTTGATGCGCACACTTCTTTGTTACAAAGCCACACTTACTAAAAAAAAATGCCTGAATTTTTGGGAGCTGAGAAGATGCAGAAGAAATAATTTTACCAAGTTCTCTTTTAACTTACATCTTTGACATAGTGGTGCAAAGCAATATACAACTATGCTTCAGATTCTGATCATTATTGGTAGTTTAGAAAAAAAGCAAATAATCAAATTTCCCAATGGACAGTAATTCCAAACATTATATCCCTGGATAACAGGAGTGAAACAAGACAAAAACATTACAAAATTAATCTATAAGAATGAGTGGGTGAATCCTTGTTATTGATTGCTTGTATGTAAGAATCAAAATAGTTTTTTTTATATAGGGGGTGAACCACATTAGTCATATGAGCAGAGTTAAGCAGATGGAGTTGGATGGTCCCTAAATGTTGCAAATTGAATTTTGGCATTTATTGTTGCAGGAATAAAGTATAAAAAAGACATTGTTACAACTGTACAAGATATTAATGAGACTGCACCTGAAATATTGTGCACTGTTTCGGTCCCCTTACTTGGGGGGGATGTGGTTGCATTGGAGGCAGTTCAGAGGAGGTTTTCTAGATTGATTCCAGAGATATGGGGTTTGTCTTATAAAGGGAGATTGAGCAGTTTAGGCTGATTTTCTCTGGAGTTTAGAAGAATGAGGAGAGATTTAATTGAGGTACACAAAATGCTGAAGGAGATTGATAGGGTAAATGGGATGTTTCCTCTTGTGGGGCAACCTAGAACGAGAGGTTATAGTTTTAGGATAAGGGGTAGCAGATTTAAAACAGAAATTAGGATAAATCTTTTCTCTCAAAGGGTCATGAAACTGTGGAGTTCACTATCCACCCCAGTGTGCAGTGATGTCAGGACATGAAGTAAATTTGAGGAGGTATGGATTTTTAATTAATAATGAGTTGAAGGGTTATGGAGAATGGTTTGGAAAATGGAATTGAGGCCATCAAGATCAGCCATGATCATATTGAACAGTAGAGTAAACTTGCAGGGCTGAATTTCCTACACCTGTTCCTAGTTCTTAAATAAATGTGTACTTTGAAAGAGTGGATATTTTTGAAAAAATTAAAATGTGTGATAAGCTTTCCTGTTTGATTCTGCTGTACTCATGCTGCAGTTACCTGAATAGATTCCATAGATTCTTTCTGGGTTCGCTGCTCTGACACATGGGAAGGCTGGTACATAGGCTGAGATGGTGTGTATGGTTCATTTGTGGAAGATACCAAAGGTACCTTAATGATGAAAGGAAATAAAAAAGGGGGAAAACATAAGTGCCAATGGATTGCACTATAACAAAGAATGGGAAAAATACACAGGCTCTGCTACTATTACTATAACGCGTAGATACGAGTTTAATACTGCAGAGGCACACAAAACTATTCTGCCAGCTAGAAATCTTATCGCGTCTCCTAATCCTAATTATAAATATGCTAAAATTTTAAAATGTACAGACTTGAATGAAAAAAATAATAAAGGCAGCAAATGTCTAATATATTTAATAAAACTTGTTCAATCACTCCCACCTAATTTATCAAACTGGATCATCTTCGCAGCACAAAATACAATATATAATTTTACATTTATCACATTAATAAAATGATACAATGTGATTCCTAGCAGTAAATGCAGGTAGATTTAATCTCCTTAATGGTAGCTTGTTTTGGCTGTACTTAAGCCTGAATCACCAAAATTAAAAGATGTTACCTTGCTGTATTAGAAACAGCAAATCAAAATATAACGCAATGAATTATACATTAAGTTACAAATAAAGAGATTGCCCACTTTACAATAGCAGTGCCAATGAGACAAAATCAAATTTAAAAAGCATACTTTATAGCCTTGCTCTTATTGTGCAACCTTTCCAAAGGCAAGATGGGTAGGTATTGAATTCATACACCAATGAAGGATTTCAAGCAATGTTGAATGCAAAATAATATGTAGTTTCAAAACTACAGAGTACAGAGCAATGTTATCCTGCTGAAAACCAAGTGGTGGAGAGTGGATGGGTCAATGGCAGGAAAAGGAAGTTGTATATAGAGGCTTTCGTCCTCAGCACTGTTTCATCTTTATTCGCATTACTTGGCCTGAAACAGTTTCCATACATGGCTAGTGAAGCTGAACATGTATGAGAAGCATTTGCTGCCAGTGAGTCATGTGAATCATATGATGGCTTGGTGGCACAGTGGTGAGCACTGTTGCTTCACAGCACCAGGGACATGCGTTCAATTTTTGGCTTGGGTCACTGTCTTAATGGAGTTTGCATGTTCTCCTCGTGTCTGCATGGGTTTCCTCAGGGTGCTCCAGTTTCCTCCCACATTCTGAAAGACGTGCTGGTTAGGTGCATTGACCCGAACAGGATGGACTATGGCGACTAGGGGAATTACACAGTAACTTCATTGCATTGTTAAAGTTTATTTATTAGTCACAAGTAAGGCTTACATTAAGATAATTCAATATTATGTAAAAATCCAAAACAATATTTCTCTTCGTTGTTCACGCAGGGGGACATGAATATAGCTGAGGAGGACACTGGGTTGCAAGGGGGTTAAATAGACAGTATTACGGTTGATAAGGGGGATGTGCTGGATATTCTTGAGGGGTTGAAAATAGATAAGTCCCCTGGTCCGGATGGGATCTACCCTAGGATTCTCTGGGAGGCTAGAGAGGTGATTGCAGAGCCTCTGGCTCTGATCTTCAGGACGTCATTGGTCTCTGGTGTAGTCCCGGAGGATTGGAGGATAGCGAATGTTGTCCCATTGTTTAAGAAGGGGAACAGAGACTTTGCCGGGAATTACAGACCGGTGAGTCTTACTTCTGTTGTGGGCAAGGTTTTAAAAAAATAATTAGGGATAGGATTTATAGTTATTTGGAGTGTAATGAATTGATTAGAAATAGTCAGCATGGTTTTGTAGCAGGTAGGTCGTGCCTTACTAACCTTATTGAGTTTTTTGATAAGGTGACCAAAGAGGTGGATGGGGGCAAGGCAGTTGACGTGGTATATATGGATTTTAATAAGGCGTTCGATAAGGTTCACCATGGTAGGCTTCTGCAGAAAATGCAGATGTATGGGATTGTGGGTAATCTAGGTAATTGGATCAGAAATTGGCTAGCAGATAGGAGACAGAGGGTGGTAGTTGATGGTAAATATTCATCATGGAGTTCAGTTACGAGTGGTGTGCCTCAGGGATCTGTTTTGGGGCCACTGCTGTTTGTATCTTTATTAATGATCTGGATGAGGGTATAGTTGGGTGGATGAGTAAATTTGCTGATGACACCAAAGTCGGAGGTGTGGTAGATTGTGAGGAAGGGTGTCATAGTCTGCAGGGAGACTTAGAAAGGTTGCAGAGCTGGGCCGAGGTGTGGCGGATGGAATTTAATGCGGAGATTATCAGGGCCACACGGTGAAGCCTTTCACTGTTTGCTGGAGCAGAGAGAGAGCTAAGAATTTACCTGTTAAAAACCTGTTTAAAATAAGTTTAAAGCACTTTGTTCTTTGTAGAACTGTTTAAAGCATTTATTTTATTGTATTTACTGCTAGTTTAGAACAGAGTTGTGGACGAGCCTGCTTCAAATCAGCACCAGGTTTAAAAGGAGGCCTGGTGTAGACAGCGGGCAGCGTCTGAGCGGGCAGCGGAGTGAGTGGGAAGCAGAGTGAGCTAATAGGGCTTAATATCAAAAAGGGCTGGAGGGAAAAAAGGCCAGGTGAGTTTGTTTGAAAAAAACAAGGAAAAAAAAAATTTTTTTCAATACTACTACAGCAAGAAACAAGGAAAAATTTTTTTCCCATAAAAAATTACAGTGAATAATGGAGGGGCATGTGATGTGTGGTTTCTGTATGATGTGGGAACTGGTGGACCCCAGGGTCCTTCCCAGTGACCATGTCTGCAGTAAGTGCAGGTTGCTGGAGGAGCTCCAGCTCAAGGTGGATGAGCTGGCCTCTGAGCTACAGACACTGAGGCTCATCAGGGGGAGAGAGGGTGCCCCTAGACTGGCTAAATCTAAGGGTCAGGGACAAAAGGGGGCTGCTGGGAGGAGGACGGGGGGTGAGGAGCGGAGGCCTCAGCCTCTTAACCTGCATAACAGGTTTGAGGTTCTTGCTTCCAGTCTGGAAGAGGACGAGGCAAGAGAGGTTGGTGAGCAAACTGCACACGGTACAGTGATGCAGCAGGACATAGGCAAAGAGAAGGGGAAAAGGAACGTAGTAGTGATTGGGGATAGTGGGGTGAAGGGTATTGACACTGTCCTTTGTCACAATGACAAAGTGCACAGAAGGGTGTGTTGTCTGCCTGGTGCTCGGGTACAGGATGTCGCAGCTGGGCTGCAGAGGAATCTGGAATGGGAGGGTGAGAACCCGGTCGTTGTAGTACATGTGGGTGCCGGCGACGTAGGCAAAATGCGGACTGAGAATCTGGGAAGGGAGTATGAAAAGCTGGGAATGGAATTAAAAAGTAGAACCGACAAGGTGGTTATCTCTGGGCTACTGCCTGAACCGAGGGCAGACGGGCGTAGGGTTGATAGGATAAAGGAAGTAAATGGGTGGCTCAGGGATTGGTGTGGGAGGAATGGGTTCGAATTTATGGGGCATTGGCACAAGTATTGGGGTAGGTGGGAACTGTTCGGGCAGGATGGGGTTGGTCTGAATCATGCTGGGACCAGAGTGCTGGCGAATCGTGTAAAGAGGACTGTAGACAGGGCTTTAAACTAATTGGGGGGGGGGGGGGGGGGGGGGGGGGGGGGAGGGTGCGAGGGTAGGTGACGCTATGAGGTCTAAAGTTAAGGATAGGGTACAGGTAAGGGAAGAGGCCAAGGATGTCCCAATTGATGGCGTTACGGCAAGTAGGGTCCAGGTGAAGGCTGGGATGAAAGCGCTTTATCTGAATGCACGAAGCATTTGGAATAAAGTGGATGAGCTGGTGGCGCAGATCAACACAAATGGATATGATCTGGTGGCCATTACAGAGACGTGGCTGCAAGGTGACAGGGACTGGGAGATGAATGTACAGGGCTATCAAGTGTTTAGGAAGGATAGGCAGGAGGAAAGAGGGGGGTGGCGTAGCTCTGCTGATTAAGGATAGTATCAAGGTGGTAGCAAGGTGGGCGAATGGGCCAGGAAATGGCAAATGGAATTTAATGTTGGCAAGTGTGAGGTGGTCCACTTTGGTAGGAGGAATGGTAGGAAGGACTATTACTTACGGGGCGAAAAACTGCAGCAGGCGACGGTGCAGAGGGACCTCGGGGTCCTTGTGCATGAGTCGCAAAAACCCAGCTTGCAGGTGCAGCAGGTGGTCAGGAAGGCGAATGGGATGCTGGCCTTCATAGCGAAGGGGATTGAATATAAAAGTAGGGAGGTCTTGCTGCAGCTGTATAGGGCATTGGTGAGGCCGCAGCTGGAGTAGTGTGTGCAGTTTTGGGCGCCGCACCTGCGCAAGGATGTTTTGGCCCTGGAGGGAGTGCAGAGGAGGTTTACTCGGCTGATACCGGAGTTGAGGGGATTGAGCTATGAGGAGAGGCTGAATAAACTAGGCTTGTACTCGTTAGAGTTTAGAAGAATGAGGGGAGATCTCATTGAGACGTATAAGATGATGAATGGGATGGATAGGATAGAGGTGGAGAGACTGTTCCCGCTCAAAAAAGACAGTAGGACTAGGGGGCACAGCCTCAAGATAAAGGGGGGGCGGTTTAGAACAGAGTTGAGGAGGAACTTCTTCACTCAAAGGGTGGTGAATCTCTGGAATTCTCTGCCCGTTGAAGTGGTGGAGGCTGCCTCGCTAAATATTTTTAAGAAACGGGTTGATGGGTTTTTGATAAGAGAAGGGATTAAGGGTTACGGGGAGAGGGCGGGAAGGTGGAGCTGAGTCACGACAGATCAGCCATGATCTTATTGAATGGCGGGGCAGGCTCGAAGGGCCAGATGGCCTACTCCTGCTCCTATTTCTTATGTTCTTATGTTCTTAAGGGATGATATCAGAGCCAAGGAGCAGAAAGTGGAATCGTTGTGGGTGGAGATTAGGAACAGAAAAGGGAGGAAGACGCTAGTGGGTGTCGTCTGGTGCTATGTAATGAGGCGGGTAGAATTAGGGACCTTGCGGTGAAGGGATCCTCTTGGAGAGAGTGATCATTGTATGGTGGAGTTTCTGGTGCAGATGGAGGAGGAGAAAGTGGATTCCCAGACACGCGTCCTTTGTTTGAATAGAGGGGAGTATGGTAGGATGACAGAAGAATTGGCGAATGTGGACTGGGGGAGCGCGTTGGAAGGTAGGTCTGCTGAGGAGCAGTGGAGGATCTTTAAGGAGATCTTTCTTGGTGCTCAGCAGAAATTTATTCCGATGGTTAAAAAGGACAGTAGGAGGAGAGGTAATAAGCCGTGGATAACGAAGGAGGTGAAGGAAAGTGTTAAATTAAAAGCGGAGGAGTTTAGAGTAGCTAAGAGCAGTGGGCGAGAAGAGGATTGGGAAAGGTTTAAATGTCAACAAAGATTGACAAAGAAATTGATAAAGGAGGGTAGGAGAAGCTATGAGGCTGGGCTAGCACTTAATATAAAAAAGGATAGCAAGAGTTTTTATAAATACATAAAAAGGAAGAGGCTGGCTAGGGTGAACGTTGGTCCTTTAGAGGATGAGAAAGGGGAGCTAGTGGTAGGGGATGGGGATATGGCTAAGGTATTGAATAAGTTTTTTGTTTCCGTCTTCACGGAGGAGGACGTGAATAATTTGCCGGGTGTTAGCGATGGAAAGGTGGTAGGAATGGAGGGTCTTAATGACATTACTGTTACTAGAGAGGTGGTGCTCGACAGACTGGAGGGGCTGATTGTGGACAAGTCCCCAGGACCGGATGGAATGCATCCGAGGGTTCTGAAAGAAATGGCGGAGGTGATAGTGGATGCCTTGGTGGTTATTTTCCAGATGTCGCTGGATTCCGGGGAAGTGCCGGAAGATTGGAAAACGGCTAATGTTACGCCGTTGTTTAAGAAGGGTGCCAGGCAAAAGGCGGGGAATTATAGGCCGGTTAGTTTAACGTCTGTGGTAGGTAAAATGTTAGAAACCGTCATTAAGGAGGAAATAGCGAGGCATCTTGAGGGGAATTGCTTGATAGGGCGGACGCAACACGGTTTCATTAAAGGGAAGTCGTGTCTGACAAATTTACTGGAGTTCTATGAGGATGTGTCTAGGGCAGTGGATAGAGGAGAGCCGGTGGATGTGGTCTTTCTGGATTTTCAGAAGGCGTTTGACAAGGTACCTCACAAGAGGTTATTGCAGAAGGTCAGGGGACATGGAGTTGGGGGTAGGGTGTTAGAGTGGATAGAGGATTGGTTGTCAAATAGGAGGCAGAGAGTGGGGGTCAATGGATGCTATTCGGATTGGCGGTTGGTGACTAGTGGGGTGCCCCAGGGGTCGGTGCTGGGGCCTCAGCTATTTACCATTTATATCGATGATCTGGAGGAGGGAACCGAGTGCAGGGTGTCGAAATTTGCTGATGACACCAAGATTGGGGGAAAGGCAAATTGTGCGGAGGGTGTGGATAGTCTGCAGAAGGATCTAGATAGGCTGGGCGAATGGGTCAGGAAATGGCAAATGGAATTTAATGTTGGCAAGTGTGAGGTGGTCCACTTTGGTAGGAGGAATGGTAGGAAGGACTATTACTTACGTGGCGAAAAACTGCAGCAGGCGACGGTGCAGAGGGACCTCGGGGTCCTTGTGCATGAGTCACAAAAACCCAGCTTGCAGGTGCAGCAGGTGGTCAGGAAGGCGAATGGGATGCTGGCCTTCATAGCGAGGGGGATTGAATATAAAAGTATGGAGGTCTTGCTACAGCTGTATAGGGCATTGGTGAGGCCGCAGCTGGAGTACTGTGTGCAGTTTTGGGCACCGCACCTGCGCAAGGATATTTTGGCCCTGGAGGGAGTGCAGAGGTTGTTTACTAGGCTGATACCGGAGTTGAGGGGATTGAGCTATGAGGAGAGGCTGAATAAACTAGGCTTGTACTCGTTAGAGTTTAGAAGAATGAGGGGAGATCTCATTGAGACATATAAGATGATGAATGGGATGGATAGGATAGAGGTGGAGAGACTCTTCCCGCTCAAAAAAGACAGTAGGACTAGAGGGCACAGCCTCAAGATAAAGGGGGGGGGGGGGGGGGCGGTTTAGAACAGAGTTGAGGAGGAACTTCTTCACTCAAAGGGTGGTGAATCTCTGGAATTCTCTGCCCGTTGAAGTGGTGGAGGCTGCTTCGCTAAATATTTTTAAGAAACGGGTTGATGGGTTTTTGATAAGAGAGGGGATTAAGGGTTATGGGGAGAGGGCGGGAAGGTGGAGCTGAGTCACGACAGATCAGCCATGATCTTATTGAATGGCGGGGCAGGCTCGAAGGGCCAGATGGCCTACTCCTGCTCCTATTTCTTATGTTCTTATGAAGTGTGAGGTAATTCACTTCGGTAGGAGCAACAGATGTGTTGAGTATAGGGCTAACGGGAGGACTTTGAATAGTGTGGATGAACAGAGGGATCTAGGTGTATGTGTACATAGATCCCTGAAAGTTGGGAATCAAGTAGATAAGGTTGTTAAGAAGGCGTACAGTGTCTTGGCGTTTATTGGTAGGGGGATTGAATTTAAGAGTCGCAGCGTCATGTTGCAACTGTACACTACTCTGGTACGGCCGCACTTGGAGTACTGTGTGCAGTTCTGGTCCCCACATTACAGGAAGGATGTGGAGGCTTTGGAGAGGGTGCAGAGGAGGTTTACTAGGATGTTGCCTGGTATGGTGGGGAGGTCCTATGAGGAGAGACTGAGGGATTTGGGGTTGTTTTCGTTGGAAAGAAGGCGGCTAAGAGGGGATCTTATTGAAACATATATGATGATTAGAGGTTTAGATAGGGTGGACAGTGATAGCCTTTTTCCTCGGATGGAGAAAGCTAGCACGAGGGGGCATGGCTTTAAATTAAGGGGGGATAGCTACAGGACGGATGTCAGGGGTAGGTTCTTTACCCAGCGGGTGGTGAGGGATTGGAATGCCCTGCCTGCTGCAGTTGTAAATGCGCCTAGTTTGGGGGCGTTTAAGAGATCTGTAGATAGGTTTATGGACGAAAAGGGATTGGTATAGGCTAGTGGGTCATTGTTTTTGTAACTGGTCGGCGCAACATCGTGGGCCGAAGGGCCTGTTCTGCGCTATAATGTTCTATGTTCTAATACAAAGGGACAGAATGAAATTAACTGAAAAGTATTTTCAAATTATAAATAGTTTCAAGTATATGGGCACGGTGGCACAGCGGTTAGCACTGCTGCCTTGTGTGCTAGGATCCGGATTCAATCCCAGCCTTGGGTAACTGTGTGTGTAGAGAGTTTGTATGTTCTTCGTGCATATGGGTCTGAATAATGTGCTCTGTTGGAAAGTCGATGCAGAATTGATTAGCCAAATGGCCTCCTTCTGCATTGTAGGTATTCTATGATTCTGGGTTACCAGCTGTATTTACATTATTGAACAACAGGATGTTGACTTTGTAGGATATGTTGAGATAAAAAGGGGGGTAGTATTGGAGGTTTTGAAAAACACCGAGGTGGACAAGTCCTCACGGCTAGATAGAGTCTATCCCAGAATACAGAGAGATGAGGAAAGAAATTACTGAGGACTTGGTCAAAATCTTTGTAACCAAAAGAGGAAATGCTGGAAAATCTCAGCAGGTCTGACAGCATCTGTAAGGAGAGAAAAGAGATGACATTTCAAGTCCAGATAACCCTTTGTCAGCTTTGACAAAGGATATGGACTATGAAGAAAGATTGTATAAATTTGGATTATTTTCATTGAAATGTCAAAGGATGAGGGGGAACCTGATAAAGGTTACAAAATTATGACAGGCTTAGATAGAATGGTTAGTTAGAGTCTTTTCCTCAGGGTCAAAGGGTCAATTATTCCTGGGCATAGGTTGAAAGTGAGAGGGGGAAGTTTAAAAGAGATGTAAGGGGCAAGTTTTACACAGACAAAAGCGCCGCCAGAATTGCTGGTGGTGGAAGCAGACTCTATAACAACGTTTAAGAGGCGCCAGGATAGATACGTGAACAGGCAGGGAATAGAGGGATATGGATGACATAGAGGCAAGAAAATATTAGAGAGGCATCTGTGTCGACACAAACTTGGTGCATCAAAGGGCCTGTTCCAATGCTGTACTTTCTTCGTTGCTTATGCTATTCAAATGCACAGCCTTTAATTCTGGCATTATTCTGTAACAGAGATTTATTTGCTGGTGCACTCTGTTCCTTACTACCACACTCTGATTATCATTTCCCTTATTCCAATCTTGGTCTTCTCCATTCATGACATCTTCCCGAACTTGATCCCCTGCTTATACAACGCAGTTTACAGGTCTCTCGACCGCCCTAGGATTCGCAATCTCCAGATCACAAATCCCAGTGAAAACCATTCCTACTTCCACACTGTCTAGTCCTTATGCCAGTGCCCCATAAATCTAAACCCATTTCTCCCACAGCAACGTTTAAGCTATGCATTTAACACTCCAATCCTGATTCATCCAATGCAAATTTACTCATGGCAGGTGGATAACCCAGAGATTGTTCTATGGTTTTGTGTTAATTTAACCTCTAGATGCTCATACCCCCTCAGTTGAACCTCTTTGTAGGTGCTACCCATGTTATTGGGACCTACATGGACCACAAGCACTGGATCCTCCAACTTCCACTGTAACTGTTCCCCAAGCCCAGAGGAAATGATTAAATCCTGGCACCAGGCAGGCAACACAGCTATCGGGACTCCCACTCACAGTAGCAGAAAACTGTTCTATCCCCCAAGCTATGTTGTCGCCAACTACCAGTACATTCTTCTTAACCCCCCTACTTGAATGGCTTCTTGTACCATATTCAGTTTATTCCTCCATTTTGCAACCATCACTTTCATCCATACAGGCTGCAAGACCCTCAAACCTGTTGGACAATTGACTCACTCACACCCTCCTGTCCCTAATCACTGACCAAATCAGATGACTCTATGCTAAGGGATGCAGCTGTCTCCTGGTACAAAGTATACAAGTAATTTTCCCCCCTGTCTGATGCATCACAGGTTCTGCAATTTGAGCATTAGCTCAATTATTCTGTGCTGGAACTCCTCAAGCTACAAACAGGGCACATGATGGACAGGCTTTGTGGAATCAAGTGATGAGTTATTCTCTGCAGAATACTTAACCTCTGACCTGCTCTTGTAGCCACAGTATTTTATAGCTGGTCCAGTTATGTTTCTGGTCAACAGTAACCCCTAACATGTTGATTGTGGGGGAAATCAGTGGGGATAGTGTCTTGGAACGCACAGGGAAGATGGCTTGATTCTCTCTTGTTGGAGATGGACATTGTTTGACATTTGTGTGCTGTGACTTGTTTGAATAAAGTGGGAGAATATTAAATTGTACATTTTGGCAGCAGGAGTGAGTGAAGTATATTTCACAAATGGTGAGGTTACAGGCTCAGGAGGGGAGATCTGGCTGCCCTAGTGTGGGAATTGCAAAAGTATACAGGTACAGCATGTAATTATGAACGCTAATAGAATTTTATTAATTGTGAGGGGCACTGATTACAAAAGGAGGAGATGTTACGCTTCAGTTATACAGGACATTGGTGAGATCGTGTCTGGAGTACTGTGCACAATATTGGCCTCCTTAAAAGTATTTAAATGCATTGGAAGCAGTTCAGAGAAAGTTTACTAGACTAATCTCTGGATGGGAGCCTTGCCTTATGAAGAAATATTGGACAGATTAGACAGGTATCTGTTGGAGTTTTAGAGTAGGAGACAACTTGATTGAGATCTTGAGGGATCTTGGCAGAGTAGATCTGGAGAGGGTGTTTCCTTATGTGGGAGAATCTAGAACCAGGGGTCACTATTTTTAAAAAATGAAGGATTATGCATTTAAAACAGAAGTGAGAAGAAATGTTTTGTTTGAGAGATGTCTGTTTTTGGAACTCTTCCTCAAAAGGCAGTAGAAGCAGATCTTTAGAACACAGAACAGTTCAGCACAGGAACAAGCCCTTTGGCTCACGATGTTATGCCGAACATAACATCAAATTAAACTAATCCTGTCCTTGGGTCCATATCGCTCTATCTCTCGCAATTCTTCTGAATCTAACCCTTTTGAGAGGCATAGATAGATTCTGTATAAGGGGGTGAAAGGTTATTTGGGTAAACGGGAATGTGAAGTTGAGGTGACAAATCAGATGAGCCACAAACTTATTGAATGACAGAAAAGATTCAATGAATTGAGTGGTTTAATTCTGTTCCTAATCTGTATGTACGTATGCTCATTTGCCACTCATCAGCCCAAGCCTGAAGACTGCCCAGTTCTTATTGTGTATGGTCATATCAAAGGAGTCATGAATGATATTGAATACAGTGCAAGTAACAGCAAATATCCCCACTTCTGAACTGATGATAGAGGTAAGGTCATTGATGAAGCAGTTGATGATGATTGGGCTTAGAACACTACCCTGAGGAACTCTTGCAGTAATCCCTTGATGTAATGCATTTGGAGTTGCAAAAGGCATTTATAAGGTACGTAAATGTTTAGTACACAAAATAGCTCGTGCTGTTGGGAATAATATATTAGCACGTATTGGCTAACAAGAAACAAGACTCAGGATAAATGGGTCAGTTTGAAATTGGGGCTTGGTCACTGAATGTACTTGAGGCTGAGTCAGACAGATTTTTGACCCACAATAGAGTCTAGACTCCTTGGGAGTGAGTAGGCACAAAAACAGAGGAAATGCCACAATCCATAATCAGACCAGCCATGGTCCTACTCAATGGCAGAGCAGATTTGAGTGGCTAATTGGCCTACTAATGCTTCTGTTTTTACATGTACTTCTTTCCTTAGGTTCTGCTTTCAAAGTGGTCCATTGTTTTAAGAACAACCATTTAAAACAGAGTACATTACCTGTGTGGCTTCAGACTGAACAGGAACTGTGTTAGGTTGGCCATGTCTGGATTCATTATGCACTGGAAAAAAGGGGACAATGACAACAAAAATATTCAGACAAGTCACTATTCTGAAACAGATTTGCACAAGAACCTTTGTCACTTAAGTTAAGATGCTAAGCAAAAGGCAAATCACATATTACCTAGAGTAATTGAACTTAATGACTTGACAATTTTGGTTTCTCAATGAATTTATGACAGTCAAAAAATTCAAAATGAAGGAATAGCATCAACTTTTATTTATAAGAACATAAGAAATAGGAGCAGGAGTGGGCCATCTAGCCCTTCGAGCCTGCCTCGCCATTCAATAAGATCATGGCTGATCTGTCGCTGCTCCAGAAGAAATGGCGGAGGTGCTTGCTGAGTACTTTGCCTCAGTATTCACAGTGGAAGCTGATTTGGGAGATCTTGCTATGGACTTGCAGCAGGTGGAAAAGATTGAGTACGTGGACATTAAGAAGGAGGATGTGTTAGAACTTTTGAATTCTATCAAAATAGATAAGTCGCCGGGACCAGATGGGATGTACCCCAGGATACTGTGGGAGGCCAGGGAAGTGATTGCAGAGCCCCTGGCGATGATCTTTGCGTCGTCAATGGAGACGGGAGAGGTTCCGGAAGATTGGAGGATTGCGGATGTAGTCCCTATTTTCAAGAAAGGGAACAGAGATAGCCCGGGAAATTACCGCCCGGTGAGTCTGACCTCAGTGGTTGGTAAGCTGATGGAGAGGCTTCTTAGGGACAAGATTTACGAACATTTGGAGAGGTTTGACATGATCAGGAATAGTCAGCATGGATTTGTCAAGGGCAGGTCGTGCCTTACGAGCCTAGTTGAGTTCTTCGATAATGTGACTGAACACATTGACGAAGGAAGTGCCGTGGACGTAGTGTACATGGACTTCAGCAAGGCTTTTGATAAAGTCCCCCATGCAAGACTTCTTGAGAAGGTGAGAGGGCATGGGATCCAAGGGCCTTTGGCCTTGTGGATCCAGAACTGGCTTGCCTGCAGAAGGCAGAGAGTGGTTGTGGATGGGTCTTTTTCGGAATGGAGGTCAGTCACCAGTGGGGTGCCCCAGGGATCTGTTCTGGGACCCTTGTTGTTTGTCATTTTCATAAATGACCTGGATGAGGAAGTGGAGGGATGGGTTAGCAAGTTCGCTGATGACACGAAGGTCGGCGGTGTTGTGGATGGTTTGGAAGGATGTCAAAAGTTGCAGCAGGACATAGATAGGATGCAGGAATGGGTGGAGAAGTGGCAGATGGACTTTAACGCGGACAAATGTGTAGTCGTCCATTTCGGCAGAACCAACGGGATGAACGATTACACTATCAAGGGCAGGAGTCTTAGTAGCGTTGAAGAGCAGAAGGATCTCGGGGTCCGGGTCCACAGGACTCTTAAATCGGCCTTGCAGGTGGAGGAGGTGGTCAAGAAGGTGTATGGTGTACTGGCCTTCATTAATCGAGGGATTGAGTTTAGGAGTCGGGAGGTAATGCTGCAACTTTACAGGACCCTCGTCAGGCCTCATTTGGAGTACTGTGCGCAGTTCTGGTCGCCTCACTATAGGAAAGACGTAGAAGCTATTGAAAGGGTGCAGAGGAGATTTAGAAGGATGTTGCCTGGACTGGGAGGCATGCCTTATGAAGATAGGTTGAGGGAGCTGGGACTCTTTTCCCTGGAGAGGCGAAGGTTGAGAGGCGACCTGATAGAAGTTTATAAAATGTTGAGAGGAATAGATAGGGTGAACTCTCAGAGGCTATTTCCCCGGGTTGAAATGGTCGCTACGAGAGGACACAGATTTAAGGTGCGGGGAGGGAAGTACAGAGGTGATGTTAGGGGTAAGTTTTTCACTCAGAGGGTGGTGAGTGAATGGAATCGGCTGCCGTCATCGGTGGTGGAGGCGAACTCGCTGGGGTCTTTTAAAAGACTTCTGGATGAGTATATGGGGTTTAATGGGATTGGGGGTTATAGATAGGTCTATAGATTGGTGGGGTTGATGTGATCGGCGCAACTCGAGGGCCAAAGGGCCTGTTTGTGCTGTAATGTTCTATGTTCTATGCTCAGTTCCACTTTCCCGCTTTCTCCCCATATCCCTTAATCCCCTCTCTTATCAAAAAGCCATCAACCCACGTCTTAAAAATATTTAGCGAGGCAGCCTCCACCACTTCAACGGGCAGAGAATTCCAGAGATTCACCACCCTTTGAGTGAAGAAGTTCCTCCTCAACTCTGTTCCAAACCGCCCCCCTTTTATCTTGAGGCTGTGCCCCCTAGTCCTACTGTCTTTTTTGAGCGGGAAGAGTCTCTCCACCTCTATCCTATCCATCCCATTCATCATCTTATACGTCTCAATGAGATCTCCCCTCATTCTTCTAAACTCCGAGTACAAGCCCAGTTTATTCAGCCTCTCCTCATAGCTCAACCCCCTCAACTCCGGTATCAGCCTAGTAAACCTCCTCTGCACTCCCTCCAAGGCCAAAATATCTTTGCGCAGGTGCGGCGCCTAAAACTGCACACAGTACTCCAGCTGCGGCCTCACCAATGCCCTATACAGCTGCAGCAAGAGGGGGCTTTTATATACTTTTATATTCAATCCCCCTCGCTTTGAAGGCCAGCATCCCATTCGCCTTCCTGACCACCTGCTGCACCTGCAAGCTGGGTTTTTGCGACTCATGCACAAGGACCCCGAAGTCACTCTGCACTGTCGCCTGCTGCAGTTTTTCGCCACGTAAGTAATAGTCCTTCCTACCATTATTCCTTCCTAAGTGGACCACCTCACACTTGCCAACATTAAATTCCATTTGCCATTTCCTGGCCCATTCGCACAGTCTATCTAGATCCTTCTGCAGACTCTCCACACCCTCCGCACAATTTGCCATTGCCCCAATCTTGGTGTCATCAGCAAATTTCGACACCCTACACTCGGTTCCCTCCTCCAGATCATCTATATAAATGGTAAAAAGCTGAGGCCCCAGCACCGACCCCTGGGGCACTCCACTAGTCACCATCCGCCAATCCGATTAGCACCCATTGACCCCCACTCTCTGCCTCCTATTTGACAGCCAATCCTCTATCCAATCTAACACCCTACCCCCAACTCCATGTCCCTCGACCTTCTGCAATAACCTCTTGTGAGGTACTTTGTCAAACGCCTTCTGAAAAGCTACAAAGACCCACATCCACCGGCTCTCTTCTATCCACCGCCCTAGACACATCCTCATAGAACTCCAGTAAATTTGTCAGACACGACTTCCCTTTAATGAAACCGTGCTGCGTCTGCTCTATCAAGCAATTCCCTTCAAGATGCCTCGCAATTTCCTCCTGAATGACAGATTCTAACATTTTACCTACCACAGACGTTAAACTAACCAGCCTATAATTCCCCGCCTTTTGCCTGGCACCCTTCTTAAACAACGGCGTAACATTAGCCGTTTTCCAATCTTCCGGCACTTCCCCGGAATCCAGTGATGTCTGGAAAATAACCACCAAGGCATCCACTATCACCTCCGCCATTTCTTTCAGAACCCTCGGATGCATTCCATCCGGTCCTGGGGACTTGTCCACAATCAGCCCCTCCAGTCTGTCGAGCACCGCCTCTCTAGAACAGTAATATCATTAAGACCATCCAGCCCTACCACCTTTCCATCGCTAACACCCGGCAAATTATTCACGTCCTCCTCCGTGAAGACAGAAACAAAAAAGTTATTCAATACCTTAGCCATATCCCCATCCCCTACCACTAGGTCCCCTTTCTCATCCTCTTATTTGGAACTTTTAATGTAGAAAACATTCCAAGGTGCTTCAACAGAGCATTATAAAGCAAAATATTGTGTTGAGCCACACAGGGATATATTAGGGAAGATGACCAAAAGCTTTGCGAAGAAAACAAGCCAACGGTGGCAAGAGAGGATTGGGGAGAGAATTCCAGGGATTGAGGCTTAGGCAGGAGAAGGAACACTATCATTGGGGATACTCAAGAGATAATAATTAAAAGGGCACAGATATCTTGGAAAGTTGAGAGGTTGGAGCAGTTTACAGATATGGGAAGGGGCAAGGTCATGCAGGAATTTGAAAATAAGAATGTGGATGGTCTGGAAGGATGTCAAAAGTTGCAGCAGGACATAGATAGGATGCAGGAATGGGCAGAGAAGTGGCAGATGGACTTCAACGCGGACAAATGTGTAGTCGTCCATTTCGGCAGAACCAACGGGATGAACGAGTACACTAGTAAGGGCAGGGGTCTTAGTAGCGTTGAAGAGCAGAAGGATCTCGGGGTCCGGGTTCACAGGACTCTTAAATCGGCCTCGCAGGTGGAGGAGGTGGTCAAGAAGGCGTATGGTGTACTGGCCTTCATTAATCGAGGGATTGAGTTTAGGAGTCGGGAGGTAATGCTGCAACTTTACAGGACCCTCGTCAGGCCTCATTTGGAGTACTGTGCGCAGTTCTGGTCGCCTCACTATAGGAAAGACGTAGAAGCTATTGAAAGGGTGCAGAGGAGATTTACAAGGATGTTGCCTGGACTGGGAGGCATGCCTTATGAAGATAGGTTGAGGGAGCTGGGACTCTTTTCCCTGGAGAGGCGAAGGTTGAGAGGCGACCTGATAGAAGTTTATAAAATGTTGAGAGGAATAGATAGGGTGGACTCTCAGAGGCTATTTCCCCGGGTTGAAATGGTCGCTACGAGAGGACACAGATTTAAGGTGCGGGGAGGGAAGTACAGAGGTGATGTTAGGGGTAAGTTTTTCACTCAGAGGGTGGTGAGTGAATGGAATCGGCTGCCGTCGTCGGTGGTGGAGGCAAACTCGCTGGGGTCTTTTAAAAGACTTCTGGATGAGTATATGGGGTTTAATGGGATTGGGGGTTATAGATAGGTCTATAGATTGGTGGGGTTGATGTGATCGGCGCAACTCGAGGGCCGAAGGGCCTGTTTGTGCTGTAATGTTCTATGTTCTAATGAGAATTTTAAAATTGAGGCTTTGGTTATCAGGAAGTCATGGAAGTCAACATAGGTCAATGAGCTCACGGGTGAACAAAGTTTCGTGCAAGGACAGAAGTCAGATGTTAGCAGCAATAAAGGCCTGGATAAGAACGTCAACTACAGATAACCTGAGGCAGCGCTTTGCTGTGTGACATTGGAGGTAGAAATAGACAGTCTTAGCAATATGCAATCTAAACAGGACACAAGGATCACACGGTTTACATAGAAATATAACAGCATTACAGCACAGTACAGGCCCTTCAGCCCTCAAAGTTGTGCCAAGCTATGTCCAATCCCAAGATCAAGTTATCCCCTCCCTATAATTCTGGAGTGCTCCATGTGCCTATCCAATAACCGCTTGAAAGTTGCTGAAGTAAGTTTATGGGTAAGTAAAAAAAAAAGTTGATTCGTTGGTTAGGAAGAAAAAGGAGGCTTATGTTCGGATGAGGCTTGAGGGCTCAGGTAGTGCATTAGAAAGTTTTAGATTGGCTAGGAGGGAGTTGAAGAGGGAGTTAAGAAGGGCTAAAAGAGGGCATGAGATGATTTTGGCTGATAGGATTAAGGAGAACCCTAAGGCGTTTTACAGGTATGTCAAGAACAGAAGGTTGGTTAGGGCAAGATTAGGGCCAGTTACAGACAGTAGAGGGAAGTTGTGTGTGGAACCGGAGGAGATTGGAGAGGCGTTGAACCAATATTTCTCTTCGGTGTTCACGCAAGGGGACAGGAATGTAGCTGAGGACACTGGGGTGCAGGGGTGTGAAATAGATAGTATTGCAGTTGATACGGGGGATGTGCTGGATATTTTAGAGGGATTGAAAATAGATAAGTCCCCTGGTCCGGATGGGATTTACCCTAGGATTCTTTGGGAGGCAAGAGGTGATTGCGAAGCTTCTGGCTCTGATCTTCAGGTCGTCGTTGGTCTCTGGTATAATACCGGAAGATTGGAGGACAGCAAATGTTGTCCCATTGTTTAAGAAGGGGAGAAGAGACTTCCCTGGGAATTATAGACCAGTGAGTCTTACTTCTGTGGTGGGTAAGGTTTTGGAAAGTATTAGAGACAGGATTTATAGTTATTTGGAGAATAATGAATTGATTAGAGACAGTCAGCATGGTTTTGTAGCGGGTAGGTCGTGCCTTACTAACCTTATCGAGTTCTTTGAGAAAGTGACCAAAGAGGTGGATAGGGGTAAGGCAGTTGATGTGGTGTATATGGATTTTAGCAAGGCGTTTGATAAGGTTCACCATGGTAGGCTTCTGCAGAAAATGCAGATGTATGGGATTGGGGGTGATCTAGGTAATTGGATCAGGAATTGGCTAGCAGATAGGAGACAGAGGGTGGTGGTTGATGGTAAATATTCGTCATGGAGTTCGGTTACGAGTGGTGTGCCTCAGGGATCTGTTTTGGGGCCACTGCTGTTTGTAATTTTTATTAATGATCTGGATGAGGGTATAGTTGGGTGGATTAGTAAGTTTGCTGATGACACCAAAGTCGGAGGTGTGGTAGATTGTGAGGAAGGGTGTCATAGTTTGCAGGGTGACTTAGAAAGGTTGCAGAGCTGGGCTGTGAGGTGGCGGATGGAGTTTAATGTGGAGAAGTGTAATTCATTTCGGTAGGAATTACAGATGTGTTGAGTATAGGGCTAACGGGAGGACTTTAAATAGTGTGGAGGAGCAGAGGGATCTAGGTGTATGTGTACATAGATCCCTGAAAGTTGGGAATCAAGTAGATAAGGTTGTTAAGAAGGCATACGGTGTCTTGGCATTTATTGGTAGGGGGATTGAATTTAGGAGTCGCAGCGTCATGATGCAACTGTACTCAACTCTGGTGCGGCCACACTTGGAGTTTTGTGTGCAGTTCTGGTCCCCACATTACAGGAAGGATGTAGAGGGTGCAGAAGAGGTTTACCAGGATGTTGCCTGGTATGGAGGGGAGATCCTATGAGGAGAGACTGAGAGATTTGGGGTTGTTTTCGCTGGAAAGAAGGCGGCTAAGAGGAGACCTTATTGAAACAAATAAGATGATTAGAATTTAGACAGGGTAGATAGTGATAGCCTTTTTCCTAGGATGGAGAAAGCTAGCACGAGGGGGCACGACTTTAAAATAAGGGGGGTTAGTTATAGGACTGATGTCAGGGGTAGGTTCTTTACCCAGAGGTTGGTGAGGGACTGGAATGCCCTGCCAGCTGCAGTTGTAAATGCGCCTACTTTGGAGGCGTTTAAGAGATCTGTGGATAGGTTTATGGATGAAAAGGGATTGGTTTAGGCTAATGGGTCATTGTTTTGTAACTGGTCGGCGCAACATCGTGGGCCGAAGGGCCTATTCTGCGCTGTAATGTGTGTTGCCTACCAGGGGCTGGGGTCCAGGATGTCTCAGAGAGGATATTCAAGACTCTCAGGGGAGAGGGGGATCAACCCCAAGTTATTATTCATGTGGGGACGCATGATATAGGAAGGCTAAGGGAAGGGGACATTAAACAGAGATTCATGGAGTTGGGGTGGAAGCTAAAGGCCAAGACAGACAGAGTGGTTATCTCTGGACTCTTGCCTGTGCCACGGGATAGTTTAGAAAGGAATAGAGGGAGGGAAAGCTTGAACTCGTGGCTGAGGGGATGGTGCAGGAGGGAGGGGTTTAAGTACTTGAACAATTGGGGCTCGTTCTGGGGAAGGTGGGACCTTTATCAGGGGGATGGGATTCACCTGAACCAAAGGGGAACAAATATCCTGGGAGGTAAATTTGTTAAGGTTATGCAGAGTGGTTTAAACTGATTCAGAGGGGGGGTGGGATCCTGAGTAGAGGGGGTGAAAGTGAGGGGGGCGTAGATGGGGACTGCAATGCCCGGCATTGCGGGAGAGGGGCGGAACAGGGTTTGGAATGTGGTTTGAAATGTGTATACTTTAATGCGAGGAGTATTCGCAATAAGGTGGATGAACTTGCAGCGTGGACCAGTACCTGGGACTTCGATGTTGTGGCCATTTCAGAGACTTGGATAGAGCAGGGTCAGGAATGGATGTTGCAGGTCCCGGGGTACAAATGCTTTAATCGGAGTAGACAAGGAGGTAGAAGGGGGGGTGGGGTAGCATTATTGGTCAAGGACTGTATCTCAGTGTCAGAGAGGAACTTTGATGAGGACTTGTCTGTTGAGGTAATATGGGCGGAGATTAGAAATAGGAGAGGAGAGGTCACCCTGTTGGGAGTCTTTTATAGACCTCCAAAAAGTTCTAGAGAGGTTGAGGAAAGGATTGCGGAGACGATCCTTGTTAGGAGTGAAAGTAATAGGGTAATTGTTATGGGGGACTTTAACTTTACTCATGTAGATTGGAATTGCTACTGCTCTGGCTCGTTAGAGGGGTCAGTTTTTGTTCAAAGTGTGCAAGAAGGTTTTTTGACTCAGTATGTAGATAGGCCGACGAGAGGTGAGGCTATATTGGATTTGGTGCTCGGTAATGAGCCAGACCAGGTGCTAGACTTGGAAGTTGGTGTACAGTTTGGGGATAGTGATCACAATTCGATTACGTTCACCATAGTGATGGAAAGGGATAGGCATGAACCTCGGGTCAGTAGTTTCAGCTGGGGGAAGGGTAATTATGAGGCTATTAGGAGAGAATTAGGAAGCATTGGTTGGAATGGGAGATTACAGGGACTGGGAACATCCGAGATGTGGAGATTTTTCAAGGAGCAGCTATTGCGGGTCTGTGATAAGTATATCCCTGTCAGGCAAGGAGGATTTGGTAGGCCCAGGGAACCGTGGTGCACCAAAAAAGTTGATTCGTTGGTTAGGAAGAAAAAGGAGGCTTATGTTCGGATGAGGCTTGAGGGCTCAGGTAGTGCATTAGAAAGTTTTAGATTGGCTAGGAGGGAGTTGAAGAGGGAGTTAAGAAGGGCCAAAAGAGGGCATGAGATGATTTTGGCTGATAGGATTAAGGAGAACCCTAAGGCGTTTTACAGGTATGTCAAGAACAGAAGGTTGGTTAGGACAAGATTAGGGCCAGTTACAGACAGTAGAGGGAAGTTGTGTGTGGAACCGGAGGAGATTGGAGAGGTGTTGAACCAATATTTCTCTTCGGTGTTCACGCAAGGGGACAGGAATGTAGCTCAGGAGGACACTGGGGTGCAGGGGTGTGAAATAGATAGTATTGCAGTTGATACGGGGGATGTGCTGGATATTTTAGAGGGTTTGAAAATAGATAAGTCCCCTGGTCCAGATGGGATTTACCCTAGGATTCTTTGGGAGGCAAGAGGGGTGATTGCGGAGCCTCTGGCTCTGCTCTTCAGGTCGTCGTTAGTCTCTGGTATAGTACCAGAAGATTGGAGGACAGCAAATGTTGTCCCATTGTTTAAGAAGGGGAGAAGGGACTTCCCTGGGAATTATAGACCGGTGAGTCTTACTTCAGTGGTGGGTAAGGTTTTGGAAAGGATTATTAGAGACAGGATTTATAGTTATTTGGAAAGTAATGAGTTGATTAGAGATAGTCAGCACGGTTTTGTAGCGGGTAGGTCATGCCTTACTAACCTTATCGAGTTCTTTGAGAAAGTGACCAAAGAGGTGGATAGGGGTAAGGCAGTTGATGTGGTGTATATGGATTTTAGCAAGGCGTTTGATAAGGTTCACCATGGTAGGCTTCTGCAGAAAATGCAGATGTATGGGATTGGGGGTGATCTAGGTAATTGGATCAGGAATTGGCTAGCAGATAGGAGACAGAGAGTGGTGGTTGATGGGAAATATTCGTCATGGAGTTCGGTTACAAGTGGTGTGCCTCAGGGATCTGTTTTGGGGCCACTGCTGTTTGTAATTTTTATTAATGATCTGGATGAGGGTATAGTTGGGTGGATTAGTAAGTTTGCTGATGACACCAAAGTCGGAGGTGTGGTAGATTGTGAGGAAGGGTGTCATAGTTTGCAGGATGACTTAGAAAGGTTGCAGAGCTGGGCTGAGAGGTGGCGAATGGAGTTTAATGTGGAGAAGTGTGAGGTAATTCATTTCGGTAGGAATAACAGATGTGTTGAGTATAGGGCTAACGGGAGGACTTTGAATAGTGTGGAGGAGCAGAGGGATCTAGGTGTATGTGTACATAGATCCCTGAAAGTTGGGAATCAAGTAGATAAAGTTGTTAAGAAGGCATACGGAGTTTTGGCATTTATTGGTAGGGGGATTGAATTTAGGAGTCGTAGCGTCATGATGCAACTGTACACATCTCTGGTGCGGCCGCACTTGGAGTTTTGTGTGCAGTTCTGGTCCCCACATTACAAGAAGGATGTAGAGGCTTTGGAGAGGGTGCAGAGGAGGTTTACCAGGATGTTGCCTGGTATGGAGGGGAGATCCTATGAGGAGAGATTGAGTGATTTGGGGTTGTTTTCGCTGGAAAGAAGGCGGCTAAGAGGGGATCTCATTGAAACATATAAGATGATTAGAGGTTTAGACAGGGTAGATAGTGATAGCCTTTTTCCTAGGATGGAGAAAGCTAACACGAGGGGGCACGATTTTAAATTAAGGGGGGGTAGTTATAGGACAGATGTCAGGGGTAGGTTCTTTACCCAGAGGGTGGTGAGGGACTGGAATGCCCTGCCAGCTGCAGTTGTAAACGCACCTAGTTTGGGGGCGTTTAAAAGATCTGTGGATAGGTTTATGGATGAAAAGGGATTGGTTTAGGCTAGTGGGTCATTGTTTTGTAACTGGTCGGTGCAACATCGTGGGCCGAAGGGCCTGTTCTGCGCTGTAATGTTCTATGTTCTATGTTCTATGTTCTATGTAATGTTCTATGTTCTATGATGGAATGAGGACCAAAGACTATATTTAAATGGAGAAAGGTAATTTTCATCCATTACTGGATACTGGGCAAGCAGTCTGATCATTCCGTGACGGCTGATGAAAGGTGATGATGAAGTTGAACTGGTTGTCGGAATACCTTGGAAAACTGACAAAATTTTGGATAATGTTCCCAAAGGGTAGTATATAACATAACCCAAGACCAACCCATTTGTTACGCAAAGATTTATATTCCAAGCGTAATTACATAAGAACATAAGAAATAGTAATTACTCAACTATTCAAACATTTCACAGAAGATTTCAGCCAACTTGGAAACCAGGTTCTCTTTAAATAAGAGAGTAATGTCTGGTTTACTGCCCAACATCGGCGCAACATCGTGGGCCGAAGGGCCTGTTCTGCGCTGTAATGTTCTATGTTCTATGTTCAAACACATGTTCCCTGCAATTACTCACCTTGTGTACACATCATTTGGGGCATCTCCATGGATTGTGCTGTATTCATGGGCTGTGCTGAAACAATAGCAGGGTCCATTGTTTGACTCTCAAACTCAAGCATGGATTCCTGTTGGGAAATAAATACAAGCACATTAAATACAAAATGTCAACAAAATCCTGCTCCAAACCATTTTATCTTCATCTGCATACTCAAGCTTTGGGCTGTGGATATAATTTATATGGATGTCAGTAAGACATTTGACACGGTCCCACATGGCAGACTGGTACAAAAACTAAAATCACATGGGATTCAGGGTGTGCTGCAAGATGGATACAGAACTAGCTTGATTATAGAAAATAGGGTGTAGTGATGGAAGGGTGTTTTTCAGAATGGAGATCTGTAGCTAGTGGTGTAACACAGAGATTAGTGTTGGGACCTCTGTGTCTATAGTATATATAAATAACATGGAGGAAAATGTGGGGGGGGTCTAATTAGTCTTTTTGGGAGTATGTTTGTGATGACACAAAGATTGGTAGAGTTGCTGATAGTGCCAGGGACTGTCAGCAGATACAACAGGATAAACACAAAATACTGTAGATGCTGGAAAATGAAACAAAAACATAAAAATGTTGGAAAATCTCAGCAGGTCTGACAGCAGGGAAAGAGAGAATAGAGAAACATTTTTACATCTAGATAACCCTTCATCAGAGCTGGGGGGAAACCGAGTCTGCAGAGATTTATACTATGAGGAGAGGGAGGCTGATGGAATTGGAGGGAACATAAATGATCATGGAGAAGGCTGAATGGGCATTGGAAATGTCCATTAAGTGATCAGAATGCATGAACGTCAAAACAAAAGTACAGCTTAGGAAAGGACTGCCTGAGGAATGTAGCAGTTGGCCTGAAGGTGGGTGGGTGGGCGGAGGGATGGTGTTGGTAAAAAGGAGAGTGATAAAATGGGAGAATGAGATGAAATAAAATAAGTGAAAAAAAGCAAATTACTGCAGATGCTGGAATCTGAAATCAAAAGGGAAAATGCTGGAAAATCTCAGCAGATCTGGCAGCATCTGTAAGGAGAGAAAAGCGCTAATGTTTCAAGTCCAGATGACCCTTTGACAAAGGTTTGAGCTAGAAATGCTTCATAAGAATAAATGAGGAGAGATTAAGTCAGTTAGGATTATATTCACTGGAGTTTAGAAAAGTGAGGGGGGATCTCATAACTTTAAAAATTCTAACAGGATTAGACAGGGTAAATTCAGAAAGAATGTTCTCAATGATGGGAGAATCCAGAATTAAGAGTCACAGTTTGAGATTGAGGAGTAAACCTTTTAGGACTGAGGTGAGGAGTAATTTCTTTACCCAGATGATGGTGGATGTGTGGAATTCATGACTACAGAAGGCAGCTGAGTCCAAAACATTGTGAAATTTCAAGAAGAAATTAGCTATATCATTGGGGCTAAAGGGATGAAGGGATTTTGGAATCAGGATATTGAATTTGATGATTAGCCACTATCAAAATAAATGACAGACTCGAAGGGCCAAATGGCCTTCTCCTGCTTCTAGTTTCTATGTAAATCATCTGTATTTGGAAATAAGAAAATGAGACCAGAAAGAGATTCCAAAGACATTGATCCAGTTATGTTCTCCTCCACACCAAAATACCTTTGGAATGAACCTCCAGACAACTACTGCAACTGGCAATGTCTACACATGAAAGAACACCAAATCAACTGTGTCAAAACCCTTCCCAGCTTTATCCTTTACATGAAATGTTCCCATTGGCCAAAAGGTGGTTTGTCCCTTAAAAGCAAACCTCCGTAGAGACACCATTTGTTTTGCAGTGTGCAGACGCACACATGAATGCTTGTACTTCCAGATTACTAACTGTACGATAACCAATTTTTCCAGCTTTTTGGAATAGAACATAGAACATTACAGCACAAACAGGCCCTTCGGCCCTCGAGTTGCGCCGATCACATCAACCCCACCAATCTATAGACCTATCTATAACCCCCAATCCCATTAAACCCCATATACTCATCCAGAAGTCTTTTAAAAGACCCCAGCGAGTTCGCCTCCACCACCGATGACGGCAGCCGATTCCATTCACTCACCACCCTCTGAGTGAAAAACTTACCCCTAACATCACCTCTGTACTTCCCTCCCCGCACCTTAAATCTGTGTCCTCTCGTAGCGACCATTTCAACCCGGGGAAATAGCCTCTGAGAGTCCACTCTATCTTATTCCTCTCAACATTTTATAAACTTCTATCAGGTCGCCTCTCAACCTTCGCCTCTCCAGGGAAAAGAGTCCCAGCTCCCTCAACCTATCTTCATAAGGCATGCCTCCCAGTCCAGGCAACATCCTTGTAAATCTCCTCTGCACCCTTTCAATAGCTTCTACGTCTTTCCTATAGTGAGGCGACCAGAACTGCGCACAGTACTCCAAATGAGGCCTGACGAGGGTCCTGTAAAGTTGCAGCATTACCTCCCGACTCCTAAACTCAATCCCTCGATTAATGAAGGCCAGTACACCATACGCCTTCTTGACCACCTCCTCCACCTGCGAGGCCGATTTAAGAGTCCTGTGGACCCGGACCTCAAGATCCTTCTGCTCTTCAACGCTACTAAGACTCCTGCCCTTGATAGTGTACTCGTTCATCCCATTGGTTATGCCGAAATGGACGACTACACATTTATCCGCGGAGAAGTCCATCTGCCACTTCTCCGCCCATTCCTGCATCCTATCTATGTCCTGCTGCAACTTTTGACATCCTTCCAGACCATCCACAACACCGCCGACCTTCGTGTCATCAGCGAACTTGCTAACCCATCCTCCACTTCCTCATCCAGGTCATTTATGAAAATGACAAACAGCAAGGGTCCCAGAACAGATCCCTGAGGCACCCCACTGGTGACTGACCTCCATTCCGAAAAAGACCCATCCACAACCACTCTCTGCCTTCTGCAGGCAAGCCAGTTCTGGATCCACAAGGCCAAAGGCCCTTGGATCCCATGCCCTCTCACCTTCTCAAGAAGTCTTGCATGGGGGACCTTATCAAAAGCCTTGCTGAAGTCCATGTACACTACGTCCACGGCACTTCCTTCGTCAATGTGTTCAGTCACATTATCGAAGAACTCAACTAGGCTCGTAAGGCACGACCTGCCCTTGACAAATCCATGCTGACTATTCCTGATCATGTCAAACCTCTCCAAACCTCCCCAACTAAGTTAGGGGTTGTGGGTTTTTCACAAAGAAAAACACGTGGATGGTACATGTAAGTTCAAAACAACAACAAGTTTATTACAGGAGCTGTTACCTGTACAGAAAATGCAATACATCAAGGACAGTGCCATCAAATCATGTGATCAGCTCTTAAAGCAAATATACAACCACTTAAATGAATAATACTTTTAAAACTAAATTTTGTTTCATAATAAACCATTTGACTTTATTGGAAGAAGCCTGCTTAAACTGTTTTATTCTGGTTCCAACAATAGGAAAATTAAACATTGGCTATTTTTGGTGAGTGAGTCAAACATTTACTTAGGGTGCAGTGGAGTTACAGAAACCACACTCCTCCTATCAGTCAGAACAACATCAAGGGTAGTCATTCAAACCTCAGTTTGAATTCAGTTTGTTTGCCTATGTTTGAAACAAAGTTACAAAGATGTCAGAAGGGGACCAAACTGGCAGAACCCAAAGTGACCAAGTATTGCTCAGCAAATGTCACTTTGTAGCACTGTTGACGACCCCTGCCATCACTTTATTGATGATCGGCAGCAGACAAACTGGGCAGTACAAGGAATTACAGAAGGTTGTGAATGAGGCCTAATCTGTCACGCAAACAAACCTCCCATCCATTGACTCTGTCTACACTTCCTGATGCCTCACCAAGGCAGCCAGCATAATTAAGGACCCCACACATCCCAGACATTCTCTCTTCCATCTTCTTCCGTTGGGAAAAAGATACAAAAGTCTGACGTCATATACCAACTGACTTAAGAACAGCTTCTTCTCTACTGCTGTCAGACTTTTGAATGGACTAACCATGCATCAAGTTGATCATTCTCTATGCCCCAAGTATGACAGTAACACTACACACAACAGTCTATCATTTCTTTGAAAATGTGACTGAACACATTGACAAAGGAAGTGCGGTGGATGTGGTTTATATGGACTCCATCAAAGGTCCCCCATGCAAGACTTCTTGAGAAGGTGAGATGTCATGGGATCCAAAGGGCTTTGGCCTTGTGGGTCCAGAACTGGCTTGCTGCACAAGGCAGAGAGTGGTTGTGGATGGGTCTTTCTCTGCATGGAGGTCGGTCACCAGTGGAGTGCCGCAGGGATCTATTCTAAGGCCTTTGCTGTTAGTCATTTTCATAAATTACCTGGATGAGGAAGTGGAGGGATGGGTTAGAAAGTTCGCTGACGATAGGAAGGTTGGTGGTGTTGTGGATAGTCTGGAGGGACGTCAGAAGTTGCAGCGTGACACCGATAGGGTGCAAGACTGGGTGGAGAAGTGGCAGATGTGGATAAGTGTGTAGTGGTCCATTTTGGCAGGACCAATGGGATGAAGGAGTACAATATCAAGGATAAGAGTCTGAGCAGCGTTGAGGAGTAGAAGGGGTCCGGATCCATAGGACTCTTAAATCAACCTCACAGGTGGAGGATATGGTCAAGAAGGCGTACTGGCCTTCATTAATCGAGGGATTGAGTTTAGGAGTTGGGAGGTAATGCTACAACTTTATAAGACCCTTGTCAGACCCCACTTGGGAGTACTGTGTGCAGTTCTGGTTGCCTCACCACAGGAAGGATGTGGAAGCTATTGAAAGGGAACAGAGGAGATTTACAAGGATGTTGCCTGGATTGGGGGGCATGCCTTATGAAGATAGGTTGAGGGAGTTAGAGCTCTTCTCCCTGGAGAGACAAAGGTTGAGAGGCGACCTGATAGAGATTTATAAAATGTTGAGAGGAATAGATTAGGTGGATTCTCGGAGGCTATTTCCCAGGGCTGAAATGGTTGCTACGAGAGGACACAAGTTTAAAGGTGCTGGGAAGCAAGTACAGAGGAGATGTCAGGGGTAAGTTTTTCACTCAGAGGGTGGTCAGTCAGTGGAATCAGCTGCCGTCGGTGGTGGTAGAGGCGAACTCTCTGGGGTCTTTTTTAAAAGACTTCTGGATGAGTACATGGGATTTAATGGGATTGGGAGTTACAGGTAGTTCTACGGCCTGGTAGATATGGATATGATTGGCACAACTTGTGGGCCGAAGGGCCTGTTTGTGCTATAGTGTTCTATGTTAGTTCTATGTTCTATTTCCTTCTCTATGAATGGTATGCTTTGTCTGTATAGCACACAAGAAACAATACTTTTCACTGCATGTTAATACATGTAACAATAATAAATCAAATCACAGTCAAATCCTTAATTGGTCGTGTTGGATTTGTTCTACTTTTTGTGCGCAGGACATCCCAGGGCACTTTTGCCAGATAGATTCCAGTGTTGTAGCTGTATTGGGACCGGCTGACTAGGGACCTGGTGTATTCTGAAGAACAATTCTTCAGTACTATCACTTGAACTTTGTAGACCCATAACTTTTACAGCATCCTAGGCCTTCAGACATTTCTTGATGTCATGTGGAATGAACTGAGTTGGCTAAAGACTGACATCGATGATATTGGGAATGTCTGGAAGAGGCTGAAATGGATCACTGATTTGGCATTACTGGCTGAAATTTGTTACAAATGCTTATCTTTTGCACTGATGGGCTGGCTTCCCCATCATTGGGAATGGGGATTTTTTTCCTAAGAGTCTCCTTCTCCAGGGAGTTGTTTTATCATCAACCATTTTTCAAGACTGGATGTGGCAGGATATGCTTAGATATGATCATAGAATCATCACAGAACCCTACAGTGCAGAAAAAGGCCCATTGAGTCTGCACCGAACACAATCCCACCCAAGCCCTACCCCATATCCCTACATATTTTACCCACTAATCCCTCTAACCTACGCATCCCTGGACACTATGGGGCAATTTCTTAGCATGGCCAATCAACCTAACCCACACATCTTTGGACTGTGGGAGGGGTGTAAAATAGATAGTATTGCAATTGATACGGGGGATGTGCTGGATATTTTAGAGGGTTTGAAAATAGTTAAGTCCCCTGGTCCGAATGGGATTTACCCTAGGATTCTTTGGGAGGCAAGAGAGGTGATTGCGGAGCCTCTGGCTCTGATCTTCAGGTCGTCGTTGGTCTCTGGTATAGTACCGGAAGATTGGAGGACAGCAAATGTTGTCCCATTGTTTAAGGGGAGAAGAGACTTCCCTGGGAATTATAGACCGGTGAGTCTTACTTCTGTGGTGGGTAAGGTTTTGGAAAGGATTATTAGAGACAGGATTTATAGTTATTTGGAGAATAATGAATTGATTAGAGACAGTCAGCATGGTTTTGTAGCGGGTAGGTCGTGCCTTACTAACCTTATCGAGTTCTTTGAGAAAGTGACCAAAGAGGTGGATAGGGGTAAGGCAGTTGATGTGGTGTATATGGATTTTAGCAAGGCGTTTGATAAGGTTCACCATGGTAGGCTTCTGCAGAAAATGCAGATGTATGGGATTGGGGGTGATCTAGGTAATTGGATCAGGAATTGGCTAGCAGATAGGAGACAGAGGGTGGTGGTTGATGGTAAATATTCGTCATGGAGTTCGGTTACGAGTGGTGTGCCTCAGGGATCTGTTTTGGGGCCACTGCTGTTTGTAATTTTTATTAATGATCTGGATGAGGGTGTAGTTGGGTGGATTAGTAAGTTTGCTGATGACACCAAAGTCGGAGGTGTGGTAGATTGTGAGGAAGGGTGTCATAGTTTGCAGGGTGACTTAGAAAGGTTGCAGAGCTGGGCTGCGAGGTGGCGGATGGAGTTTAATGTGGAGAAGTGTGAGGTAATTCATTTCGGTAGGAATAACAGATGTGTTGAGTATAGGGCTAACGGGAGGACTTTGAATAGTGTGGAGGAGCAGAGGGATCTAGGTGTTTGTGTACATAGATCCCTGAAAGTTGGGAATCAAGTAGATAAGGTTGTTAAGAAGGCATACGGTGTCTTGGCGTTTATTGGTAGGGGGATTGAATTTAGGAGTCGCGATGTCATGATGCAACTGTACACAACTCTGGTGCGGCCGCACTTGGAGTACTGTGTGCAGTTCTGGTCCCCACATTACAGGAAGGATGTAGAGGGTGCAGAAGAGGTTTACCAGGATGTTGCCTGGTATGTAGGGAAGATCCTATGAGGAGAGACTGAGAGATTTGGGGTTGTTTTCGCTGGAAAGAAGGCGGCTAAGAGGGGACCTTATTGAAACATATAAGATGATTAGGTAGGAATAACAGATGTGTCGAATATAGGGCTAACAGGAGGACTTTGAACAGTGTGGATGAGCAGAGGGATCTAGGTGTATGTGTACACAGATCCCGGAAAGTTGGGAATCAAGTAGATAAGGTTGTTAAGAAGGCATACGGTGTCTTGGCGTTAATTGGTAGGGGGATTGAATTTAGGAGTCGCAGCGTTATGTTGCAACTGTAAACAACTCTGGTGCGGCCGCACTTGGAGTACTGTGTGCAGTTCTGGTCCCCACACTAAAGGAAGGATGTGGAGGCTTTGGAGAGGGTGCAGAGGAGGTTTACCAGGATGTTGCCTGGTATGGAGGGGTGGTCCTATGAGGAGAGGCTGAGGGATTTGGGGTTGTTTTCGCTGGAAAGAAGGCGGCTAAGAGGGGATCTTATTGAATGATGATATAATATAAGATTAGAGGTTTAGATAGGGTGGATAGTGATAGCCTTTTTCCTCTGATGGAGAAATCTAGCACGAGGGGGCATGGCTTTAAATTAAGGGGGGGTAGTTATACGACAGATGTCAGGGGTAGGTTCTTTACCCAGAGGGTGGTGAGGGATTGGAATGCCCTGCCTGCTGCAGTTGTAAATGCGCCTAGTTTGGGGGCGTTTAAGAGATCCGTGGATAGGTTTATGGACAAAAAGGGATTGGTTTAGGTTAGTGGGTCATTGTTTTGTAACTGGTTGGCGCAACATCGTGGGCCGAAGGGCCTGTTCTGCGCTGTAATGTTCTATGTTCTATTATAGGGATGCCTAGTAGGTAGGGACATGTTCGGCGCAATTTGTGAGCCGAAGGGCCTGTTTGTGCTGTAGTTTTTCTACGTTCAAGGGCAGAAGTCTGAGTAGTGTTGAAGAGCAGAAGGATCTAGGGGTCCGGGTCCACAGGACTCTTAAATCGGCCTCGCAGGTGGAGGAGGTGGTCAAGAAGGCGTATGGTGTACTGGCCTTCATTAATCGAGGGATTGAGTTTAGGAGTCGGGAGGTAATGCTGCAACTTTATAAGACCCTTGTCAGGCCTCATTTAGAGTATTGTGCGCAGTTCTGGTCGCCTCACTATAGGAAAGATGTAGAAGCTATTGAAAGGGTACAGAGGAGATTTACAAGGATGTTGCCTGGACTGGGAGGCATGCCTTATGCAGTTAGGTTGAGGAAGCTGGGACTCTTTTCCCTGGAGAGACGAAGGTTAAGAGGCTACCTGATAGAAGTTTACAAAATATTGAGGGGAATAGATAGGGTGGACTCTCAGAGGCTATTTCCCCGGGTTGAAATGGTTGCTACGAGAGGACACAAATTTCAGGTACAGGGAGGGAAGTTCAGAAGTGATGTTAGGGGTAAGTTTTTCATTCAGAGGGTGGTGAGTGAATGGAATTGGCTGCCGTCAGTGGTGGTGGAGGCGAACTCGCTGGGGTCTTTTAAAAGACTTCTGGATGAGTATATGGGGTTTAATCAGATTGAGGGTTATAGATAGGTCTGTAGGTTGGTAGGTGTTGATGTGATTGGCGCAACTCGTGGGCCGAAGGGCCTGTTTGTGCTGTAGTGTTCTATGTTTCTATGCTTTTGTTTTTCGGTATTTCTTGTGCTGTACCTGACATGCCCTCCTGCACTCTTCATTAAACCAGGTTGACCCCTTGGTTTGCCAGTAATAGTGAAGTGACACAAATATGACAGGCCTCGAGTTTACAAATTGTGATAGAGCTCAATGCTGCTGATGGTCCACTCTACCTTATGGATGCCCAGTATCAAATTGCTTGATATATGGGACATAATTTTAAAGTCTGCATGACATGAAACTCAAATGTAGTAAAAAAACTAAAATAGCAATAAAGGGGAAAAGATGAAATACGAGTGTAAGGTAGCAAGTAGCATAAAAGAAGATAGGAAAGAGTTTTTTCAATATAGAAAAAAAAGGCAAAGATAAGAAATAGGAGCAGGAGTTGCCTTTCGAGCTTGCCCCACCATTCAATAAGATCATAGCTGATCTAAAGGGCTCAGTTCCACTTTCCCGCTTTCTCCCCATAACCCTTAATTCCCTTGCCTACCAAAAACCTATCTGCCCGTGTCTTAAATATATTTAGTGATGTAGCCTCCACCACATCAATGGGCAGAGAATTCCAGAGATTCACCACCCTTTGAATGAAGAAGTTCCTCCTCAACTCTGTTCTAAACTGCTCCTCCCCCGCCCCTTTATCTTGAGGCTGTGCCCCCTCGTCCTGCTGTCCTCTCTGAGCGGGAAGAATCTCTCTACCTCTCCCCTATCCATCCCCATCATTATCTTATACGCCTCGATAAGATCCCCCCTCATCCTTCTAAACTCCGAGTACAAACCCAGTCTATTCAGCCTCTCTTCAGTTCCCCCTCAACTCCGGTATCAGCCTAGTAAACCTCCTCTGCACTCAGTTCCACCTTCCTGCCCTCTCCCCATAACCCTTAATCCCCTCTCTATCAAGAACCCATCAACCCGCTTCTAAACTCTAACGAGTACAAGCCTAGTTTATTCAGCCTCTCCTCATAGCTTAACCCCCTCAACTCCGGTATCAGCCTAGTAAACGTCCTCTGCACTCCCTCCAGGGCCAAAATATCTTTGCGCAGGTGCGGCGCCCAAAACTGCACACAGTACTCCAGCTGCGGCCTCACCAATGCCCTATACAGATGCAGCAAGACCTCCCTACTTTTATATTCAATCCCCCTCGCTATGAAGGCCAGCATCCTATTTGCCTTCCTGACCACCTGCCAATCCGAATAGCATCCGTTGACACCCACTCTCTGCCTCCTATTTGACAACCAATCCTCTATCCACGCTAACACCCTACCCCCAACTCCATGTCCCTCGACCTTCTGCAATAACCTCTTGAGGTACTTTGTTAAACGCCTTCTGAAAATCTAGAAAGACCACATCCACCGGCTCTTCTCTATCCACCGCCCTAGACACATCTTCATAGAACTCCAGTAAATTTGTCAAACACGACTTCCCTTTAATGAAACCGTGCTGCTTCTGCTCTATCAAGCAATTTCCTTCAAGATGCCTCGCGATTTCCTTCTTAATGACAGATTAAAACATTTTACCTACCACAGATGTTAAACTAACCAGCCTATAATTCCCCGCCTTTTGCCTGGCACCCTTCTTAAACAACGGCGTAACATTAGCCGGGGAGTCCCAGGGAGCTGGGACTCTTTTCCCTAGAGAGGCGAAGGTTGAGAGGCGACCTACATAAGAACATAAGAAATAGGAGCAGGAGTCGGCCATCTAGCCCTTCGAGCCTGCCCCGCCATTCAATAAGATCATGGCTGATCTGTCGTGGCTCAGTTCCACCTTCCCGCCCTCTCCCCATAACCCTTAATCCCTTCTCTTATCAAAAACCCATCAACCCGTTTCTTAAAAATATTTAGCAAGGCAGCCTCCACCACTTCAACGGGCAGAGAATTCCAGAGTTGAGGGGATTGAGCTATGAGGAGAGGCTGAATAAACTAGGCTGATAGAAGTTTATAAAATGTTGAGAGGAATAGATAGGGTGGACTCTCAGAGGCTATTTCCCCAGGTTGAAATGGTCGCTACGAAAGGACACAGATTTAAGGTGCGGGGTGGGAAGTACAGAGGTGATGTTAGGGGTAAGTTTTTCACTCAGAGGGTGGTGAGTGAATGGAATCGGCTGCCGTCATCGGTGGTGGAGGCGAACTCGCTGGGGTCTTTTAAAAGACTTCTGGATGAGTATATGGGGTTTAATGGGATTGGGGGTTATAGATAGTTCTATAGATTGGTGGGGTTGATGTGATCGGCGCAACTCGAGGGCCGAAGGGCCTGTTTGTGCTGTAATGTTCTATGTTTTCCAATCATCCGGCACTTCCCCGGAATCCAGCGACGTCTGGAAAATAACCACCAAGGCATCCACTATCACCTCCGCCATTTCTTTCAGAACCCTCGGATGCATTCCATCCGGTCCTGGGGACTTGATCTTTGAGTCATCAGCAAATTTCAACACCCTACACTCAGCCCCCTCCTCCAGATCATCTATATAAATGGTAAATAGCTGAGGCCCCAGCACCGATCCCAGTGGCACTCCACTAGTCGCCAATCAGAATAGCACCCATTGATACCAACTCTGCCTCCAATTGGACAACCAATCCTCTATCCACGCTAACACCTTACCGCCTACTCCATGCCCCCTAACCTTCTGAAGCAACCTTTTGTGTGGCTTCTTATCAAACGCCTTCTGAAAAAAAATCGAGAAACACCACATCCCTCTGTCTACCGCACTAGTCACATCCTCATAGAATTCCAATAAATTTGTCAAACACGACTTCCCCTTAACAAATCCGTGCTGCGTCTGCTCTAACAAACAATTCTTCTCAAGGTGCCTCGCTATTTCTTCTTTGATGACAGATTCAAGCATTTTTCCCACAACATAAGAACATAAGAACATAAGAAATAGGAGCAGGAGTAGGCCATCTGGCCCTTCGAGCCTGCCCCGCCATTCAATAAGATCATGGCTGATCTGTCGTGACTCAGCTCCACCTTCCCGCCCTCTCCCCATAACCCTTAATCCCTTCTCTTATCAAAAACCCATCAACCCGTTTCTTAAAAATATTTAGCGAGGCAGCCTCCACCACTTCAACGGGCAGAGAATTCCAGAGATTCACCACCCTTTGAGTGAAGAAGTTCCTCCTCAACTCTGTTCTAAACCGCCTCCCCTTTACCTTGAGGCTGTGCCCGCTAGTCCTACTGTCTTTTTTGAGCGGGAAGAGTCTCTCCACCTCTATCCTATCCATCCCATTCATCATCTTATACGTCTCAATGAGATCTCCCCTCATTCTTCTAAACTCTAACGAGTACAAGCCTAGTTTATTCAGCCTCTCCTCATAGCTCAATCCCCTCAACTCCGGTATCAGCCTAGTAAACCTCCTCTGCACTCCCTCTAGGGCCAAAATATCCTTGCGCAGGTGCGGCGCCCAAAACTGCACACAGTACTCCAGCTGCGGCCTCACCAATGCCCTATAGGAGGAGGAGGATGTGTTAGAACTTTTGAATTCTATCAAGGTAGATAAGTCGCCGGGACCAGATGGGATGTACCCCAGGATACTGTGGGAGGCCAGGGAAGTGATTGCAGAGCCCTTGGCGATGATCTTTGCGTCATCAATGGAGACGGGAGAGGTTCCGGAAGATTGGAGGATTGCGGATGTAGTCCCTATTTTCAAGAAAGGGAACAGGGATAGCCCGGGAAATTACCGCCCGGTGAGTCTGACCTCAGTGGTTGGTAAGCTGATGGAGAGGCTTCTGAGGGACAAGATTTACGAGCATTTGGAGAGGTTTGACATGATCAGGAATAGTCAGCATGGATTTGTCAAGGGCAGGTCGTGCCTTACGAGCCTAGTTGAGTTCTTCGATAATGTGACTGAACACATTGGCGAAGGAAGTGCCGTGGACGTAGTGTACATGGACTTCAGCAAGGCTTTTGATAAGGTCCCTCATGCAAGACTTCTTGAGAAGGTGAGAGGGCATGGGATCCAAGGGCCTTTGGCCTTGTGGATCCAGAACTGGCTTGCCTGCAGAAGGCAGAGAGTGGTTGTGGATGGGTCTTTTTCGGAATGGAGGTCAGTCACCAGTGGGGTGCCCCAGGGATCTGTTCTGGGACCCTTGTTGTTTGTCATTTTCATAAATGACCTGGATGAGGAAGTGGAGGGATGGGTTAGCAAGTTCGCTGATGACACGAAGGTCGGCGGTGTTGTGGATGGTCTGGAAGGATGTCAAAAGTTGCAGCAGGACATAGATAGGATGCAGGAATGGGCGGAGAAGTGGCAGATGGACTTCAACGCGGATAAATGTGTAGTAGTCCATTTCGGCAGAACCAACGGGATGAACGAGTACACTATTAAGGGCAGGGGTCTTAGTAGCATTGAAGAGCAGAAGGATCTCGGGGTCCGGGTTCACAGGACTCTTAAATCGGCCTCGCAGGTGGAGGAGGTGGTCAAGAAGGCGTATGGTGTACTGGCCTTCATTAATCGAGGGATTGAGTTTAGGAGTCGGGAGGTAATGCTGCAACTTTACAGGACCCTCGTCAGGCCTCATTTGGAGTACTGTTCGCAGTTCTGGTCGCCTCACTATAGGAAAGACGTAGAAGCTATTGAAAGGGTGCAGAGGAGATTTACAAGGATGTTTGCCTGGACTGGGAGGCATGCCTTATGAAGATAGGTTGAGGGAGCTGGGACTCTTTTCCCTGGAGAGGCGAAGGTTGAGAGGCGACCTGATAGAAGTTTATAAAATATTGAGAGGAATAGATAGGGTGGACTCTCAGAGGCTATTTCCCCGGGTTGAAATGGTTGCTACGAGGGGACACAAATTTCAGGTACAGGGAGGTTGATGCGATCGGCGCAACTCGAGGGCCGAAGGGCCTGTTTGTGCTGTAATATTCTATGTTCTATGTTCTATACAGCTGCAGCAAGACCTCCCTACTTTTATATTCAATCCTCCTCGCTATGAAGGCCAGCATCCCATTCGCCTTCCTGACCACCTGCTGCACCTGCAAGCTGGGTTTTTGCGACTCATGCACAAGGACCCCGAGGTCCCTCTGCACCGTCGCCTGCTGCAGTTTTTCGCCACGTAAGTAATAGTCCTTCCTACCATTCCTCCTACCAAAGTGGACCACCTCACACTTGCCAACATTAAATTCCATTTGCCATTTCCTGGCCCATTCGCCCAGCCTATCTAGATCCTTCTGCAGACTCTCCACACCCTCCTCACAATTTGCCTTTCCCCCAATCTTGGTGTCATCAGCAAATTTCGACACCCTGCACTCGGTTCCCTCCTCCAGATCATCTATATGGTACGTTTGTAGTGGTACGTTTGCTCATCCATCCTGCCGTCTGTGCACTTGCCAAAACAGGCTACAAGCACTGTGAGTTCATGTACCTGCCCCACTTGTAGTCATACTTCCTGCCCTTGACCACGGTCCAAATTTGAAGTATTTAACCTAAGGTGTGTGACTATCTCCTGGAACCTGAGTAATTTTTTCTTCTCCATGATTTAAAACAGTGTCCAAAGCTTAGACTCCAGTTGATTAACTCTAAGGCGACGGTCTTCCAAATTGGATACACCTACTGATGAGGTAGTTGTTGTGGCTCACTGGTTTATGCCAGCTCCCAGATGTTAAAGAATGGTGATAAGCGTTGTTAAAAATCTCTGAACATTGCACTTTAACCTTTGGAATAGATTTAAAAACCAGAATGTTGCTTACCTGTATAAAGTTGAAAGTTCCCTGCATTTGTGCCATAAGGTCTTGCACCCTCTGTCTTCTAACCAAAGGGTCTGAGGGAGCAACGGTGTTCAGTGCATGGTTTTCAGCTACTGTGGTTGGTTGCGACTGTTGCTGTTGTGATTGTTGCTGCAGTGAATTTACAACCTACAAAACCGAAGGCAAATTTCAACAAATTATGTCATTCTGTTTTTATTGACAATTCACTCCTGAACCAATACACAAAAAGAACCAATTTTGCAAGAAGTTATTCTGTCTTTGTATCCAAAGTGAAAATGGATGCTACCCATTCTTTCTCAACACAGTTTGTTTATAATTGTGAAGATGTGACCACTGTAACATTTTAGCATTCATTTCACTTCAAGGCCCAGATGCAATGTACTGCAATTATACACAAGGGTGCGGTTGGTGGCATTGGGACATTGTAAGTTGGCAAGTTTCTCAATGGCCTCATGCAAAGGCTTCATTTGGTCCAGCAGTACACCAAGCAGATCTTCAGATTCAGTCCTTTATTGCACTAGTAATTGATCTCAGCCTTCAGTAGCATCTGTAGCACTGAGCTTCCTCAGTATCACTGTTTTCTGTGTGCGTTTTTGGGGACAGAGAGCCACTTGTAAAGCAGAGGCAAGAATTTTCCACAGGAAAAAAGCATGCTACCCAACATCTAGACGCATATTTAAGGACGGACACCAGGGAAAGAAATGGCAAATGGCAAAAGTCAAACATTAGCTCAGGCCTCCTCAAAAATGTATGAACCCATTCTGAGCAAACATGTCATGAAAATTACGTCAAGAAATAATGCAGAGAGGAGCTATGTGATAGAAGGTAGACAGATTAGGAGTATAGACATACAGAGGGACCTGGGAGTGCAGGTTCACAAATCCATGAAGGTTGCGTCACAAGTGGAGAAGGTTGTTAGGAAGGCTTATGGAATGTTAGCCTTTATAGGAAGGGCTAATATCCAAATATAAAATTATAATATGACTTGTGTTGTAGAAAATACTCTGCAACTGCTATTATACTGCTTTAAGAATTCTGAGGGAGTGGTTAGGAGGAGTTGTGGGCCAGCCAGCTTTAAATCAGCGCCAGGTTTAAAAGGAGGCCTGGTGTAGACAGCAGGCAGCGTCTGAGCGGGCAGTGGAGTGACAGGGAAGTAGAGTGAGCATTTAGGGCTTAATATCAAAAGGGCTTGAGAGAAAAAGGACCAGGTGAGTTCGTGTGGAAATTTTCAACATTACTACAGTGAATAATGGAGGGGCATGTGATGTGTGGTTTCTGTATGATGTGGGAACTGGTGGACCCCAGGGTCCTCCCCAGTGACCATGTCTGAAGTGTTAGAGGGAGGTCTTGCCTTACGAATCTGGTAGAATTCTTTGAGGAGGTGTCAAAAACGGTTGACGATGGGAGAGCCGTTGATGTCATCTATATGGATTTCAGTAAGGCGTTTGACAAAGTCCCTCACGGTAGGCTGGTAGAAAAGGTTAAGGCGCATGGGATACGAGGCCAGGTAGCTAGGTGGATTGAGAAATGGCTGGGAAATAGGAAAAAGTCTGACAACACCAGGTTTTAGTCCAACCGATTTATTTGATAATATTCTCACAAGCTTTCGAGGGGGCTGCCTCTTTGTCAAGTGAATGGAGAGTCTCCATTCACTTGACAAAGAGGCAGCCCCCTCAAAAGCTTGTGAGAATATTATCAAATAAATCGGTTGGACTAAAACCTGGTGTTGTCAGACTTTTTACTGTGTGTTTACGCCAGTCCAACGCCGGCATACCCACATCATGGGAAATAGGAGACAGAGGGTAGTTATGGAGGGGACCTTGTCAGGCTGGAAGCCAGTGACCAGTGGTGTGCCGCAGGGCTCAGTACTGGGACCTCTCCTCTTTGTAGTATACATAAATGACTTGGAAGAGAGCGTAGGTGGTGTGATCAGCAAGTTTGCTGATGACACCAAGATGGCAGGATTGGCGGGTACTGAACTGGATTGTCAGGTGATACAACAGGATATAGATAGGTTGGTGCATTGGGCAGATAGGTGGGAGATGGAATTTAATCCTGACAAATGCGAGGTGATGCATTTTGGAAGAAATAATGCAGAGAGGAGCTATGTGATAGAAGGTAGACAGATTAGGAGTATAGACATACAGAGGGACCTGGGAGTGCAGGTTCACAAATCCATGAAGGTTGCGTCACAAGTGGAGAAGGTTGTTAGGAAGGCTTATGGAATGTTAGCCTTTATAGGAAGGGGCATAGAGTATAAAAGCTGCCGTCTAATGCTTCAGTTGTACAGAACGTTGGTTAGACCGCATTTGGAGTACTGCGTCCAGTTCTGGTCACCTTACTACCGGAAGGACGTGGAGTCTCTGGAAAGGGTGCAGAGGAGGTTTACCAGGATATTGCCTGACATGGTGGGGACTGGGTTACGAGGAAAGGTTGGAGAAACTGGGACTATTCTCCTTGGAAAGACGGAGATTGAGGGGGGACATGATAGAAGTATATAAGATACTGAAGGGAATAGATAGAGTTAATAGTGAGAGACTGCTCCCTAGACTGGGTACAAACACGAGAGGTCATGATTTAAGGGTGAGGAGGGGAGAGGTATAATTTGGAAGTGAAAGGAAGGTTCTTTACGCAGAGAGTTGTGGGGGTATGGAACGCGCTACCGAGTAGGGTGGTGGAGGCAGGAACGTTGGACTCGTTTAAGGTTCAGTTAGATAGACACGAGTGAAATGAGGATGGAGGGTTATGGTAGGGGCTATTAAATAAGGTTAGAACCTCGGGAGATACCGGAAAAGCAGGCTTGTAAGATTAACGTTTTTGTCTTTTTATTCCGCAGGTGGAGGTCCACCTCGTGTCAAACGAGGGGCATGCACACGGTGGGTCGTGCGTGGGCTGCTCTTGGAAGTTCCAGGAGTGGCCTAGTACTTCGTGTCAGTGTGTGTGCTTGATCCTGGACCGGTAGATGGGCGCCGCAACAGCTCGGTGACTAGCACTGCTAGCTGTGCAGATACATGGATTTGGGCCTGTATCTGTGGGAGTTTGCGCATTCTCCCTGTGGTTGTGTGGGTTTCCTCCGGGCGCTCCAGTTTCCTCCCACACCCCAAGGATGTGCTCTTAGGCTGATTGGTTTACCAAATTGACACTATTCTCCGCTGAATCTGGCTAAGTTAGGGGTTCCATTCGTAGACATGCAGGGTAGAATAGGTGTAGGGTGATGCGGCGGCGCGGGCTCGTTGGGCCAAAGGGCCTGTTTCCCGTGCTGGGTTGTTCTTTGTTTCTTTGTTCTTTGTTAATTGCAGGTTGCTGGAAGAGCTCCAGCTCAAGGTAGATGAGCTGGTCTCTGAGCTACAGACACTGAGGCTCATCGGGGGGAGAAAGGGTGTCATTGTCAATGGGGTGCAATAGACATCCACACCCCCTAGACTGGCTAACTCTAAGGGTCAAGAACAAGAGGGGGGAGGGTGGGGAGAGGAGGGAGGAGGGTGGGGAGAGGAGGGAGGCGGGTGGGGAGAGGAGGGAGGCGGGTGGGGAGAGGAGGGAGGCGGGTGGGGAGAGGAGGGAGGCGGGTGGGGAGAGGAGGGAGGCGGGTGGGGAGAGGAGGGAGGCGGGTGGGGAGAGGAGGGAGGCGGGTGGGGAGAGGAGGGAGGCGGGTGGGGAGAGGAGGGAGGCGGGTGGGGAGAGGAGGGAGGCGGGTGGGGAGAGGAGGGAGGCGGGTGGGGAGAGGAGGGAGGCGGGTGGGGAGAGGAGGGAGGCGGGTGGGGAGAGGAGGGAGGCGGGGTGGGGAGAGGAGGGAGGCGGGTGGGGAGAGGAGGGAGGCGGGTGGGGAGAGGAGGGAGGCGGGTGGGGAGAGGAGGGAGGCGGGTGGGGAGAGGAGGGAGGCGGGTGGGGAGAGGAGGGAGGCGGGTGGGGAGAGGAGGGAGGCGGGTGGGGAGAGGAGGGAGGCGGGTGGGGAGAGGAGGGAGGCGGGTGGGGAGAGGAGGGAGGCGGGTGGGGAGAGGAGGGAGGCGGGTGGGGAGAGGAGGGAGGCGGGTGGGGAGAGGAGGGAGGCGGGTGGGGAGAGGAGGGAGGCGGGTGGGGAGAGGAGGGAGGCGGGTGGGGAGAGGAGGGAGGCGGGTGGGGAGAGGAGGGAGGCGGGTGGGGAGAGGAGGGAGGCGGTGGGGAGAGGAGGGAGGCGGGTGGGGAGAGGAGGGAGGCGGGTGGGGAGAGGAGGGAGGCGGGTGGGGAGAGGAGGGAGGCGGGTGGGGAGAGGAGGGAGGCGGGTGGGGAGAGGAGGGAGGCGGGTGGGGAGAGGAGGGAGGCGGGTGGGGAGAGGAGGGAGGCGGGTGGGGAGAGGAGGGAGGCGGGTGGGGAGAGGAGGGAGGCGGGTGGGGAGAGGAGGGAGGCGGGTGGGGAGAGGAGGGAGGCGGGTGGGGAGAGGAGGGAGGCGGGTGGGGAGAGGAGGGAGGCGGGTGGGGAGAGGAGGGAGGCGGGTGGGGAGAGGAGGGAGGCGGGTGGGGAGAGGAGGGAGGAGGGTGGGGAGAGGAGGGGGGAGGGTGGGGAGAGGAGGGGGGAGGGTGGGGAGAGGAGGGGGGAGGGTGGGGAGAGGAGGGAGGAGGGTGGGGAGAGGAGGGAGGAGGGTGGGGAGAGGAGGGAGGAGGGTGGGGAGAGGAGGGAGGAGGGTGGGGAGAGGAGGGAGGAGGGTGGGGAGAGGAGGGAGGAGGGTGGGGAGAGGAGGGAGGAGGGTGGGGAGAGGAGGGAGGAGGGTGGGGAGAGGAGGGAGGAGGGTGGGGAGAGGAGGGAGGAGGGTGGGGAGAGGAGGGAGGAGGGTGGGGAGAGGAGGAGGAGGGTGGGGAGAGGAGGGAGGAGGGTGGGGAGAGGAGGGAGGAGGGTGGGGAGAGGAGGGAGTAGGGTGGGGAGAGGAGGGAGTAGGGTGGGGAGAGGAGGGAGTAGGGTGGGGGAGAGGAGGGAGTAGGGTGGGAGAGGAGGGAGGAGGGTGGGGGGAGGAGGGAGGAGGGTGGGGGGAGGAGGGAGGAGGGTGGGGGGAGGAGGGTGGGGGGAGGAGGGAGGAGGGTGGGGAGAGGAGGGAGGAGGGAGGAGGGTGGGGAGAGGGGTGAGGAGGGTGGGGAGAGGAGTGAGGATGGTGGGGAGAGGAGTGAGGACGGTGGGAGAGGAGTGAGGACGGTGGGGAGAGGAGTGAGGACGGTGGGGGAGAGGAGGCCTCAGACTCTCAAGCTGCATAACAGGTTTGAGGTTCTTGCTTCCAGTCTGGACGAGGACAAGGGAGGTGAGGTTGGTGAGCAAACTGCACACGGTACAGTGATGCACCAGGACATAGGCAAGGAGAAGGGGAAAAGGAACGTAGTTGTAATTGGGGATAGTGGGGTGAAGGGTATTGACACTGTCCTTTGTCACAATGACAAAGTGCACAGAAGGGTGTGTTGTCTGCCTGGTGCTCGGGTCCGGGATGTCGCATCTGGGTTGCAGAGGAACCTGGAGTGGGAGGGTGAGAATCCAGTCGTTGTGGTTTATGTGGGTGCCGACGACGTAGGCAAAATGCAAACTGAGGATCTGGGGAGGGAATATGAAAAGCTGGGAATGGAATTAAAAAGTAGAACCGACAAGGTGGTCATCTGTGGGCTACTGCCTGAACCGAGTGCAGACAGGCATAGGGTTGATAGGATTAAGGAAGTGAATGGTTGGCTCAGGGAGGAATGGGTTTGAATTTATGGGGCATTGGCACCAGTATTGGGGTAGGTGGGACCTGTTCGGGCAGGATGGGGTTGTTCTGAACCGTGCTGGGACCAGAGTGCTGGCGAATCGTGTAAAGAGGACTGTAGACAGGGCTTTATGGGGGATTTCAATCTGCATATTGATTGGTTGACCCATGTTGGACGCGGTGGGCTCAAGGAGGAGTTCTTGGAATGCTGCCGGGATAGTTTCTTGGAACAGTGTGTGTTGGAGCCAACGAGAGAGCGAGCTATCTTGGATCTGGTGCTATGTAATGAGGCGGGTAGAATTAGGGAACTTGCAGTGAAGGATCCTCTTGGGGAGAGTGATCATTGTATGGTGGAGTTTCTGGTGCAGATGGAGGAGGAGAAAGTGGGTTCCCGGACGCGCGTCCTTTGTTTGAACAGAGGGGAGTACGGTAGGATGAGAGAAGAATTGGTGAATGTGGACTGGGGGAGCGCGTTGGAAGCTAGGTCAGCTGAGGAGCAGTGTAGGATCTTTAAGGAGATCTTTCTTGGTGCTCAGCGGAAATTTATTCCGATGGTCAAAAAGGACCGTAGGAGGAGAGGTAATAAGCCGTGGATAACGAAGGAGGTGAAGGAAAGTGTTAAATTAAAAGCGGAGACGTTTAGAGTAGCTAAGAGTAGTGGGCGAGAAGAGGATTGGGAGAGGTTTAAATGTCAAAGATTGACAAAGAAGTTGATAAAGAAGGGTAAGAGAAACTATGAAGCTGGGCTAGCGCTTAATTTAAAAAAGGATAGCAAGAGTTTTTATAAATATATAAAAAGGAAGAGGCTGGCTAGGGTGAACATTGGTCCCTTCGAGGATGAGAAGGGGGACTTAGTGGTAGGGGATGGGGAAATGGCTGAGGTCTTGAATAATTTTTTTATTTCGGTCTTCACGGAGGTGGATGTGAATAATTTGCCGGGTGTTAGAGATGGAAAGGTGGTAGGACTGGAGGGTTTCACTGACATTACTGTTACTAGAGAGGTGGTGCTCGACAGACTGGAGGGGCTGATTGTGGACAAGTCCCCAGGACCGGATGGAATGCATCCGAGGGTTCTGAAAGAAATGGCGGAGGTGATAGTGGATGCCTTGGTGGTTATTTTCCAGACGTCGCTGGATTCCGGGGAAGTGCCGGATGATTGGAAAATGGCTAATGTTACGCCGTTGTTTAAGAAGGGTGCCAGGCAAAAGGCGGGGAATTATAGGCCTGTTAGTTTAACATCTGTTGTAGGTAAAATGTTAGAATCTGTCATCAAGGAGGAAATAGCGAGGCATCTTGAGGGGAACTGCTTGATAGAGCAGACGCAGCACGGTTTCGTTAAAGGGAAGTCGTGTCTGACAAATTTACTGGAGTTCTATGAGGATGTGTCTAGGGCGGTGGATAGAGGAGAGCCGGTGGGTGTGGTCTTTCTTGATTTTCAGAAGGCGTTTGACAAGGTACCTCACAAGAGGTTACTGCAGAAGGTCAGGGGGCATGGAATGGGGGTAGGGTGTTAGCTTGGATCGAAGACTGGTTGTCAAATAGGAGGCAGAGAGTGGGGATCAATGGGTGCTATTCGGATTGGCGGATGGTGACTAGTGGAGTGCCCCAGGGGTCGATGCCGGGGCCTCAGCTATTTACCATTTACATAGATGATCTGGAGGAGGGAACCGAGTGTAGGGTGTTAAAATTTGCTGATGACACCAAAATTGGTGGAAAGGTAAATTGTGCAGAGGGTGGCGAGAGTCTACAGAAGGATCTAGATAGGCTGGGCGAATGGGCCAGGAAATGGCAAATGGAATTTAATGTTGGCAAGTGCGAGGTGGTCCACTTTGGTAGGAATAATGGTCGGAAGGATTATTATTTACGTGGAGAAAAACTGCAGCAGGCGACGGTGCAGAGGGACCTCGGGGTCCTTGTGCATGAGTCGCAAAAACCCAGCTTGCAGGTGCAGCAGGTGGTCAGGAAGGCGAATGGGATGCTGGCCTTCATCGCGAAGGGGACTGAATATAAAAGTAGGGAGGTCTTGCTGCGGCTGTATAGGGCATTGGTGAGGCCGCAGCTGGAGTACTGTGTGCAGTTCTGGGCGCCGTACTTACACAAGGATATTTTGGCCTTGAAGGGAGTGCAGAGGAGGTTTACTAGGATGATGCTGGAGTTGAGGGGGTTGAGCTATGAGGAGAGGCTGAATAAACTAGGCTTGTACTCGTTAGAGTTTAGAAGAATAAGGGGAGATCTCATTGAGACGTATAACATGATGAATGGGATGGATAGGGTAGAGGTGGAGAGACTCTTACCGCTCAGAAAGGATAGTAGGACTAGGGGGCACAGCCTCAAGATAAAGGGGGGGGCAGTTTAGAACGGAGTTGAGGAGGAACTTCTTCACTCAAAGGGTGGTGAATCTCTGGAATTCTCTGCCCGTTGAAGTGGTGGAGGCTACCTCGCTAAATATTTTTAAGACGTGGGTTGATGGGTTTTTGATAAGAGAGGGGATTAAGAGTTATGGGGAGAGGGCGGGAAGGTGGAACTGAGACACGACAGATCAGTCATGATCTTATTGAATGGCGGGGCAGGCTCGAGGGGCTAGTTGGGCAGCATAGAACCCGACAGTGCTGAAACAGGCCCTTCGGCCCATCGAGTCTGCACCGAACACAATCCCACCCAGACCCTATCCCCATATCCCTACACATTTACCTGCTAATCCCTCTAACCTACACATCCCAGGACACTAAGGGGCAATTTTAGCATAGCCAATGAACCTAACCCGCACATCTTTGGACTGTGGGAGGAAACCGGAGCACCCGGAGAAAACCCACGCAGACACGAGGAGAATGTGCAAACTCCACACAGGCAGTGACCCGAGCCGGGAATCGAACCCAGGACCCTGGAGCTGTGAAGCAACAGTGCTAACCACTGTGCTACCGTGCCGCCCCTGGCCTACTCCTGCTCCTATTTCTTATGTCCTTATGTTTAAGGGTTATGGGGAGAAAGCGGGAAAGTGGAACTGATCCACTTCATATCAGCCATGATCTTATTGAATGGCGGGGCAGGCTCGAAGGGCTAGATGGCCTACTCCTGCTCCTATTTCTTATGTTCTTATGTTCAGCCTTGTACAAGTGAATGGAGCAGAACCGAACAATTCCTTCTCCATCCCTCCAAATGAAACAAGGCAAATAAATTAGTTACCTCAACTGTTTCCGTGTTCCATTCATCAGCTTGCTCTTTCTGACCGCTGCTGAACTGCGTCTCTGCAATGAACTGCCTGTTCACAAACTGGAAAGCAAATTGAATATTAATAAAAAACTCCCACCACCAAATTCTAGGGAATAAGTATTCCTGGTATAAATTTACCAACTATAGCCCTGATAATTTGGCTACCAAGGAAAATAGTAAAAATACAAAATAATCAATTATAAGCAGTCTTTCTCCTTAAGTTGATTTTAAACTTCCACAACTGGAAATCATTTCAATGAATTAGTGCTATTATATTAGCTAACAATAGTACTGTGGTTAGCACTGATGCCTCACAGCACCAGAGCTTGGGATCGATTCCTGGCTTGGAGCACTGACCGTGCAGAGTCTGCATGATTCCCACATATCTGCATGGGGTTCCTCTGGGTATTCCAGTTTCCTCCCACATTCTAAAAGACGTGCTGGTTAGGTGCATTGACCCGGACAGGTGCTGGACTGTGCCAACTAGACGAATTTCACAGTAACGACACTGTAGGGTTAGTGTAAGCCTTACTTGTGTCTAATAAATAAAGAAACATTAAACTGAATCACACCCGCAGGCTTTTGGTTTCAGCAGGGAAGAGATTTTGTGACAACACGAGAGTCATCGTCATAGACATTTACAGCATGGAACCAGGCCCTTCGACCCAACTTGTCCATGTTGTCCCTTTGTTTTTAAACCCCTAAGTCATTTCAAATGCCCACATTAGGCCCATATCCCTCTATACCCATCTTACCCACGTAACTGTCCAAACAACTGTCCAAACGCTTTTTAAAAGACAAAACTGTACCCACCCTGACTACTACCCTCTGGCAGCTTGTTCCAGACACATACCACTCACGCTGTGAAAAAATTGCTCCTCTGGACCTTTTGTATCTCTCCCGTCTCACCTTAAACCTCTGCCCTCTAGTTTTAAGATTCCTCTACCTTTGGGAAAAGATATTGACTGTCTAACTGATCTGTGCCCCTCATTATTGTGTAGACCTCTATAAGACCACTCCACTGCCTTCTATCCTCCAGAGAAAAAAGTCGCAGTCAATCCAGCTTCTCCTTATAACCCAAACTGTTAAGTCCTGATCGCATCCTAGTAAATCCTGATAGCATTCTGGGGTGAGTAGGACCTCTACAGAGGGATGGTCTGCACCTGAACCAAAGGGGTACTAATATCTTGGGGGGGAAATTTGCCAATGCTATTCAGGGGGGTTTAAACTAATTCAGAGGGGGGATGGGAACCTGAATTGTAGGTCCAATGTACAAGAGGATGAGAATAGGGAGGCCATGGATAAGGTTTCTAGGTCACAGCAGTGTATTGGCAGGCAGGAGGGTGATTTGAAGTGCGTATACTTTAATGCGAGGAGCATACGCAATGAGGTGGATGAACTTGCAGCCTGGATTGGTGCCTGGGACTTCGATGTTGTGGCCATTTCAGAGACATGGATAGAGCAGGGACAGGAATGGTTGTTGCAGGTTCCGGGGTTCAGATGTTTCAGTCAAAGCAGAGGTGGCAGAAGTGGGGGAGGCATGGCATTGTTAGTCAAGGACAGTATTACAGTGGCAGAAAGGACGTTTGATGTGGACCTGTCTATTGAGGTAGTATGGGCTGAGATTAGAAACAGAAAAGGAGAGATCACACTGTTGGGAGTTTTTGTTTTATATAGGCCTCCAAAAAGTTCCAGAGATGTAGAGGAAAGGATTGCAAAATTGATCTTGGATAAGTGTGAAAGTAACAGGGTAGTTGTTATGGGGTCTTTAACTTTACAAATATCGATTGGAAAAGCTATAGCTCAAGCACATTAGAGGGGTCAGTTTTTGTCCAATGTGTGCAGGAAGGTTTCATGACACAGTATGTAGATAGGCCAACAAGAGGTGAGGCTACATTGGATTTGGTACTGAGTAATGAACTAGACCAAGTGTTAGACTTGGAGGTAGGTGAGCACTTTGGTGATAGTGACCACAATTCGGTCACGTTTACCTTAGTGATGGAAAGGGATAGGCATGTACCAAAGGGCAGAAGTTATAGCTAGGGGAAAGGTAATTAGAACATAGAACACTACAGCACAAACAGGCCCTTTGGCCCATGAGTTGCACCGATCACATCACCACCTCCCAATCTATAGACCTGTCTACAACCCCCAATCCCATTAAACCCCATATACTCATCCAGAAGTCTTTTACAAGACCCCAGCGAGTTCGCCTCCACCACCACTGACAGCAGCCGATTCCATTCACTCACCACCCTCTGAGTGAAAAACTTACCCCTAACATCACTTCTGTATTTTCCTCCCCGCACCATAAATCTGTGTCCTCTCGTAGCGACCATTTCAACCCGGGGAAATAGCCTTACGAGGCTATTAGGCAAGATTTAAGATACATAGGGTGGAGTAGGAAATTGCAGGGGCTGGGAACATCTGAAAAGTGGAGCTTATTCAAGGAGCAGCTACTGCGAGTCCTTGATAAATATGTACCTGTCAGGCAGGGAGAAAGTGGTCGAGCGACGGAAGTACGAAGGAAGTTGAATCTCTGGTGAAGAGGAAGGAGATGGCTTATGTAAAGATGAGACGTGAAGGCTCAGTTAGGGCACTGGAGAGTTATAATTAGCCAGGGAGGAGCTAAAGAGACAGTTAAGAACTAGAAGAGGACATGAGAAGACTTTGGCAGATAGGATCAAGGAAAATCCTAAGGCTTTCTACAGGTATTTCAAGAATAAAAGATTGGTTAGGGCAAGATTAGGGCCAGTCAGAGACAGCAGTGGAAAGTTGTGCATGGAGTCTGAAGAGATAGGAGAGGCACTGAATGAGTACTTTTCATCAGTATTCACGCAGGGAAAAGTCAGTGTGGTCGAGGAGAATACTGAGATACCAGGTAGTAGACTAGACGGGATTGAGGTGCATAAGGAGGTAGCAATGGCAATTCTTGAGTGTATGAAAATAGATAAGTCCCCTGGGCCGGATGGGATTTACCCTAGGATTCTCTGGGAGGCTAGGGAGGAGATTGCAGAGCCTTTGGCTTTGATCTTCATGTTGTCATTGGCTACAGGTATAGTGCCGGAAGACTGGAGGATGGCAAATGTTGGTCCCTTGTTCAAGGGGAGTAGAGACCATCCTGGGAATTATAGACCAGTGAGCCTTACTTCTGTTGTGGGCAAAGTTTTGGAAAGAATTATAAGGGATAAGATTTATAATCATCGAGAGAAATAAATTGATTAGAGATAGTCAGCATGGTTTTGTGAAGGGTAGGTCGTGCCTCGCAAACCTTATCGAGTTTTCTGAAAAGGTGACCAAAGAGGTGGATAAGGGTAAGGCAGCTGACATGGTGTATATGGATTTTAGCAAAGGGTTTGATAAGATTCCCCATGGTAGGCTACTGCAGAAAATGCAGATGCATGGGATTGAGGGTGATTTAGCAGTTTGGATCAGGAATTGGCTAGCTGATAGAAGTCATGATGTGGGTATGCCGGCGTTGGACTGGCGTAAACACAGTAAAAAGTCTGACAACACCAGGAGAGTTTCGAGGGGACTGCCTCTTCATCAGGTGAATGTTCTCCATTCACCTGACGAAGAGGCAGTCCCCTCGAAAGCTTGTGAAATAAATAGGTTGGACAAAAACCTGGTGTTGTCAGACTTTTTAGCTGATAGAAGACAGAGGGTGGTGGTTAATGGGAAATATTCAACCTGGAGTTCAGTTACACGTGGTGTACCTCAAGGATCTGTTTTGGGGCCACTGTTGTTTGTCATTTTTATAAATGACCTGGATGAGGGTGTAGGAGGATGGATTAGTAAATTTGCTGACACCAAAGTCGGAGGAGTTGTAGATAGTGAGGATGGATGTTACAGTTTGCAGAGGGACATAGATAAGCTGCAGAGCTGGGCCGAGAGGTGGCAGATGGAGTTTAATACGGAAAAGTGTGAGGTGATTCACTTTGGTAAGAGTAACAGGAGTACAGAATATAGGGCTAATGGAAGGACTCTTGGTAGCGTTGACGAGCAGAGAGATCTCAGGGTAGGTGCGCATAGCTCCCTGAAAGTTGGCACCCAGGTTGATAAGGTTGTTAAGAAGGCATACGGTGTGTTAGCTTTTATTGGTAGACGGATTGAATTTTGGAGCCGTGAGGTCATGTTACAACTGTACAAAACTCTGGTGCGGCTGCACTTGGAGAATTGCGTACAGTTCAGGTCGCCGCATTACAAGAAAGATGTGGAGGCATTGGAAAGGTTTATCAGGATGTTGCCTGGTATGGTGGGAAAGTCTTATGAGGAAAGGCTGAGGGATTTGAGTTTATTTTCATTAGAGAGAACGAGGTTACGAGGTGACCTAATTGAGGCATACAAGATGATCAAAGAATTGAATAGAGTGGACATGAGAGCCTTTTACTTTAGTTGGTGATAGCTAACACAAGGGAACACAGCTTCAAATTAAGGGATGGTAATTATAGGACGGATGTCAGAGGTAGGTTCTTTACTCAGAGGGTACTAAGGTCGTGGAATGCCCTGCCTGCAGCAATTGTGGACTCGCCAACTTTAAGGGCGTTCAAATGGTCAGTGGATAGGCATATGGATAACATTGGAATAGTTTAGGTTAGAGGGTCATTAGATTGGTTCAACTGGTCGGCGCAACATTGAGGGCTGCAGGGCCTGTACTGCGCTGTAATGTTCTATATTCTAAATCTTTTCTGCACTCTACCTGGTTTAGTAATATCCTTTCTATAATGGGGTGACCAGAACTGTACACACTATTCCAAGTGTGGCCTTAGCAACATTTTGTACAACTTCAACAAGGTGTCCCAACTCGTATAATAAATGTTCTGACCAATGAAACAAAGCATCTGGAATGCCTTCTTCACCACTCTGTCCACCTGTGACTCCACTTTCAAGGAGCTACGATCAAGGGTATTCAGGACTCTTAGGGGAGAGGGAGATCAACCCCAAGTTATAGTTCATGTGGGGACACATGACATAGGGAGATGAAGGGATGGGGATATTAAGCAAAGATTTATGGTGTTGGGGTGGAAACTAAAGGCTAAGTCTGGAAGAGTAGTTATATCCGGACTCTTGCCTGTGCCACGGGATAGTTTAGAGAGGAATAGAGAGAGGGAAAGTTTGAACTCGTGGCTGAGGGGATGGTGCAGGAGGGAGGGGTTCAGGTACTTGAGCAATTGGGGCTCATTCTGGGGAAGGTGGGACCTCTATATGAGTGATGGTCTACGCCTGAACCAGAGGGGAATCAATATCCTGGGGGGTAAATTTGCAAAGGCTATGCGGGGAGGTTTAAACTGATTTGGAGGGGGGGTGGGATATTGAGTAGAGGGGGTGAAAGGGAGGGGGGCATAGATGGGGAATGCAAGGCACGGCATAGTGGGGGTGGGGCGGAGCAAGGTTTGAAATGCATGTACTTTAATACTTTAAAGGTAGGGGAGGACCGCAGGCAATATGGGAGGGAGGGTAGACAGGGGGTGGAGAAGGGAAATGCCCAGACTGAGGGGCTGAAGTGTGTATATTTTAATGCAAGGAGTATAGTAAATAAGGTAGATGAGCTTAAGGCGTGGATAGCTGCTTGGGAATGTGATGTGGTGGCCATTACGGAGACTTGGATGTCTCAGGGACAGGACTGGGTACTTCAGGTGCCAGGTTTCAGATGTTTCAGAAAAGACAGGGAGGCTGGCAGAAGAGGTGGTAGAGTGGCACTGTTAATCAGGGACAGTGTCATGGCTGCAGAGAAAGAGGATGCCGTGGAGGGACTTTCTACAGAGTCTCTGTGGGTGGAAGTTACGAACAGCAAAGGGTCGAAAACTTTGCTGGGTGTATTCTATAGGCCGCCCAATAGTGACAGGGAAGTTGAAGTGCAGATAGGGAACCAGATTCTGGAGAAATGTATTAAAAACAGAGTTGTCGTGATGGGAGACTTCAATTTCCCAAACATCGACTGGAATATCCCTAGGGTAAGGGGTTTGGCTGGGGAGGAATTTGTTAGGTGTGTTCAGGAAGGTTTCCTGACACAGTATGTGGACAAGCCTACGAGGGGAGAGGCTGTACTTGACCTGGTACTGGCGAATGAACCAGGGCAGGTGATGGATCTCTCGGTAGGAGAGCACCTTGGGAATGGTGACCATAATTCTATCTCCTTCACAATTGCATTGGAACGAGATAGGATCAGGCAGGCTAGGAAGGTGTTTGTCTGGAGTAAGGGGAGATACGAGGAAGTCAGGAAGTTACTTGGACAAATAAATGGAAGGAGGCATTCTTAGGGAAAAGTACCGAAGGAAGGTGGCGGATATTCAAGGAATGTTTGTCTGGCGGTCTGCATGACAATGTTCCGATGAGACAAGGGGGTTTTGGTAGGTCGCGGGAACCGTGGTGCACGAAGGCTGTGTTGAACCTAGTCAGGAGGAAAAGGAAGGTGTACAAAAGGTTCAGGGAACTAGGAGAGGTTAAGGATCTTGAAGAGTATAAGGACTGTAGAAAGGAGGTTAAAAGGGAAATTAGGAGAGCCAGAAGGGGTCATGAGAAGACCTTGGTAGGTAAGATTAAGGAAAATCCCAAGGCCTTCTATAAATATGTGAAAGGTAAAAGGGTGAGAAGGGAAAGGATAGGACCTATAAAAGGTGAAGGGGGAAAGGTCTGTGTGGAACCAGAAGAAATGGCGGAGGTGCTTAATGAGTACTTTGCCTCAGTATTCACAGTGGAAGCTGATCTGGGAGATCTTGCTATGGACTTGCAGCAGATGGAAAAGATTGAGTACGTGGACATTAAGGAGGAGGATGTGTTAGAACTTTTGAATTCTATCAAAATAGATAAGTCGCCGGGACCAGATGGGATGTACCCCAGGATACTGTGGGAGACCAGGGAAGTGATTGCAGAGCCCCTGGCGATGATCTTTGCGTCGTCAATGGAGACGGGAGCGGTTCCGGAGGATTGCGGATGTAGTCCCTATTTTCAAGAAAGGGAACAGAGATAGCCCGGGAAATTACCGCCCAGTGAGTCTGACCTCAGTGGTTGGTAAGCTGATGGAGAGGCTTCTGAGGGACAAGATTTACGAGCATTTGGAGAGGTTTGACATGATCAGGAATAGTCAGCATGGATTTGTCAAGGGCAGGTCGTGCCTTACGAGCCTAGTTGAGTTCTTCGATAATGTGACTGAACACATTGACGAAGGAAGTGCCGTGGACGTAGTGTACATGGACTTCAGCAAGGCTTTTGATAAGGTCCCCCATGCAAGACTTCTTGAGAAGGTGAGAGGGCATGGGATCCAAGGGCCTCTGGCCTTGTGGATCCAGAACTGGCTTGCCTGCAGAAGGCAGAGAGTGGTTGTGGATGGGTCTTTTTCGGAATGGAGGTCAGTCATCAGTGGGGTGCCCCAGGGATCTGTTCTGGGACCCTTGCTGTTTGTCATTTTCATAAATGACTTGGATGAGGAAGTGGAGGGATGGGTTAGCAAGTTCGCTGATGACACGAAGGTCGGCGGTGTTGTGGATGGTCTGGAAGGATGTCAAAAGTTGCAGCAGGACATAGATAGGATGCAGGAATGGGCGGAGAAGTGGCAGATGGACTTCAACGCAGATAAATGTATAGTAGTCCATTTCGGCAGAACCAACGGGATGAACGAGTACACTATTAAGGGCAGGGGTCTTAGTAGCGTTGAAGAGCAGAAGGATCTCGGGGTCCGGGTCCACAGGACTCTTAAATCGGCCTCGCAGGTGGAGGAGGTGGTCAAGAAGGCGTATGGTGTACTGGCCTTCATTAATCGAGGGATTGAGTTTAGGAGTCGGGAGGTAATGCTGCAACTTTACAGGACCCTCGTCAGGCCTCATTTGGAGTACTGTGCGCAGTTCTGGTCGCCTCACTATAGGAAAGACGTAGAAGCTATTGAAAGGGTGCAGAGGAGATTTACAAGGATGTTGCCTGGACTGGGAGGCATGCCTTATGAAGATAGGTTGAGGGAGCTGGGACTCTTTTCCCTGGAGAGGCGAAGGTTGAGAGGCGACCTGATAGAAGTTTATAAAATGTTGAGAGGAATAGATAGGGTGGACTCTCAGAGGCTATTTCCCCGGGTTGAAATGGTCGCTACGAGAGGACACAGATTTAAGGTGCGGGGAGGGAAGTACAGAGGTGATGTTAGGGGTAGGTTTTTCACTCAGAGGGTGGTGAGTGATTGGAATCGGCTGCCGTCGTCGGTGGTGGAGGCGAACTCGCTGGGGTCTTTTAAAAGACTTCTGGATGAGTATATGGGGTTTAATGGGATTGGGGGTTATAGATAGGTCTATAGATTGGTGGGGTTGATGCGATCGGCGCAACTCGAGGGCCGAAGGGCCTGTTTGTGCTGTAATGTTCTATGTTCTATGTTCTAATGCTGCAACTTTACAGGACCCTCGTCAGGCCTCATTTGGAGTACTGTGCGCAGTTCTGGTCGCCTCACTATAGGAAAGACGTAGAAGCTATTGAACGGGTGCAGAGGAGAATTACAAGGATGTTGCCGGGACTGGGAGGCATGCCTTATGAAGATAGGTTGAGGGAGTTGGGACTCTTTTCCCTGGAGAGGCGACCTGATAGAAGTTTATAAAATGTTGAGAGGAATAGATAGGGTGGACTCTCAGAGCCTATTTCCCCGGGTTGAAATGGTTGCTACAAGAGGACACAGATTTAAGGTGCAGGGAGGGAAGTGCAGAGGTGATGTTAGGGGTAAGTTTTTCACTCAGAGGGTGGTGAGTGAATGGAATCGGCTGCCGTCATCGGTGGTGGAGGCGAACTCGCTGGGGTCTTTTAAAAGACTTCTGGATGAGTATATGGGGTTTAATGGGATTGGGGGTTATAGACAGGTCTATAGATTGGTGGGGTTGATGTGATCGGCGCAACTCGAGGGCCGAAGGGCCTGTTTGTGCTGTAATGTTCTACGTTCTATGTTCTATGACGTAGTGTACATGGACTTCAGCAAGGCGTTTGAAAAGGTCCCCCATGCAAGACTTCTTGAGAAGGTGAGAGGGCATGGGATCCAAGGGCCTTTGGCCTTGTGGATCCAGAACTGGCTTGCCTGCAGAAGGCAGAGAGTGGTTGTGGATGGGTCTTTTTCGGAATGGAGGTCAGTCACCAGTGGGGTGCCTCAGGGATCTGTTCTGGGACCCTTGCTGTTTGTCATTTTCATAAATGACCTGGATGAGGAAGTGGAGGGATGGGTCAGCAAGTTCGCTGATGACACGAAGGTCGGCGGTGTTGTGGATGGTCTGGAAGGATGTCAAAAGTTGCAGCAGGACATAGATAGGATGCAGGAATGGGCGGAGAAGTGGCAGATGGACTTCAACGCAGATAAATGTATAGTAGTCCATTTCGGCAGAACCAACGGGATGAACGAGTACACTATCAAGTGCTGGAGTCTTAGTAGCGTTGAAGAGCAGAAGGATCTCGGGGTCCGGGTCCACAGGACTCTTAAATCGGCCTCGCAGGTGGAGGAGGTGGTCAAGAAGGCGTATGGTGTACTGCCCTTCATTAATCGAGGGATTGAGTTTAGGAGTCGGGAGGTAATGCTGCAACTTTACAGGACCCTTGTCAGGCCTCATTTGGAGTACTGTGCGCAGTTCTGGTCGCCTCACTATAGGAAAGACGTAGAAGCTATTGAAAGGGTGCAGAGGAGATTTACAAGGATGTTGCCTGGACTGGGAGGCATGCCTTATGAAGATAGGTTGAGGGAGCTGGGACTCTTTTCCCTCGAGAGGTGAAGGTTGAGAGGCGACCTGATAGAGGTTTATAAAATGTTGAGAGGAATAGATAGGGTGGACTCTCAGAGGCTATTTCCCCGGGTTGAAATGGTCGCTACGAGAGGACACAGATTTAAGGTGCGGGGAGGGAAGTACAGAGGTGATGTTAGGGGTAAGTTTTTCACTCAGAGGGTGGTGAGTGAATGGAATCGGCTGCCGTCATCGGTGGTGGAGGTGAACTCGCTGGGGTCTTTTAAAAGACTTCTGGATGAGTATATGGGGTTTAATGGGATTGGGGGTTATAGATAGGTCTATAGATTGGTGGGGTTGATGTGATCGGCGCAACTCGAGGGCCGAAGGGCCTGTTTGTGCTGTAATGTTCTATGTTTTATGTACCCCTAGATCTTTGTGCTGTAACCTCCCCAACTCCCTATCATTAACTGAGTAAGTCTTGCCCTGGTTCAATCTACCAAAATGCATAACCTCGTATTTATCTAAATTAAACTCCATCTGCCATTTGTCAGCCCACTGGCTCAAATGATCAAGATCCTGTTGCAATCAGCGATAAAGGGAACAGGGATAGCCCGGGAAATTACCGATCAGTGAATCTGACCTCAGTGGTTGGTAAGTTGATGGACAGGCTTCTGAGGGACAAGTTTTATGAGCATTTGGATAAGTTTAGAATGATTAGAAATAGTCAACATAGTTTTGTCAAGGGCAGATTGTGCCTTACGAGCCTAGTTAGAACATAGAACATAGAACCCTACAGTGAGTTCTTTGAGAATGTGACTGAGCACATTGATGAAGGAAGAGCGGTAGACATGGTTAACATGGACTTCAGCAAGGCGTTTGATAAGGTCATCCATGCAAGACTTCTTGACAAGGTGAGAGGGCATGGGATCCAGGGGGCTTTGGCCTTGTGGATCCAGAACTGGCTTGCCTGCAGAAGGCAGAGAGTGGTTGTGGATGGGTCTTTTTCTGCATGGAGGTCGGTCACATGTGGAGTGCCCCAGGGATCTGTTCTAGGACCCTTGCTGTTTGTCATTTTCATAAATGACCTGGATGAGGAAGTGGAGGGATGGGTTAGTAAGTTTGCAGACGATACAAAGGTTGGTGTTGTTGTGGATGGTCTGGAGGGATGTCAGAAGTTGCAGCGGGACATAGATAGGATGCAAGACAGGGCGGAGGAGTGGCAGATGGACTTCAATGCAGATAAACGTGTAGTGGTCCATTTTGGCAGGGCCAATGGGATGAAGGAATACAATATCAAGGGTAGGAGTCTTAGCTGTGTTGAAGAGCAGAAGGATCTTGGGGTCCGGGTCCATAGGATTCTTAAATTGGCCTCGCAGGTGGAGGATGTGGTCAAGAAGGCATATGGTGTACTGGCCTTCATTAATCGAGGGACTGAGTTTAAGAATCGGGAGGTAATGCTGCAACTTTATAAGACCCTTGTCAGACCCCACTTGGAGTACTGTGCGCAGTTCTGGTCGCCTCACTATAGGAAGGACCTAAGAACATAAGAAATAGGAGTAGGAGTAGGCCATCTAACTCTTCGAGCCTGCCCCGCCATTCAATAAGATCATGGCTGATCTGTCGTGGCTCAGTTCCACCTTCCCGCCCTCTCCCCATAACACTTAATCCCCTTGCCTATCAAAAACCCATCAACCCACGTCTTAAATATATTTAGCGAGGCAGCCTCCACCACTTCAACGGGCAGAGAATTCCAGAGATTCACCACCCTTTGAGTGAAGAAGTTCCTCCTCAACTCTGTTCTAAACCGCCTCCCCCTTTATCTTGAGGCTGTGCCTTCTAGTCCTACTGTCCTTTCTGAGCGGGAAGAGCCCCTCCACCTCTATCCTATCCATCCCATTCATCATCTTATATGTCTCAATGAGATTTCCCCTCATTCTTCTGAACTCTAACGAGTACAAGCCTAGTTTATTCAGCCTCTCCTCATTGTTCAATCCCCTCAACTCCGGTATCAGCCTAGTAAACCTCCTCTGCACTCCCTCCAAAACCAAAATATCCTTGCGTAAGTGCGGCGACCATAACTGCACACAGTACTCCAGCTGCAGCCTCACCAGTGCCCGGTACAGTTGCAGCATGACTTCCTGACATGGAAGCTATTGAAAAGGTGCAGAAGAGATTTACAAGGATGTTGCCTGGATTGGATGGCATGCCTTATAAAGATAGGTTGAGGGAGCTGGAACTCTTCTCCCTGGAGAGACGAAGGTTGAGAGGCAACCTGATAGAGGTTTATAAGATGTTGAGAGGAATAGATAGGGTGGATTTTCAGAGGCTATTTCCCAGGGCTGAAATGGTCGCTACGAGAGGACACAGATTTAAGGTGCAGGGAAGCAAGTACAGAGGAGATGTTAGGGGTAAGTTTTTCACTCAGAGGGTGGTGAGTGAATGAATGGAATCGGCTGCCATCGGTGGTGGTGGAGGCGAACTCGCTGGGGTCTTTTAAAACACTTCTGGATGAGTATATGGGATCTAATGGGATTGGGGGTTATAGATAGGTCTATGGCTTAGTAGGTATAGAAGTGATCGGCCCACAAGTTGCACCAAAGGGCCTGTTTGTGCTGTAGTGTTCTATGTTCTATAACTTTCTTCACTATCCAGTATGCTCCCAATCTCGGTGTCATCCGCAAACTTACTAACCATGCCTCCTATATTCTCATCCAAATCTTTAATACAAATGATAAGTAACAGTGGACCCAGCACTGATCCCCGAGGCACACTGCTGGTCACAGGCCTCCAGTTTGAAAAACATCCTTCTACAACCACCCCCTGGTTTCTGTCATCAAGCCAATTTTATATCCATTTACTACTTCACCCTGGGTCCCATAAGATTTAGCTTTCTGCAACAACCTACCATGCGGTACCTTGTCAAATGTAACCCAAGCTGAAAAAAAAATCCCTAGCCATCAAAAGAATCAAGAGCTGGAGGGGTTTTGTACTTGGAAATCCTCCTACATCTGAAACAGAGACAGGAGTTTACAAAAAAAAGCGCAAAAACTGGTGGCTTTAAACTCAAAACATTCACAATACCAGTCATACTGAGCTGCCTTGTCAAAGCAATAATTCTTAGAATTTTCCTCTATGTGCTGGCTGCTTTACAAAAGCTGTAAGCACATTAGAATATAAGAAAAGGGCTAAGAAACACAAGCTATAACTTCAGTGCAATGAACACATTCTGCTACTTAATTTACGCGACATCATTGCCAAATATTCTTGATTCCCAGAAACAAGCTAAACTTTGGCCCAAAAGAACTTCATTTCAAATGAAACAAAAATAAATTTCAGTGCTGTAGTTTCCAAACATAAATACATAGAACATACATACAACACTACAGCACAAACAGGCCCTTCCGCCCACAAGTTGCACCATCATATCCATACCTAACAGGCCACGGAACTATCTGTAACTCTCAATCCCACTAAATCCGCTGTACTCATCCAGAAGTCTTTTAAAAGACCCCAGCGAGTTCGCCTCTACCACCACTGACGGCAGCTGATTCCATTCACTCACCACCCTCAGTGAAAATCTTACCCGACATCTCCTCTGTACTTGCTTCCCAGTACCTTAAACCTGTGTCCTCTCGTAGCGACCATTTCAGCCCTGAGAAATAGCCTCTGAGAATCCACCCTATCTATTCCTCTCAACATTTTATAAACCTCTATCAGGTTGCCTCTCAACCTTCGTCTCTCCAGGGAGAATAGACCTAGCTCCCTCAACCTATCTTCGTAAGGCATGCCTCCCAAATGACCCAGCAACTAAATTTCAATTTGAAATGATCAGTCCTAAAGTTGTTAAATACAGTTCACAAACATGCATCAGTCCCTCAGCGTGGCTGAGTGACTGGTGCAGAGGGCAGGGATTTTGGTTCCTAGATCATTGGGACCTCTTTAGGGGCAGGTGTGACCTGTACAGTAAAGACGGGTGGCACTTAAATCCCAGGGGGACTAATATCTTGGTGGGAAGACTGGCTAAGACCGGGGGGACTTTAAACTAGAAAGAATGGGGGGGTGGGAATTGTGATGGGGAGACTGGGACGGAGGAGGTTAGCTCCCAGGTAGGAGAGGACTGCAGGCAGTATGAGAGGGAGGTTAGACAGGGGGTGAGAAGGGTAATGCCCAGACTGAGGGGCTGAAGTGTATATATTTTAACGCCAGGAGTGTAGTGAATAAGGTAGATGAGCTTAGGGCGTGGATTGCTGCTTGGGAATGTGATGTGGTGGCCATTACGGAGACTTGGATGTCTCAGGGACAGGACTGGGTACTTCAGGTGCCAGGATTCAGATGCTTCAGGAAGGACAGGGAGGGTGGCAGAAGAGGTGGTGGAGTGGCACTGTTGATCAGGGACAGTGTCATGTCTGCAGAGAAGGAGGATGCTGTGAAGGGACTATCTACAGAGTCTCTGTGGGTGGAAGTTAGGAACAGCAAAGGGTCGAAAACTTTGCTGGGTGTATTCTATAGGCCGTCCAATAGTGACAGGGAAGTTGAGGTACAGATAGGGAAACAGATTCTAGAGAGGTGTAGTAATAATAGAGTTGTCGTGATGGGAGACTTCAATTTCCCAAACATCGACTGGAATATCCCTAGGGTAAGGGTTTGGATGGGGAGGAGTTTGTTAGGTGTGTTCAGGAAGGTTTCCTGACACAGTACATGGATAAGCCTATGAGGAGAGGGGCTGTACTTGACCTGGTACTGGCGAATGAACCAGGGCAGGTGATGGATCTCTCGGTAGGAGAGCGTCTTGGGAATGGTGATCATAATTCTATCTTCTTCACAATTGCATTGGAACGAGATAGGATCAGGCAGGCTAGGAAGGTGTTTGTCTGGAGTAGGGGGAAATACGAAGAAGTCAGGAAGTTACTTGGACAAATAAACTGGAAGGAGGCGTTCTTAGGGAAAAGTACCGAAGGAAGGTGGCAGATGTTCAAGGAATGTTCGTCTGGAGCTCTGCATGACAACGTTCCGATGAGACAAGGGGGTTTTGGTCCCTTGTCTCGGGACCGTGGTGCACGAAAGCTGTGCTGAACCTAGTCAGGAGGAAAAGAAAGGTGTACAAAAGATTCAGGGAACTAGGAGATGTTAAGGACCTTGAAGAGTATAAGGATTGTAGAAGGGAGCTTAAAAGGGAAATTAGGAGAGCCAGAAGGGGTCATGAGAAGGCCTTGTTGGTAAGATTAAGCAGAATCCCAAGGCCTTCTATAAATATGTGAAAAGTAAAAGAGAAGGGATAGGACCTATAAAAGGGGAAGGGGAAAAGGTCTGTATGGAACCAGAGGAAATGGCAGAGGTGCTTAATGAGTACTTTACCGCAGTATTCAGTGGAAACTGATCTGGGAGATTTTGCTACGGATTTGCAGCAGATGGAAAAGATTGAGTTTGTGGATATTAAGGAGGAGGATGTGTTAGAACTTTTGAATTCTATCAAGATAGATAAGTCGCCGGAACCAGATGGGATGTACCCCAGGATACTGTGGGAGGCGAGGGAAGTGATTGCAGAGCCCCTGGCGATAATCTTTGCGTTGTCAATGGAGACGGGAGAGGTTCCGGAAGATCGGAGGATTGCGGATGTAGTTCCTATTTTCAAGAAAGGGAACAGAGATAGCCCGGGAAATTATCGACCAGTGAGTCTGACCTCAGTGGTTGGTAAGCTGATGGAGAGGCTTCTGAGGGACAAGATTTATGAGCATTTGGAGAGGTTTGACATGATCAGAAATAGCATGGTTTTGTCAAGGGCAGGTCGTGCCTTATGAGCCTGGTTGAATTCTTCAAAAATGTGACTGAACACATTGACGAAGGAAGTGCAGTGGACGTGGTGTACATAGACTTCAGCAAGGCGTTTGATAAGGTCCCCCATGCAAGACTTCGTGCAAAGGTAAGAGGGCATGTGATCCAAGGGCCTTTGGCCTTGTGGATCCAGAACTGGCTTGCCTGCAGAAGGCAGAGAGTGGTTGTGGATGGGTCTTTTTCTGAATGGAGGTCAGTCACCAGTGGAGTGCCCCAGGGATCTGTTCAAGGACCTTTGCTGTTTGTCATTTTCATAAATGGCCTGGATGAGGAAGTGGAGGGATGGGTAAGTAAGCTCGCTGATGACACGAAGGCCGGTGGTGTTGTGGATGGTCTGGAAGGATGTCAAAAGTTGCAGCAGGATATAAATAGGATGAACATGAACGAGTACACTATCAAGGGTCTTAGTAGTGTTGAAGAGCAGAAGTATCTTGGGGTCCGGGTCCACAGGACTCTTAAATCGGCCTCGCAGGTGGAAGAGTGGTCAAGAAGGCGTATGGTGTACTGGCCTTCATTAATCGAGGGATTGAGTTTAGGAATTGGGAGGTAATGCTGCAACTTTAAAAGACCCTTGTCAGGCCTCATTTGGAGTACTGTGCGCAGTTCTGGTCGCCTCACTACAGGAAGGACATAGAAGCTATTGAAAGGGTACAGAGGAGATTTACAAGGATGTTGCCTGGACTGGTAGGCATGCCTTATGAAGATAGGTTGAGGGAGCTGGGACTCTTTTCCCTGGAGAGACAAAGGTTGAGAGGCGACCTGATAGAAGTTTATAAAATGTTGAGTGGAATGGATAGGGTGGACTCTCAGAGGCTATTTCCCCGGGTTGAAATGGTCGCTACAAGAGGACACAGATTGAAGGTGCGGGGAGGCAAGTACAAAAGTGATGTTAGGGGTAAGTTTTTCACTCAGAGGGTGGTGAGTGAATGGAATCGGCTGCCGTCAGTGGTGGCGGAGGCGAACTCGCTGGGGTCTTTTAAAAGACTTCTGGATGAGTATATGGAATTTAATGGGATTGGGGGTTATAGATAGGTCTATTTATTGGTAGGTGTTGATGTGATCAATGCAACTTGTGGGCCGAAGGGCCTGTTTGTGCTGTAGTGTTCTATGTTCACATCTTTAAGCACTTATTGAGTCAAAACAGAGTTAAAGTCTTACAGCTTACTGAGCTAAAAAATACTGACCGTAAGCTGCAACCTTCATTTAGGATTCCTAAAAGGGTGCTTAAAGAGGATATGGAAACTTTCAATTGCATGTGTGTGCATCAAGCCAAAATTTCTCAATCTGGTCAGAACTCAATCAACCATAATTTAATATGGAATTTAGGAATGTAGGACATTGGAACATAGGAACAGGAGTAAGCCAGTCTGTCAAGCATGCTCCATTCAATAATCATGGCTGATGATCGCTTCAATGCCCCCCTCATCCCACCCCACAAAATTCCCATATCCCTTTATGTCATGGGTACTAAAAAATTGCAAATCTTTACTTTTAAACATACCCCTACCTGAGCTTTCATAGCTCTCTGGAGTAGAGGATTCTAAAGATTCAGAGCTCTCAACAAAATCTCCTATTTTCAAACTGTCCCCTCTAGTCTAGCTTCCCCAACCAGGGCAAACATCTTACCTGGATTTACCCATAAGGCCAGAAGATAAAGGAGCAGAATTAGGACATTTGGCCTATCGAGTCCTTCTGGACGAGAACAGAAATCTGTGTAAATCCCCACTACACTATCCCCTTCTGCCATTTGTTCCCCCACCTCACCCATTCTGAATGGTTTCCTGTACCACAATGCCATAGTCAGTTAGCTCATCCATCCTGGAGCACCCTCTCACATTCAAACAAGCAGAATCTCAAATCTGTTCAACAAATGTAGAGATTGAGGCTTCTGTACTCCTGCTCTCTGGGTCCCTTGGCTATCTGATTCATGGTCACACCCATGAATTAGAATTGATCAGTCTATTATTGTGCTCAGTTCTGGTCGCTTCATTACAGAAACAATGTGGAAGCCACAGAAAGGTGCAGAGGAGATTTACAAGGATGTTGCCGGGATTGGGTGCATACCTTGAGGACAGGATGCGAGAGCGCGGTCTTTTCTCCTTGGAGAGACAAAGGATGAGGGGTGACCTGATGGAGATGTATAAAATGTTGAGAGGTATTGATCGAATGGATTCTCAGAGACTTTTTCCCAGGGCTGAAATGGTTGCCACAAAAGGACACAGGTTTAGGGTGCTGGGGAGTAGGTACAGGGGAGATGTCAGGGGTAAGTTTTTCACTCAGAGGGTGGTGGGTGTGTGGAATCAGCTGCCAGCAGTGGTGTTGGCGGAGGCGGATTCAATAGGGTCTTTTAAGAGACATTTTGGTAAGTAGATGGAATGTAGTAAGATAGAGGGTTATAGGTAAGCCTAGTAGGTAGGGACATGTCCGGCACAATTTGTGGGCCAAAGGGCCTATTTGTGCTGTAGTTTTTCTACGTTTCTACCCTCCTGCCCCTGACCACCAACCAAATCAGAAGGCACTGATCCATGGGGTGTGACCTCCTGGTACAAAGCATCCAGATAACATCCTCTTCCTTCTCCCAAAACCACCAATTGAGTCAACGTCTGCAGCTCAATCTTCAGCTCATACACTCTTCGCCGAAGTTTCTGCAGCTGGAGAAACTTACTGTAGACGTAATTCCCCTGGACCACAGTGGCATCCAGAAGCTTCTATGTACTGCAATTGCAACACACAATCTGACCTGCCATCATTGTATGTTAATTAGTTTCTTAATTAACTTATAGTTCTTTTTCTTATTCATTCATTAGACATGGGCATCGCTGGCTGGCCACATGTATTGCCCATCCCTGGTTGCCCTTGAGGTGGTGGTGGCGACCTGCCTTCTTGAATCATTGAAGTGGGTTGACCCACTGTTAGGGAGGGAATTCTAGGAGTTTGACCCAGTGACTGTAAAGGAATGGCGATATACTTCCAAGTTAGGATGATGAGCTGCTTGGAGGGTTGCTTCGAGGGTAACTTCCCATGTATCTGCTGCCCTTGCCCTTTAAGATGAAAGTGGTCGTGGGTTTGGAAGGTGCTGCAGTGCATCATGTAGACAATACACAGTGCTAATACTGAGCAGTGGTGGAGAGTGTGGATGTGGTGCAATTCAAGCTGACTGTTATGTCCAGGATGATGTCAAGCTTGGAGTGTTGGTGGAGCTGCACCCATCCAGGCAAGTGGGGAGTATTCCATCACACTCCTGACTTGGTGCCTTGTAGATGGTGGAAGGCTTTGGGGAATCAGGAGCCGAGTTACTTTCTGCAGCGTTCCTAGTCTCTGTCTTGCTCTTGTAGCCACTATGTGGCGAGTCCAGTTGAGTTTTTGGTCAATGGTAACTCTAAGGATGTCAACAACGGGGGATTCAGTGACGGCAAATGATGGTGAACATTGTGCAAACATTCATAAACTCTCCTGTTCCCAATAAAATTTATGCTAGTGAGCTTTACTAATAAGACCTAATAAATCCCCTCAGCGTTGAAAGTAATTGAACAAAACGCACACCTTACCTGTTTCTCAATGGCAACCTTTTCATGTGGCATAGAACGTGGTCAGTTGAACTCTTGCAAGTCATTCAAGCTCTCAATCTCTCTTGTTACTTAGCATTTCTGATTAATCCACTCAGCAAACTTTATTTCTTGCAATAAACCTTGCCTGAAGCACCTCTTTCTCCCTATGGCACTGACATCCTGTTTTGAATCAAACTCCGAAGTACTCAGCCTGTCTCCACCTCCTCCCTTTAAAAAAACCCTCTCTTATATACAGACTCTGATGAGTCACCAGCTGATTTAGCTTCCTACTACAGTAATTAGCACCAACTTAACCAAGAGCTTTCAGGTGATCAACAGATAACTGTCAGAACCATGCAGGCCCCGTTCAACTAAATAATTTAACTTACTTGTAGGTAATTACTACTACATCTAGGTCTGATTAACTAAATTTAAACTTGAGGCTTACCAGATGAATTCCCACTTCGAATCAAAGTCCCAATACTCTCACTATCTTTGTCTTACTCAGGCATGATCTCTGGTTCTCTGGTTAGTTCTAAAATGTGCTGTTCTATGAAATGTCCTGAAAACACCAGGAGTTCAGCTTCCAGGTGACATTTGCCAATATGATTCATCCTATCTGTACATAGATTAAAATCACTCATGATTTTTGTAATACCTTTTTTACAAGCCCCAATCATTTCTTCCTGTATACACTGTTCGGCAGTATAGTTACAATTAGGGAACTTACAAACTATTCTGACAAGTGGCTTCTTACCGTTGCAATTTCTTGTCTCAATCCAAACTGATTCTATATTTTGATCTTTAAAAGTAATATTCCACTCACTATAGGATTGTTATCCTTAATTTAGAGACCTACACTGTTATCTTTTCCATTGGTTCGAAGAGAGCTTAAAAGAGGAAATGTGTAGAATGTTTCAACATGGGTGATTCAAGAGGATGGGGGCAAAGTTTCACAGGGTCTGTTATTTAAAAATTTCTTCTCTCAAGGAGTATTAATCTTTGGAAGTCAGAGTTCAGTGGAGGCTGAGTCAATGAATATATTCAAAGCCGAGTTAGGTAGATTTTTGAACAACAACGGAGTCAAAGAATATGGCAGAGAAGGGGAGACAGTAAAGTGGAGATAAGACAACAATGGAGAGGATGGAGAAGCTTCTGAGGGACAAGATCTACGAGCATTTGGAGAGGTTTGACATGATCAGGAATAGTCAGCATGGATTTGTCAAGGGCAGGTCGTGCCTTACAAGCCTAGTTGAGTTCTTCGATAATGTGACTGAACACATTAACGAAGGAAGTGCAGTGGATGTGGTGTACATGGACTTCAGCAAGGCGTTTGATAAGGTCCCCCATGCAAGACTTCTTGAGAAGGTGAGAGGGCATGGGATCCAAGGGCCTTTGGCCTTGTGGATCCAGAACTGGCTTGTCTGCAGAAGGCAGAGAGTGGTTGTGGATGGGTCTTTTTCTGCATGGAGGTCAGTCACCAGTGGAGTGCCCCAGGGATCTGTTCTAGGACCCTTGCTGTTTGTCATTTTCATAAATGACCTGGATGAGGAAGTGGAGGGATGGGTAAGTAAGTTCGCTGATGACACTAAAGTCGGTGGTGTTGTGGATGGTCTGGAAGGATGGCAAAAGTTGCAGCAGGACATAAATAGGATGCAGGACTGGGCGGATAAGTGGCAGATGGACTTCAACGCGGATAAATGCGTAGTCGTCCATTTTGGCAGAACCAATGGGATGAACGAGTACACTATCAAGGGCAGGAGTCTTAGTAGTGTTGAAGAGCAGAAGGATCTTGGGGTCTGGGTCCACAGGACTCTTAATTCGGCCTTGCAGGTGAATGAGGTGGTCAAGAAGGCGTATGGTGTACTGGCCTTCATTAATCGAGGGATTGAGTTTAGGAGTCGGGAGGTAATGCTGCAACTTTATAAGACCCTTGTCAGGCCTCATTTGGAGAACTGTGCGCAGTTCTGGTCGCCTCACTATAGGAAAGACGTAGAAGCTATTGAAAGGGTGCAGAGGAGATTTACAAGGACGTTGCCTGGATTGGGAGGCATGCCTTATGAAATTAGGTTGAGGGAGCTGGGTCTCTTTTCCCTGGAGAAACAAAGGTTGAGAGGCGACCTGATAGAGGTTTATAAAATGTTGAGAGAAATGGATAGGGTGGATTCTCAGAGGCTATTTCCCCGGGTTGAAATGGTCGCTACGAGAGGACACAGATTTAAGGTGCGGGGAGGAAAGTACAGAAGTGATGTTAGGGGCAAGTTTTTCACTCAGAGGGTGGTGAGTGAGTGGAATCGGCTGCCATCAGTGGTGGTGGAGGTGAACTCGCTGGGGTCTTTTAAAAGACTTCTGGATGAGTATATGGGGTTTTATGGGATTGGGGGTTTTAGATAGGTGTTGATGTGATTGGCGCAACTCGTGGGCCGAAGGGCCTGTTTGTGCTGTAGTATTCTATGTTCTATAATCAGATCAGCTACGGTCTCACTGAATTGTGGAGCAGGCTCAAGGGATCAAATGGCAAGGGATCAAATGGCATACTCCTGCTTCTACTCCTTATGCTAATTTTTTAGCAGCTAGTTTATCCCTCATTCACGCTGTTGTAAAATCTGGTAACTAGGACTTGAATGTCACTCACCTCTCTTGCTTCTACGTCAGTTTGTTCCACATATTCTTCAACTGCTTCAGGTTCTGCAAAAGTAGGTTAAAATGATTTAAATCAAAACCAGACACTTTTTTTTTTAAAAGTCTTGCATTTACGTAACATCTTCCACAACCTGCTTATGAAGTATTTCTAAAGTTTAGTTGCAGCTGTACTGTGGGAAATGCAGCTGGCAATTTGCAAACAAGATCCCACAAACTGAAAATGATCATGGTGAAGGGGGAAAGGTCTGTGTGGAACCAGAAGAATTGGCAGAGGTGCTTAATGAGTACTTTGCCTCAGTATTCACGGTGGAAGCTGATCTGGGAGATTTTGCTACGGATTTGCAGCAGATGGAAAAGATTGAGTTTGTGGATATTAAGGTGGAGGATGTGTTAGAACTTTTGAATTCTATCAGGATAGATAAGTCGCCGGGACCAGATGGGATATACCCCAGGATACTGTGGGAGGTGAGGGAAGTGATTGCAGAGCCCCTGGCGATGATCTTTGCGTCGTCAATGGAGACGGGAGAGGTTCCGGAAGATTGCGGATGTAGTCCCTATTTTCAAGAAAGGGAACAGAGATAGCCCGGGAAATTATCGACCAGTGAGTCTGACCTTAGTGGTTGGTAAGCTGATGGAGATGCTTCTGAGGGACAAGATCTACGAACATTTAGAGAGGTTTGACATGATCAGGAATAGTCAGCATGGATTTGTCAAGGGCAGGTCGTGCCTTACGAGCCTAGTTGAGTTCTTCGATAATGTGACTGAACACATTGACGAAGGAAGTGCCGTGGACGTAGTGTACATGGACTTCAGCAAGGCTTTTGATAAGGTCCCCCATGCAAGACTTCTTGAGAAGGTGAGAGGGCATGGGATCCAAGGGCCTTTGGCCTTGTGGATCCAGAACTGGCTTGCCTGCAGAAGGCAGAGAGTGGTTGTAGATGGGTCTTTTTCTGAATGGAGGTCAGTCACCAGTGGGGTGCCCCAGGGATCTGTTCTGGGACCCTTGCTGTTTGTCATTTTCATAAATGACCTGGACGGGGAAGTGGAGGGATGGGTAAGTAAGTTCGCTGATGACACGAAGGTCGGTGGTGTTGTGGATGGTCTGGAAGGATGGCAAAAGTTGCAGCAGGACATAAATAGGATGCAGGACTGGGCGGAAAAGTGGCAGATGGACTTCAACGCGGATAAATGCGTAGTCGTCCATTTTGGCAGAATCAACGGGATGAACGAGTACACTATCAAGGACAGGAGTCTTAGTAGTGTTGAAGAGCAGAAGGATCTTGGGGTCCGGGTCCACAGGACTCTTAAATCGGCCTTGCAGGTGGAAGAGGTGGTCAAGAAGGTGTATGGTGTACTGGCCTTCATTAATCGAGGGATTGAATTTAGGAGTCGGGAGGTAATGCTGCAACTTTATAAGACCCTTGTCAGGCCTCATTTGGAGAACTGTGCGCAGTTCTGGTCGCCTCACTATAGGAAAGACGTAGAAGCTATTGAAAGGGTACAGAGGAGATTTACAAGGACGTTGCCTGGACTGGGAGGCATGCCTTACGAAGTTAGGTTGAGGGAGCTGGGTCCCTTTTCCCTGGAGAGACGAAGGTTGAGAGGCGACCTGATAGAGGTTTATAAAATGTTGAGAGGAATGGATAGGGTGGAGTCGCAGAGGCTATTTCCCCGGGTTGAAATGGTCGCTACGAGAGGACACAGATTGTAGGTGCGGGGAGGAAAGTACAGAAGTGATGTTAGGGGCAAGTTTTTCACTCAGAGGGTGGTGAGTGAGTGGAATCGGCTGCTGTCAGTGGTGGTGGAGGCGAACTCGCTGGGGTCTTTTAAAAGACTTCTGGATGAGTATATGGGGTTTCATGGGATTGGGGGTTATAGATAGGTGTTGATGTGATCGGCGCAACTCGTGGGCCGAAGGGCCTGTTTGTGCTGTAGTGTTCTATGTTCTATGTTTCAATGATGTTGGTTGACTGATGAAATATGTATCAGGATACCAGGGAGAATGGTCCTATTCTTCTTCAAAACACTGCCACATCCTTTTTTATATCCCCTTCAGAGACAGGGCCACAGTTTAATGTTTCATACATTAAAAAATAGAAGTTCCACCACAACCCTCCCACTATGGTGCCCTGCAGCATCAATCTAGATCACATGCTCAAATCTCTGGAGTGGGATTTGAACTACCATCCTTCTAAATAAGTGGCAAATGTACGACCACCTGAGCCACAGCTCAAAGTTAGCTACCACAAATATTTATCTGAAAAGATCTGGTTACAATAATATAACTTGAATGAAAGTTGTGTTACTAGTAAAACCCTTAACATTTAATTTTGAAAAGCGTCAAAAGTCTGGAATGCTGTAACATGCCAAATCAGAAGATGAGGTGCGTCGGGGGACTGTTTGCTCGAGCGGTTGGGGAGGATTAAATTAATATGTCAGGGGAAGGGAACCTATGTAAACAGTCCTAGAAGGAGGGAGCAAGGACAGGAACAAAAGGTGGAAAAGGTTATCAGAAACACGAAAGGCAGAGAAACCAAAGACAAAGTTCAAACAGGGCTGTAGGGAAAAATATTGGGAGTGAGACAAACAATGTTAAAAAGACAAGCTTAAAGGCTTTGTCCCTTAATGCGTGGAGCATTTGCAATAAAGTGGGTGAACTAATCACACTGATAGACGTAAGTATATATAATTGGAATTACAGAGACATGGCTGCAGGGTGACGAAGGGTGGGAACTGAATGTCCCAGGATATTCAATATTTAGGAAGGACATGCATAAAGGAAAAGGCGGTGGAGTGGCACTGCTAGTTTAAAGTGGAAATTTACACAGTAGTGAGAAAGGATATTATCTCTGACAACGTGGAGTCTGTATGAGTAAAGTTGAGAAATATCAAGGGGCAAAAAACATTAGTGGGTGTCATATATAAACCCCCAAACTTCAGTGGTGTTGTTGGAAATGATGTGGGTATGCCGGCGTTGGACTGGCGTAAACACAGTAAAAAGTCTGACAACACCAGGTTTTAGTCCAACCGATTTATTTGATAATATTCTCACAAGCTTTCGAGGGCACCCTCGAAAGCTTGTGAGAATATTATCAAATAAATCGGTTGGACTAAAACCTGGTGTTGTCAGACTTTTTACTGTGTTGTTGGAAATGACATTAAACACAAAATTAGAGATGCATTGATAAAGGAATATCGGTAATGATGGGTGATTTTAATCTGCACATTGAATGGGCAAATCAAATTAGTCACAATGCCCTAGAGTAGGAATTCCTGGAGTGTATACAGGATGGTTTTCTTGACCAACATGTGGAGGAACCAACTAGAGAGCAGGCCACCTTAGACAGGGTACTGTGTAATGAGAAGGGAGTTATTGCCAATCTAGTTGCACGAGACCCCTTGGGAACGAATGAACATAATATGATAGAAATTTATCAAGGTGGAGAGTGAAGTAGTTGACTTGGAGACTAGGGTGCTAAATCTTAATAAAGGAAACAAAGATTGACACTAAGAGTTTCTGTAGATGCATGAAGAGAGGTTGGTGAAACAAATGTAGGCCCCCTATAGACAGGGACAGGGGAATGTATATTAGGGGAGAAAGAAATGGCTGAGCAACTGAATACATACTTTCGTACTGTCTTCACAAAAGGGGACAAATCAGATGCCAGAAATGTTGGAAACTGCAAGATTTAGTGAGAGGGAAGAACTGAGAGAGATCAATATTAGTAGAGAAATGGTGCAGGGAAGACTGATGGAATTGAAGGTGGATAAATTCCCAGGGTTTGATAATCTACATCCCACAGTACTTAAGGAAATGGCCCTAGAAATTGTGGATGCATTGGTGGTCATCTTCCAGGATTTTACAGACTTTGGAATAGTCCCTGCAGACTGGAGGATGATGAATGTCACTCCAATATTCAAAATAGGAGTTAAGACAAAACAGGGAATTATAGACCAATGAGCCTAACATCAGTAGTAGGAAAATTTCAAATCAATTATCAAGGTCTTTATGGGCATTCAGTGCTGGCGAACCAGTGACACATCTCACAAATGAATTTTAAAAATTAACAAAAAAGGGTTTTTTTTCTGGTTGGTGTTCAGTGATTGGTAGTGTGCCTCAGAAGCAGTATTAGGACCGCAATTATTTACTATTTACATAGATAAGTTGGAGTTGGGGACGCAGCTTAGTGTGTCAAAATTCGCAGATGACACTAAGATCAGTGGCAAAGTGTGCAAAAGATACTGAAAGACTACAATGGGATGGAGATAGTGTTGGGGCAAGGGTATGGCAGATGAAGTACAATGTTGATAAATGTCAGGTCGTCCATTTTGAGAGGAATAACAGAAAATTGGACTATTATTTAAATGGTAAAAAATTGCAGCATGCTGCTGTGCAGAGGGATCTGGGTGTCAAAGAACAAAGAAAATTACAGCAACTGGCCCTCCAAGCCTGCACCGACCATGCTGCCCAACTGAACTAAAACCCCCAACCCTTCCAGGATCATAGCCCTCTTTACGCATCCTATTCATGTATTTGTCAAGACACCCCTTAAAAGTGACTACTGTATCCATTTCCACTACCTCCCCTGGCAACAAGTTCCAGGCACCCACTACTCTGTGTAATAACAAAATCTGCCTCATATCTCCTTTAAACCTTCCCCCTCACACCTTAAAAGTGGGTAATTGACTCTTCCACCCTGGGAAAAAGCTTCTGACTATCCACTCTGTCCATGCCCCTCAATATTGTAGGCTTCTATCAGGTTGCCCCTCAACCCCTGTCACTCCAATGAGTTCAAATCAAGTTTCTCCAACCTCTCTTCATAGTTGATGCCCTACATACCACGTAACATCCTGTTAAGTCTTTTCTGTACCCTCTCCAAAGCCTCCACACCCTTCTGGTAGTGTGGCGACCAAAACTGAACAATGTTTTCCAAGTGTAGCCGAACTAAGGTTCTATAATGCTGCAACATGACTTGTCAGTTCCAACCAATGAAGGCAAGCATGCTGTATGCCCTCTTGACTACCTTCTCCACCTGCACTTTGTGATCTGTGTAGCTGTACACTCAGCTCCCTTTACCTATGAACACTCTTAAGGATTTTACCATTTACTGTATGTTTCCTATCTATATTAGACCTTCCTAAACGCATCACCTCACATTTGTCTGGATTAAACTCCATTTGCCATCTCTCCGCCCAAGTCTCCAACTGATCTATATCCTGCTATATCCTCTGATGGTCCTCATCGCTATCCGCAAATCCACCGACCTTTGTGTCGCTTGCCAACTTACTAATCAAACCAGTTACATTTTCCTCCAAATCATTTATATATATTACAAACAGCATAGGTCTTAGTACTGATCCCTGAGGAATGCCACTTGTCACAGCCCTCCATTCAGAAACGCACTCTTCAATTGCTATCCTCTATCTTCTTTGACCGAGCTAATTCTGTATTCACCTTACCGGCTCACATTGCGACTTCACTTTCTGCACCAGTCTGCCGTAAGCGACCTTGTCAAAGGCCTTACTGAAATCCATGTAGACAATATCCACTGACCTATCCTCAATCAACTTCATCACTTCCTCAAAAAAACTTGATCAAGTTCATGAGACACAACCTCCCTTTCACAAAACCATGTTGCCTCTCACTAATACGTCCACTTATTTCCAAGTGGGAATAAATCCTGTCTCAAAGAATCCTCTCCAATAATTTCCCTACCACCGATGTAAGGCTCACGCACCTGTAATTACCTGGATTAGTCTTGCTATTCTCTTTAAACAAAGGAACAATATTGGCTATTCTCCAATCCTCTGGGACCTTCCCTGTAAGAAGTCCAACAGGTTTATTTGGTAGCACAAGCAACTAGCTTTTGGAGCGCTGCTCCTTCATCAGGTAAGTGAGAGTTCTGTTCACAAACAGGGTATATTAAGACACAAACTCAATTCACAAAATAATGGTTGGAATGTGAGTCTTTACAAGTAATCAAGTCTTAAAGATACAGACAATGTGAGTGGAGAGAGGGGTAAGCAAACGTTTCAGAGATATGCAGTGTCTCCAGCCAGGATAGTTAGTGAGATTTTGCAAGCCCAGGCAAGTCGTGCGAGTTACAGCTGGTGTGACATAAACCCAAGATCCCATTTGAGGCCATCCTCATGTGTGCGGAACTTGGCTATCATCTGCTCAGCGACTGTGCATTGTCGTGCATCGTGAAGGTTGCCTTGGAGAACGCTTACCCAAAAATCAGAGGCCAAATGCTCGTGACCGCTGAAGTGTTCTCCAACAGGAACATAACAACAAGGAGCAGGAGTAGGCCATCTAACCCCTCGAGTCTGCTCCACCATTCAGTAAGATCATGGCTGATCTTTGAATGGATTCAGCTCCACTTACCTGCCTGCTCACCATCACCCTTAATTCCTTTACTGTTCAAAAATGTTACCTTTCCTTGTCTTAAAAACATTCAATGAGGTAGCCTTAACTGCCTCACTGGGCAGGGAATTCCACAGATTCACAACCCTTTGTATGAAGAAGTTCTTCCTCAACTCAGTCCTAAATTGGCTTCCCTTATTTTTGAGGCTATGCCCCCTAGTTCTAGTTTCACCCGTCTGTGGAAACAACTTCCCTGCTTCTATCCTATCTATTCCCATCATAATCTTCTCATCTGTTTCTATAAGATCTCTCGTCATTTTTCTGAATTCCAAGGGGTATAGCCCCAGAATACTCAGTCTCTCCTCATAAGCCAATCCTCTCAACTCAGAAATCAACCTAGTGGAGAACACTCTTGACTGGTGATTGTCGAGCAGTGTTTATTCATCCATTATCATAGCGTCTGCCTGGTCTCCCCAATGTACCATACCTCGGGGCAGCCTATCAGGTAGGCAATGTTGGCCAAGTTGCAAGTACACGTACCGTGTACCTTGTGGATGGAGTTCTCAAGTGAGATGATGGCATCCAAGCCGATGATCCAGCATGTCTTGCAGAGATTAAATATTTAGAGGTTTAAATATCAACAAAGAATGACAAAGAAGTTGATAAAGAAAGGAAGGATAAACTAGGAAGCTGGGCCAGCGCTAAATATAAAAAAGGATAGCAAGAGTTTTTATAAATATATAAAAGGGAAGAGGCTGGCTAGGGTGAACGTTGGACCCTTAGAGGATGAGAGGGGGGACTTAGTGGTGGAGGATGAGGAAATGGCTGAGGCCTTGAATAACTTTTTTGCTTCGGTCTTCATGGAGGAGGATGTGAATAGTTTGCCGGGTGATAGCGATGGAAAGATGGTAGGACTGGAGGGCCTGAATGACATTATTGTTACTAGAGAGGCAGTGCTAGACAGACTAGAGGGACTGACTGTGGACAAGTCCCCAGGACTGGATGGAATGCATCCAAGGGTTCTGAAAGAAATGATGTGGGTATGCCGGCGTTGGGATGCTGGCCTTCATAGCGAGGGGGATTGAATATAAAAGTAGGGAGGTCTTGCTGCAGCTGTATAGGGCATTGGTGAGGCCGCAGCTGGAGTACTGTGTGCAGTTTTGGGCGCCGCACCTGCGCAAGGATATTTTGGCCCTGGAGGGTGTGCAGAGGAGGTTTACTAGGCTGATACCGGAGTTGAGGGGGTTGAGCTATGAGGAGAGGCTGAATAAACTAGGCTTGTACTCATTAGAGTTTAGAAGGATGAGGGGAGATCTCATTGAGACGTATAAGATGATGAATGGGATGGATAGGATAGAGGTGGAGAGACTCTTCCGGGGGGGGGGGAGCAGTTTAGAAAGGAGTTGAGGAGGAACTTCTTCACTCAAAGGGTGGTGAATCTCTGGAATTCTCTGCCTGTTGAAGTGGTGGAGGCTGCCTCGCTAAATATATTGAAGACACGGGTAGATAGATTTTTGATAGGCATGGGGATTAAGGGTTATGGGGAGAAGGTGGGAAAGTGGAACTGAGCCACTTCAGATCAACCATGATCTTATTGAATGGCGGGGCGGGCTCAAAGGGCTAGATGGCCTACTCCTGCTCCTTTTCTTATGATCTTATGTTAGCTGCTGTGGCAAGGTTGTGTGGTGTCGTGATTATTGTTCTCCTGAAGTTTGCGGACAAAGGTCTGTTTGAGGTTGCGCGGTTGTTTGAAGGCAAGAAGTGGGGATGGCCTTGGCGTGATGTTCATCTTCAATGACATGTTGAAGGCTCTGGAGTTGTCGTAGCTTCTCCGCTCCAGGGAAGTACTTGATGACGAAGGGTACTCTGTCTGCAATGTCCCGTGTTTGTCTGAGGAGGTTGGTGCTGTTTTTTTCACTGTGGCACATCGGAACTGTCAATCAATAAGTCAAGCACCATATCCTGTTCTTATGAGGGCATCTTTCAGCACCTGGAGGTGTCTGTTGCGATCCTCCTCATCTGAGCAGATCCTGTGTATATGGAAGCCTAGTCTGTAGAGGGTAGCTTCTTTAACACGTTTAGGGTGGAATCTGGGGAAATGGAGCATTGTGAGGGTATCCGTGGGCTTGCGGTACAGTGAAGTGCTGAGGTGACCATCCTTGATGGAGACGCGTGACAAAGAATGCAGCCGATTCCGGAGAGTAGTCCACAGTGAATCTGATGGTGCGATGGAACTTGTTGATGTCTTCATATAGTTTCAGTTATTGTTCACCATGAGTCCAAAAGAAAAAAATGTCAATGTATCTAGCATACAGCATTGGTTGAAGGTCCTGTGCATTGAGAAAGTCTTGTTCGAACCTGTGCATGAAGATGTCAGCATATTAAGGTGTGAATTTGGTCCCCATGGCTGTGTCTGGATGAAGAATTAGTTCTTGAATGTGAAGACATTGTGGTCCAGGATAAAGCAGATGAGTTGTAAAATTGCATCTGAAGATTGGCAGTTGTTAGCTTTGCGTACTGAGTTGCAGCAATGCCATCATCATGAAGGATGCTGGTGTAAAGTGCCGAGATATCCATTGTGACGAAGAGTGCTCCTGGTTCAACTGTTCCATGTGTGCTGAGTTTCTGTGCTGTAGGAAGTCTCTAGTATTGTGACAAAAGGTTTTAGGTTGAAGCTGAAGCCTTCAACATGTCACTGATCAAGACAAACATCTCGTCAAGGCCATCCCCACATCTTGCCTTCAAACAACCACACAACCTCATACAGGCCATTGTCCACAGCAAACTGCCCAACTTTCAGGATAACAGTGACCACGACATCACACAACCCTGTCATAGCAACCTCTGCAAGATGTGCCAGATCATTGATATCGGATGCCATCATCTTACACGAGAACACCTTCCACCAGATACACGGTACATACAATTGCAACTCGGCCAATGCTGTCTACCTGATACACTGCAGGGAAGAATGTCCCGAGGTATGGTACATTGGGGACACCATGCAGACATTACGACAACAGGTCAATGAACACCACTCAACAATCACCAGGCAAGAGTGTTCTCTTCCTGTTGGGGAACATTTCAGCGGTCACGGGCATTCGGCCACTGATTTTCGGGGAAGTGTTCTCCATGACATACAAGCGCAGAGTCACTGAGCACAGACTGATAGCCAAGTTCTGCACACGAGGACGGCATCAACCGGAATCTTGGGTTCATGTCACACTTTCTGTAACTCCCACGAATTGCCTCGGCTTACAAAATCTCTCTAACTGTTCTGGCTGGAGACCATACACATCTCTTAAACCTGTGCTTATCCTTCTCTTCACTCACATTGTGTGTACCTTTAAGACTTAATTACCTGTAAAGACTCGCGTTCCAACCATTATTTTGTAAAGGAGTCTGTGCCTTTATATGCCCTGTTTGTGAACATAACTCCCCACTTACCTGGCGAAGGAGCAGCGCTCTGAAAGTTAGTGGCTTGTGCTACCAAATAAACCTGTTGGACTATAACCTGGTGTTGTGAGACTTCTTACTGTGTTTACCCCTGCCCAATGCTGGCATTTCCACATCATGACCTCTGCTGTAGCCACTGAGGGTAGAAAGATTTCTCTCAAGGCCCCAGCAATTTCCTCCCTTGCCCCGCTCAGTATTCTGGGGTATATCCCATCAGGCCCTGTGGACTTGTCTATCTTAATATTTCTCAAGAACCCCAGTACCTCCTCCTTTTTGATCTCAACATACAAACAATCTAAACATCCTTTCCAAGACTCATCATTCACCAAGTCCTTCTCTTGATGCAAAGTACTCATTTAACACCTCGCCCATTTCCTCTGGCTTTACGCATAAATTCCCTCCATTGTCGCTGAGCGGGCCAACCCTCTCCCTGGCTACCCTTTTGCTCTTTACACATGTATAAAAAGCCTTTGATTTTCCTTAATCCTGCTGGCCAATGCTTTTTCATGGCTCCTTTCAGCCCCTCCTTACTCAAGTTTCTTTCTACTTTCCTTGTATTCCACACTTGCTCAGCCTCCTAGCTTTGACAAATGCTTCTTTTTCTCTTGACTCGGCTCACAATATTTATTATCCAAGGTTCCCAAAACTTCCATACTTATCCTTCAAGCTTATAGGAATGTGGCAGCCCTGAATCCCTATCAATTTACACTTGCAAGCCTTCCACATGCCAGATGTTCATCTGCCCTCAAACATCTGCCCCCAGTCTACATTCTTCAGTTCCTGCCTAATATTGTTGTAATTAGCCTTCCCCCAATTTAGCACCTTGTATATGAATTTCAGAAAGTTGGTTTGCAGCTGCAGCAGGTAATAAAAGGCAAATGGAATTTTGTCCTTCATTGCTAGAGATGCAGTTTAAAAAACAGTAAAGTTATGTTGCAGCTGTATAAGATCCTGGTGAAGCCACACCTGGAGTAGTGTGTACAGTTTTAGTCTCCTTACTTGAGAAAAGATATACCTACACTTGGAGGGGGGTGCAGAGGAGATTTACTCGTTTGATTTTGGAGTTAATAGGGTTGGCCTATAAGGAGAGACTGAGTTGACTAGGGCTATACTCATTGGAATTCAGAAGAACGAGGGGAAATCTTATAGAAACATACAAGATTATGAAGCGAAAAGATAAAATAGAAGCAGGGAAGTTGTTTCCACTGGCAGGTGTAACTAGAACCAGGAGTCATGGCCTCAAAATAAGAGGGACTGAATTGAGGAGGAACTTCTTCACACAAAGTGTTGTGAATCTATGAATTCCCTGCCCAGTGAAGCAATTGAGGCTACCTCATTGAATGTTTTTAAGGTAAGGATACATAAATTTTTGAACAGTGAAGGAATTTAGGGCTATGGTGAGCGTGCAGGTAAGTGGAACTGAGACCACAAAAAGATCAGTCATGATCTTACTAAATGGTGGAGCAGGTTCAAGGAGCGAGATGGCCTTCTCCTGCTCCTAGTTCTTATATTCCCGATGGTGGGGGAGTCCAGAACCAGGGGTCACAGCCCGAGCATTCGTGGTAGACCATTTAGGACAGAGGTGAGATGACATTTCTTTACCCAAAGCATGCTGAGCCTGTGGAATTCATTACCACAGGAAGTAGTTGATGCCAAAACACTGAATGTATTTAAGAGGTGGCTAGATATAGCACTTGGGGCGAATGGGATCAAAGGTTCTGGGGAAAAGTAGGATTAGGCTGCTGAGTTGGACAATCAACCATGATCGTAATGAATGGTGGAGCAAGCTCAAAGGGCCAAATGGCCGCCTCCTGCTCCTATCTACTATGTCTCTACGTTTGGCTTCAGTGGAATGTTGCAGCAGGCAACACAGACAGCTATCTGCAGTATAGGAAATGCTGCCCCAATGGTTCAGCACTCAGGATGCTGTAGAAGCTCATACTGAGAATAACAGAATCCCTAAAGTGCAGACGTAGGCCATTTGGCCCAATGAGCCTGCACCGACAATAATCCCTCTCAGGCCCTTCACCCATAACTCCACATATTTACCCTGCTAATCCCCCTGACATGAAGGGGCAATTTGCCATGGCCAATCTACCTGATCTGCACATCTTTGGAGTGTAGGAGGAAATCCACACAGACACGAGGAAAACGTGCAAACTGCACACAGTTACCCTAGGCTGAAATTGGACGCAGGTCCCTGGTGCTGTTAGGCAGTAGTGCTCACCGCTGTGCTGCCCTTAGGCTGATTTTGTGAGGAGTTAAAAGGAGGCTGGAAGAATAGTCTAGTTGGGGTTAGCAGAAAAGAATCTCCCATGTAAACCTCACACTTAAGAACAGCTTCATTTCTGCTGCCATCAGACTTTTGAATGAAATTACTTCATATGAAGTTGATTTTCTTTACACCCTAGCTATAAGTGCAACACGACATTTTGTAACCTCTTCTTTCCTTCTCTATGAATGGTATGCCTTGTCCGTATTCCACGCAACAAACAATACTTTTTACTGTATACTAATATATGTGACAATAATAAATCAAATCAGTTCTAGAAATAGATGTCACGCAGGTGGGAAAGGAAGGAAGGAAGGAAAAAGGCCATGGGAAGTGGAGAATAACTCCAGACCGCGTCTGGGAGAAAAAGTGTCTACTTAAGAGGACGGCGTCAAATATGTGGGATTGTCGGTCACATTTAAAGTAATATGGGGGATCTTTTTTGTTGTTTAAAAAGTAAGTTGGTTACTAAATAGCAGTTTGTCAATGTTGCTTTAAATTTTTTTAGTAAAAAAATCTAAAAAAAACTTGAAACCTTGACTTGTCATGCTTTCAGTCAGTCACCGGTAATTCAAATATCTCTTCACATAGAACACAGAAATTAACAGTACAAACAGGCCCTTCAGTCCACAATTTGCGCTGATACTATCCCTACCTACTAGGCCTACTCATAACCCTCAATCCCATTAAATCCCATGTTCTCATAGAACATAGAACATTACAGCACAAACAGGCCCTTCGGCCCTCAAGTTGCGCCGATCACATCAACCCCACCAATCTATAGACCTATCTATAACCCCCAATCCTATTAAACCCCAGAAGTCTCCAGAAGTCTCTTCAAGAAAGGGAACAGGGATAGTCCGGGAAGCTAACGACCAGTGAGTCTGACCTCAGTGGTTGGTAAGTTGATGGACAGGATTCTGAGGGGCAAGATTTATGAACATTTAGAGAAGTTTAGAATGATCAGAAATAGTCAGCACTGCTTTGTCAAGGGCAGGTTGTGCCTTACAAGCCGAGTTGAGTTCTTTGAAAATGTGACTGAACACATTGACAAAGGAAGAGCGGTGGATGTGGTAAAAATGGAGTTCAGCAAGGTGTTTGATAAGGTCCCCCATGCAAGACTTCTTGAGAAAGTGAGACGGCATGGTATCCAAGAGGCTTTGGCCTTGTGGATCCAGAACTGGCTTGCCCGCACAAGGCAGAGAGTGGTTGTGGATGGGTCTTTTTCTGCATGGAGGTCGATCACCAGTGGAGTGCCCCAGGGATCTGTTCTAGGGCCGCTGCTGTTTGTCATTTTCATAAATAACGTGGATGAGGAAGTGGAGGGATGGGTTACTAAGTTTGCCAACGATACGAAGGTCGGTGGTGTTGTGGATAGTCTGGAGGGATGTCAGAAGTTGACACAGATAGAATGCAAGACCGGGCGGAGAAATGGCAGATGGACTTCAACGCGGATAAATGTGTAGTGGTCCATTTTGGCAGGACCAACGGGATGAAGGAGTATAATATCAAGCGTAGGAGTCTTAGCAGTGTTGAGGAGCAGAAGGATCTTGGGACGCTCAAATGGGCCTCGCAGGTGAAGGATGTAGTCAAGAAGGTATGTGGTGCACTGGCCTTCATTAATCAAGGGAGGTAATGCTGCAACTTTATAAAGACCCTTGTCAGACCCCACTTGGAGTACTGTGTGCAGTTCTGGTTGCCTCACTACAGGAAGGATGTGGAAGCTATTGAGAGGGGGCAGAGCAGATTTACAGGGATGTTGCCTGGATTGGGAGGCATGCCTTATGAAGATAGGTTGAGGGAGCTAAGTCTCTTCTCCCTGGAGAGACGAAGGTTGAGAGGCGACCTGATAGAGGTTTATAAAATGTTGACAGGAATAAATAGGGTGGATTCTCAGGCTATTTCCCAGGGCTGAAATGGTCGCTACGGGAGGACACCGGTTTAAGGTGCTGGGAAGCAAGTACAGAGGAGATGTTGGGGGTACAGAGGGTGGTGAGGGATTGGAATGCCCTGCCTGCTGCAGTTGTAAATGCGCCTAGTTTGGGGGCGTTTAAGAGATCCATGGATAGGTTTATGGATGGAAAGGGTTTGGTTTAGGTTAGAGGGTCATTGCTTTTTAACTGGTCGGTGCAACATCGTGGGCTGAAGGGCCTGTTCTGCGCTGTAATGTTCTATGTTCTATGTAAGTTTTTCACTCAGAGGTTGGTGATGAGTGGAATCGGCTGTCATCGGTGGTGGTGGAGGCCAACATAGAACACTAAAGCACAAACAGGCCCGATGTTAAAAGACCCCAATGAGTTGGCCTCCACCACCACCGATGGCAGCCGATTCCACTCATCCACCAACTTCTGAGTGAAGAACTTACCCCTGACATCTCCTCTGTACCTACTCCCCAGCACCTTAAATCTGTGTCCTTTCATAGCGACTATTTCAGTCCTGGGAAATAGCCTGTGAGAATCCACCCTATCTATACCTCTCAACATCTTATAAACCTCTATGGTCACATCTCAAACCTATCCTCATAAGGCATGCCTCCCAATCCCAGCAACATCCTTGTAAAAATCCTCTGCACCTTTTCAAAAGCTTCCACATCTTTCTTGTAACGAGGCAACCAGAACAGCACACAGTACTCCAAGTGGGGTCTGACTAGCGCCTTTACAGCTGCAGCATTATCTCCCGACTCCTAAACTTAGTCCCTCAATTAAAGAAGGCTAGCACACTCTACGCCTTCTTGACCACATCTTCCACCTGCGAGGCCGATTTAAGAGTCCTATGGACCCGGACGAATGGTACGCCTTTATAGCAAGGGGGATAGAATATAAAAGCAGGGAGGTGTTGCTGCAACTGTACAGGGCACTGGTGAGGCCACAAGTGGAGTACTGTGTGCAGTTTTGGTCACTGCACTTGAGGAAAGATATATTGGCCTTGGAGGGAGTGCATAGAACATAGAACATTACAGCGCAGAACAGGCCCTTCGGCCCACGATGTTGCGCCGACCAGTTACAAAACAGTGACCCACTAGCCTAAACCAATCCCTTTTCGTCCATAAACCTATCCACAGATCTCTTAAATGTCCCCAAACTAGGCGCATTTACAACTGCAGCTGGCAGGGCATTCCAGTCCTTCACCACCCTCTGGGTAAAGAACCTACCCCTGACATCAGTCCTATAACTACCCCCCCTTAATTTAAAGTCGTGCCCCCTCGTGCTAGCTTTCTCCATCCTAGGAAAAAGGCTATCACTATCTACCCTGTCTAAACCTCTAATCATCTTATATGTTTCAATAAGGTCCCCTCTTAGCCGCCTTCTTTCCAGCGAAAACAACCCCAAATCTCTCAGTCTCTCCTCATAGGATCTCCCCTCCATACCAGGCAACATCCTGGTAAACCTCCTCTGCACCGTCTCCAAAGCCTCCACATCCTTCCTGTAATGTGGGGACCAGAACTGCACACAAAACTCCAAGTGCGGCCGCACCAGAGTTGTGTACAGTTGCATCATGACGTTGCGACTCCTAAATTCAATCCCCCTACCAATAAACGCCAAGACACTGTATGCCTTCTTAACAACCTTATCTACTTGATTCCCAACTTTCAGGGATCTATGTACATATACACCTAGATCCCTCTGCTCCTCCACACTATTCAAAGTCCTCCCGTTAGCCCTATACTCAACACATCTGTTATTCCTACCGAAATGAATTACCTCACACTTCTCCACATTAAACTCCATCCGCCACCTCGCAGCCCAGCTCTGCAACCTTTCTAAGTCACCCTGCAAACTATTCACCCTTCCTCACAATCTACCACACCTCCGACTTTGGTGTCATCAGCAAACTTACTAATCCACCCAACTATACCCTCATCCAGATCATTAATAAAAATTACAAACAGCAGTGGCCCCAAAACAGATCCCTGAGGCACACCACTTGTAACCGAACTCCATGACGAATATTTCCCATCAACCACCACTCTCTGTCTCCTATCTGCTAGCCAATTCCTGATCCAATTACCTAGATCACCCCCAATCCCATACATCTGCATTTTCTGCAGAAGCCTACCATGGTGAACCTTATCAAACGCCTTGCTAAAATCCATATACACCACATCAACTGCCTTACCCCTATCCACCTCTTTGGTCACTTTCTCAAAGAACTCGATAAGGTTAGTAAGGCACGACCTACCCGCTACAAAACCATGCTGACTGTCTCTAATCAACTCATTACTCTCCAAATAACTATAAATCCTGTCTCTAATAATCCTTTCCAAAGCCTTACCCACCACAGAAGTAAGACTCACTGGTCTATAATTCCCAGGGAAGTCTCTTCTCCCCTTCTTAAACAAATGAGGTTCACCAGGCTGATACCAGAGATGAGGGGGCTGGACTATGAAGAGAGACTAAATAGGCTGGGTCTGCACTCGGAGTTTAGAAGGATGAGGGGGGATCTTATAGGGATACATAAGATAATGAAAGGGATAGATAGGGTAGAGGTAGAGAGATTCTTCCCGCTCAGAAAGGATAGCAGGACTAGAGGACACAGCCTCAAGATAGGGGGGGGGGCAGTTTAAATCGGAGTTGAGGAGGAACTTCTTCACTCAAAGGGTGGTGAATCTCTGGAATTCTCTGCCCGTTGAAGTGGTGGAGGCTGCCTCGCTAAATATATTTAAGTCATAGGTAGATAGGTTTTTGACAGGCAAGGGTTATGGGGAGAGAGCGGGAAAGTGGAACTGATCCACTTCAGATCAGCCATGATCTTATTGAATGGCAGGGCAGGCTCGAAGGGCGAGATGGCCTACTCCTGCTCCTATTTCTTATGTTCTTATGGACCCCAAGGTCCTTCTGATCCTCTGCAGTGCTAAGAGTCCTACCCTTGATATTATACTCTTTCATCACATTGGACCTGCCAAAATTGACCACTACACATTTATCCACGTTGAAGTCCATCTGCCACTGCTCCGCCCGGTCTTGCATCCTACCTATGTCACGCTGCAACTTCTAACATCGCTCCAGACTATCCACAACACGACAAAACCTTTGTGTCGTCGGCAAACTTACCAACCCATCCCTCCACTTCCTCATTTAGGTCACTTATGAAAATGACAAACAGCAAGGGTCCCAGAACAGATTCCTGGGGCACTCCACTGGTGACCGACCTCCATGCAGAAAAAGACCCATCCACAACCTCTCTGCCTTCTGCAGGCAAGCCAGTTCTGGATCCACAAGGCAACAGCGCCATGGATCCCCTGCCCTCTCACTTTCTCAAGAAGTCTTGCATGGGGGACCTTATTGAACGCCTTGCTGAAGTCCACATAAACCACATCCACCGCTCTTCCTTCGTCAATGTGTTTCGTCACATTTTCAAAGAACTCAAACCAGGCTCGTAAGGCACGACCTGCCCTTGACAAAGCCATGCTGACTACCTTTGATCATTCTAAACTTCTCTAAATGTTCATAAATCCTGTCCCTCAGGATCCTCTCTATCAACTTACCAACCACTGAGGTTAGACTCACCAGTCGGTAATTCCCTGGGCTATCCTTGTTCCCTTTCTTGAACATAGGAACCACATTCGCAATCAAAGAACAAAGAACAACACAGCACGGGAAACAGCCCCTCGGCCCAACGAGCCCGCGCCGCCGTCCCATGGTCAGTGACCTATTCATGATTTTAGTCTATGCCTAATGTGTGAGGATGTGGGTATGCCGGCGTTGGACTGGCGTAAACACAGTAAAAAGTCTGACAACACCAGGTTTTAGTCCAACCGATTTATTTGATAATATTCTTACAAGCTTTCGAGGTTACCCTCTTTGTCAAGTGAATGGAGAGTTCTGGCCTCAGACAGACAGAGCATACAAAGCACAGACAGTTGCTGATTAGAATGCGAATCCTTACACCTAACCTGCTGTTCAATTCTTAAAGTGGCTGATAATGTGAGTGGAAGGAGCACTGATCACAGTTTAAAGAGATGTGTATTGTCTCCAGACAGTACAGTAAGTGAGGTTTTGCAAACCCTGGGTTTGCAAAACCTCACTTGCAACACCTCTTCCCTCGTGATGACTATTTCCCTCGACGGATCCTCAAACTTCTCAAGCACAGCAGCAGAGATCAGACTTCTCTCATGCGTGAATACCGACGCAAAGTATTCATTCAAGATCTCCCCCCATTCCCCTAGGCTCCAAGCATAGTTCCCCTCCTCTGTCCCTGAGAGGACCAATGTTCCCTCTAACCATCCTTTTGTTTCTAATATAGGAGTAAAATGCCTTAGGATTTTCCTTAATCCTACCCGCCAAAGCCATTTCGTGGCCCCTTTTTGCCTTTCTGATGCCCCTTTTAAGTTCTCTCCTACATTCTCTGTATTCTTCTAACGCTATCTCTGTCCTCAAATGCCTAGATCTAGTGTACGCCTCCCTCTTTCTCCTGACCAGGTCCTCAATATCCCTAGCTACCCACGGCTCTCTAATCCTACCTTTCCCATCCTTCCTCTTGATCGGCGGATCCTCCGGAACCTCTCCCGTCTCCACTGATGACGCAAAAATCATCGCCAGAGGCTCTGCAATCTCTTCCCTCACCTCCCACAGTAACCTGGGGTACGTTCCATCCAGTCCTGGTGACTGATCTATCTTGATGTTATTCAAAAGTTCCAACACATCCTCTTTCTTAACGTCCACATACTCATTCTTTTCAGTCTGCCACAAACCTGCAGTACAACCACCCAGATCGTTTTCCACTGTGAATACCGAGGTAAAGTATTCATTAAGCACCTCTGCCATTTCTACCGGTTCCGCACAAACTTCTTCCCCTTCACCTGTTATAGGTCCTATTCCTTCACATCTCATCCTTTTACTCTTCACGTATTTGTAGAACGCCTTGGGGGATCTTACTTGCCAAGACCACCTCATGACCCCTTCTGGCTCTCCTAATTTCCTTTTTAAGCTCCTTCCTAATACCCTAGAACCCTACAGTGCAGAAACAGGCCCTTCGGCCCCTCAAGTCTGCACCGAACACAATCCCACCCAGACCCTATCCCCATATCCCTACACATTTACCTGCTAATCCCTCTAACCTACACATCCAAGGACACTAAGGGGCAATTTTAGCATAGCCAATGAACCTAACCCGCACATCTTTGGACTGTGGGAGGAAACCGGAGCACCCGGAGAAAACCCACGCAGACACGAGGAGAATATGCAAACTCCACACAGGCAGTGACCTGAGCCGGGAATCGAACCCAGGACCCTGGAGCTGTGAAGCAGCAGTGCTAACCACTGTGCTACTGTGCCGCCCATACCTGTATACTCCTCCAGATCCTTAACATCGCCTAGCTCTCTGAACCTTTAAAAAGTTGTTGCAGTGATTGCAACAAATGGACGGCAAAGGCAGAATTCAAATCCATAGGCTGAACTGGACTGCAGTGATTCAAAGCGGCAGCTCACCACCACCTTCTCAAGGGCAACTAAGGATGGGCAATAAATGCTGGTCAGCCTGCAATGTCCATGTACCACGCATGAATTAAAAAAAAGAGATGCGGGATTTGTCAAGGTTTAAACAAACAATTTTAGTGACTTTCGATGTATGGATTGTCAAGTTAATATTGTATTTATTGCTGAGAAAGTCTGCGAGTGCCTTGCAACAGTTAACAAAGGTCAAATTAAAAACTAGAAATAGACAAATTGAAGCGGACAAAGCAATATACTGCAGATGCTGTAAATTGGAAATAAAAACAGAAAATGCTGTATAAACTCCAGAGAAACACAGTTCATGATTCGAGTTCATATGACCCTTCCACAGAACTGAAAAGGGATAGAAATGTGATTAATTATATATTTGAAGAAGGAGTTGTGGGCAGAATGGAGTATTGGTGATAGGTCAGTGTTAAGCAGCGAATGACAATGTTTTGGAAATGAAGAAACGTGGCTGTTAATGGTGTCATCAGAGACTGAACAACGTTAATAGAATAGGAGAGCAGAACGTGTTAATAGGTCAGTGCTTAGAGGCAGCAAAACAAGTTTAGTTTATTTATTAGTGTCACAAGTTGGTTTACATTAACACTGCAAAGAAGTTACTGTGAAAACTTTACAGGACCCTTGTCAGGCCTCATTTGGAGTACTGTGCGCAGTTCTGGTCGCCTCACTATAGGAAAGACGTAGAAGCTATTGAAAGGGTGCAGAGGAGATTTACAAGGATGTTGCCTGGACTGGGAGGCATGCCTTATGAAGATAGGTTGAGGGAGCTGGGACTCTTTTCCCTGGAAAGGCGAAGGTTGAGAGGCGACCTGATTAAAGTTTATAAAATGTTGAGAGGAATAGATAGGGTGGACTCTCAGAGGCTATTTCCCCGGGTTGAAATGGTCGCTACGAGAGGACACAGATTTAAGGTGCGGGGAGGGAAGTACAGAGGTGATGTTAGGGGTAAGTTTTTCACTCAGAGGGTGGTGAGTGAATGGAATCGGCTGCCGTCATCGGTGGTGGAGGCGAACTCGCTGGGATCTTTTAAAAGACTTCTGGATGAGTATATGGGGTTTAATGGGATTGGGGGTTATAGATAGGTCTATAGATTGGTGGGGTTGATGTGATCGGCGCAACTCGAGGGCCAAAGGGCCTGTTTGTGCTGTAATGTTCTATGTTCTAAAATTGCCACATACAATCTCAAACTACATACACTTTATAAAAGTAAGTGCTAATTTGAATATTTAAATAGAAGTCACATTCACTCACCCACGCAAAATAGAAGGACAATTTGCAGTCAAGTCTTTACTCATAGACAATGAAAACAAAGGATGGCAGGAGCAATTATTTTTGCTTGTGTTGACACTGCTTTTTCAGGTAAAATGCAGTCCAGCTGAGCATATAACTATCTGTTCTAAGCAACTATTGTTCTGCAGGTAGATGTCCAGGTGCTCGTTTTCATGGGTCAGATGTGTGTACACGATGGAACCTTCCAAAATTAGATTTATTTCCCATTTTCTCCCCCCAAATTCCTGACAAAACAGATTTAGGTGTTATAAAACTAGGATTTTCCACTAATGAGGCAACACTACCAAGATCATTCTTCTAAGCTTCCAGATGATCAAGAAGATAAAATCAAATAAGCTGAGGTTCAATGGTTAGATCTTGGGGGAAGTCACATTGCCTAGGGTGGCATTTTGAGCTTCAGTGATAAAGAGCAACATATTTCCAAATTATTTAAAATGAGTTATTTAAAATGCATAACCTATACGAATCTTTAAATCCATATTAAAATACCTGATTTAAGTGCAAAACGTTTGTGATTACTAAGGCATGATAAACTTATAGGGGAATCAGGGGGAAGGGGGGGGAGGGAAGAAGAGAGAGAGAGAGAGAGAGAGAGAGAGAGAGAGAGAGAGAGAGAATGTCAAACAGATTTTGTAGCCGGCATGAATGAAAGCTTCTGCAATGCAAGAATCAATATAACACATTAAAATCCATACATTAAAATGCAAGTACCCTATTTAACGAAAAAAGATCACACAAGTTGTTTACCAGGTTCTGGGGGCTGTTCTTCAACAGGCACAGGGGATGGTTCTTCTTCTTCACACACCCCATTCTGGTGATTATGAATGCTGTCAAAGTAACCACTCTGCAGAAGTCTGTTGACAATCGCCTTCAGGTTCTTATCTGGAAAACAGAAATTACTTCAGTGTTTGACTATCGTGAAACAAACACTTTACATTGCTCATTCTTGATGTCATTTAGAATCGTACATTGTAGAAGAGGCCATTTGGCCATCAAGTCTGCACCAACACATTGAAACACCTCACTACTCACCTATTCCCATTTACCAGCAGTTGGCCCAAAGCCTTGAATGTTATGACGTGCCAAGTGCTCATCCAGGTACTTTGTAAAGAACTGGAGGCTACTCTCCTCTACCACCCTTCCCGGCAGCGCATTCCAGACCGTCACCAATTTCTAGGTAGAAAGAATTTTCTCTGCATCCCCCTAAAGCTCCTGCCCCTCACCTTGAATCCATATCTTAATCAATTGGGCCAGTGGGCTGACGAATGGCAGATGGAGTTTACTTTAGACAAGTGCGAGATGATGCATTTTGGTAGACTGAACCAGGGCAGGACTCAATCAGTTAATGGTTGGGCACTGGGGAGAGTTACAGAACAAAGAGATTTAGGGGTACATGTTCATAGTTCCTTGAAAGTGAAGTCATAGGTGGACAGGTGAAGGCAGCATTCAGTATGCTTGGTTAGGACACTCAATACAGGAGATGGAATGACTTGTTGAGGTTGTAGAAGATGTTGTAAGCCACGCTTGGAATACTGTGTGCAATTCTGGTCATTCCATTATCGAAAGGATATTATTAATTATTAAACTAGAAAGAATGCAGAAAAGATTTACTAGGATGCCACCAGGACTTGTTGGTTTGAGTTATAAGGAGAAGCTGGATAGACTGCAACTTTTTTCTCTGGAGCTTAGGAGGCTAAGAGGTGATCTTATAATAGAACATAGAGGTAATCTATAAAATAATGAGTGACAGATCAGTTAGATAATTTTTCCCAAAGACAGGGGAGTCTAAAACTAGAGAGCATATGTTTAAGGTGAGAGGGGAGAGATACTAAAGTGTCCAGAGGGGCAATTTTTCCACATAGAGCTTGGTGAGTGTCTGGAACAAGCTGCCAGAGGTAGTACTAGAGGCAGGTACAATTTTATCTTTTAAAAGCATTTAGACAGTTATATGAGTATGATGGGTATGGGCCAAATGCAGGCAATAGGGATTAGCTTATGGGTTTTTAAAAAAGGGATAGCATGGAAAATTAGGCCAAAGGGCCTTTTCATGCTGTAAACCTCTGATTCTATATCCTCTGATGACTGACCCTTCAATGGAAGTGAAAAGCTGCTCTTTATCCATCCTGTCATGCCCCTCAATCTTGTACACTTCAATCTTCTCTGCTCCAACGAAAACAATCCAAACCAATCTAATCTCTCTTCATAACTTAAATGTTCCATCCCACGCAGCACCCTGAGGAATCTCCTCTGCATCCCCTCCAGTGTAATCACTTCCTTCTTATAATGTGACAACCAGGACTGCACAAATTACTCCAGCTGGGCCTCACCAAATATACAACTATATAACTCTATACAACTGCAACATGACTTCACTGCTTTTGCAATCTATGCCAAGATTGAAAAAGGCATGTGCCCCATATGCCTTTTTTGTCACCCTACTAACGCCTTCCTCTTCAGAGATCTAATGGATAAACATGCCAAAGTCCCTTTGTTAGAAAGAACTTCCTAGTGTCATGCCATTAATTGAATATTTCCACGTCAAATTACTCTTTCCAAAGTACATCATCTCTCACTTTTCAGGGTTAAGTTCCATCTGCCACTAATCTGCCCATTTGACCATCCCGTCTATGTCTCCTTGTAGCCCAAGACACTTGACCTCAATGTTAACCACTAGCCAATCTTTGTGTCATCAGCAAACTTATTAACCCTACTCTCCCCAAATAGTCATCAATGTCATTTACATAAATGACAAACAATAGGGACCCACAGATCTCTGTAATACACCACTGGCATCACTAAGTCAGCCTTCTGTTATCACCCCTCTGTCTCCTACAACTGAGCCAATTTTGAATCCATTTTATCAAATTACCCTGTATGCTGCGTGCATTTATCTTCTTTAAAAGTCTCCCATGCAGGACCTTGTCAAAGGCTTTGCTGAAATCCATAAAAGCTACATTAACTGCAGTACCCTCATCTGCACACCTAGTCATCTCCTCAAAATATTCTACCAAAATTTGTTAGGCATGGCCTTCTTCTAACAAAGACATGCTAACTATCCCTGACCAAGCCTTGCCTCTCCAAATGGAGTTGGTTCTGGAGAGAATCTTTCTCCAATTGTTTCATTGCTACTGATGAGAAACTCACTGGTCAGCAGTTCTTTGCACACCATGGGCTAAAGCACTTCATTTACCCATCAGAAATAATCAAATTATGTTCTTATCTGGAATTTTATACCATGTAATGAATGTCTTAGTTAAAGTGAACTTTATCCAATTTTATATACTGCAGAAATTTGCAGCCAAACTTTATAACTAATCTAACTTCAAATAACAAATTCTTACTTTTTTTAAAAATCTAAACAAGAGGCTCAATTTCAACAATTCATGCCAGAGCCATAAGCCATTTCTAAGAAGGGAAAATGTTCGAGCATGTCCAATTTAAAACTTGTTATTTTTAAAACGTGAACCAAATACTCCAGTGGGAAATATAATGCAGATAGCAAGATGTACATATATCTAAATATTTGATTAATCCAAGTTCATAAAAGGACCGGAGCTCCAGAAGTTGAAATCAGCCCAACTGTAGAACTCCACAGCGAGACACAACTGACTAGATTTAGAAGAGTGAACTAACTGGCCAGAGTTCTGACCTGCATGTAATTAGCAAAAAAAAACCTCAAAAGATGAACAATGCCCAAATTTCACATGGTTAACATGCACACCAAAAAAGTGAAGTTATTTTCAGGGTGGAAGGGAAAGGAGGAATCTGATAACTTGCCTCAGTCATAGAACACACTCATAATGACAAGTATAGAGAATAAAGAATAGTATAGCATAAACAGGTCCTTCAGCCCTCCAAGCCTGCATCGATCAAACTGTTCCTTTTATTCCCAGTTCATACATGTGTCTATCCAGATAAGTCTTAAATGTGGCTAACAAGTCTGCCTCAACCACCTCACTCAGCAGTGCATTCCAGGCCACCACCACCCTGTACGTAAAAGAACTTTCCCCCATTCATCTCCACTGAACCCTCCCCTCCTTGCTGTGAACTCGTGCTCCCTTGTAATTGTCATCTCTGCCCTGGGAAAAAGCTTCCAACTGTTCACCTTATCTTTGCCCCTAGTAATTTTGTAAACTTCCATTAGATCGCCCCTCAGCTGCCATCTTTCCAGGGAGAACAATCTCAATTTATTCAATCTCTCCTCAGAGCTAATATCCTCCACACCAGGCAAATTCCTGATAAACCTTTCCTGTACTCTCACCACAGTATCCATGTCCTTCAGGTAGTGTGGTGACCAGAATTGGACACAGTACTCCAAATGTGGCCTAACCAACGTTTTATACAACTGTAACATAATTTGCCAACTTTTATACTCAATGTCCCGTCTGATGAAGGCAAGCAAGCAATATACTTTCTTCACCACCTTTTCCACCTGTGCTGCCACTTAAGGACCTGTACTCCCAGATCTTGCAGTGTGTCTATGCTCCTAATAGTTCAGCCATTTATTTTCTAGCTCCCAATTGAATTGGATCTACCAAAATGTACCACCTCGCATTTGTCCAAAGTGAATTCCAGCTACCATTTCTCCACCTAGTTTTGCGGTCTGTATCCTGCTGTATTCTCCGACAATCCTCACCATTATCCGCAACTCCAGCAATTTTAGTTTAATTCGCAAACTTGTGAATCAGACGAGCTACCATTTCTTCCAAGTCATTTACATATATTACAAATGGAAGAGTTAAAGACCTCCATTTGGAAAAACACCCTTCCACCACTATCCTCTGTTTATGGCCAAGCCAGTTGTGAATCCATCTAGCTAGTTCACCCTTGATCCTGAGGGATTAACCTTTTACAAAGAACAAAGAACAATCCAGCACGGGAAACAGGCCCTTCGGCCCAACGAGCCCGTGCCGCCACATCACCCTACACCTATTCTACCCTGCATATCTATGAATGGAACCCTACTCAGTCAGATTCAGGGAAGAAATAGTGTCAATTTGGTAAAAACCGATTAGCCTGAGAGCACATTTTTGGGGTGTGGGAGGAAACCGGAGCGCCCGGAGGAAACCCACGCAACCACAGGGAGAATGCGCAAACTTCCACAGACACAGGCCCAATCCATGTGCCTGCACAGCCAGCAGTGCTAGTTACTGAGCTGTTGCAGCGCCCATCTACCGGTCCAGGATCAAGCACACACACCGACATGAAGTTCTAGGCCACTCCTGGAACTTCCAAGAGCAGCCCAGACACGACCCGCCGTGTGAATGCCCCTCGTTTGACACGAGGTGGACCTCCACCTGTGGAATAAAGTCAAAAATATTAATCTTACAGCCTGCCTTTCCGGTGTCTCCCGAGGTTTAACCCTATTTAATATCCCCTACCATATCCCTCCATTCTCGTTTCACTCATGTGCCTATCTAACTGCATCTTAAACGAGTCCAACGTTCCTGCCTCCACCACCCTACTCGGTAGCGCGTTCCAGACCCCTACAACTCTCTGCGTAAAGAACCTTCTTCTCACCTCTAAATTATACCTCTCCCCCCTCACCCTTAAATGATGACCTCTCGTGTTCGTATCCAGTCTAGGGAGCAGTCTCTCACTATTAACTCTATCCATTCCCTTCATTATCTTATATACTTCTATCATGTCCCCTCTCAATCTCCGCCTTTCCAAGGAGAATAGTCCCAGTTTCTTCAACCTCTCCTCGTAACCCAGTCCCCCCATGCCAGGTAACATCCTGGTAAACCTCCTCTGCACCCTTTCCAGAGACTCCACGTCCTTCCGGTAGTAAGGTGACCAGAACTGGGCGCAGTTCTCCAAATGCGGTCTAACCAACGTTCTGTACAACTGAAGCATTAGACAGCAGCTTTTATACTCTATGCCCCTTCCTATAAAGGCCAACATCCCATAAGCCTTCCTAACAACCTTCTCCACTTGTGATGCAACCTTCATGGATTTGTGAACCTGCACTCCCAGGTCCCTCTGTATGTCTATACTCCTAATCCTAATTTTGTACCAATCTACCATGAGGGATCTCGTCAAATGCTTTACTAAAGTCCACGTGGACAACATCCACAGTTCTTCCCTCATTAATCGTTTTTGTCACCTCTTCAAAAATCTCATTCAAAATAGAGACATGACCTCTCTCATACAAAACCATGCTGTCTGTTGCTAATAAGACCATTCAGTTCCAATAATGATGAGCACAATAATTATTACAGTATTTTATAACACTGTTGTTTAAATATTAAAATGAACAGGCTAATCACTAGATTTAAAAATCAATTTTTATCCAGTCAGCATTCCCTGAAATTTTATTCTACAAAAATTGCTCACTGCGCATTAATTCTGCTACAGTTTAAATGAATGATTTATGACTCGCCATTTCATTTCCCCCACACTGGCTCTGTCACTTCAAAACTAATTATATCTACTTCTATTAAAACCAAATTTCATGGTAAAGAACAAAGAAGAGTATAGCACAGAAATAGGCCCTTCGGCCCACCAAGTCTGATGCCTCCTTAATCTAATACTGTCTTGCCTCTACATGGTCCACATCCCTCTATTCCCTGCCTATCCTTCTATTCCAGATGCCACTTGAACATTGGTCATTCTCGAACAAAGGTCATCCTGGTTCTACAAATTATTTTGTGCTGAATCACTGAGGCTCTTTACAATAAAATTTTCTCATTCTCTGCTCTGTACTTTCACGATATGGTGTCGTCATGGAGTTCGGTTACGAGTGGTGTGCCTCAGGGATCTGTTTTGGGGCCACTGCTGTTTGTAATTTTTATTAATGATCTGGATGAGGGTATAGTTGGGTGGATTAGTAAGTTTGCTGATGACACCAAAGTTGGAGGTGTGGTAGATTGTGAGGAAGGGTGAATAGTTTGCAGGGTGACTTAGAAAGGTTGCAGAGCTGGGCTGAGAGGTGGCGGATGGAGTTTAATGTGGAGAAGTGTGAGGTAATTCATTTCGGTAGGAATAACAGATGTGTTGAGTATAGGGCTAACGGGAGGACTTTGAATAGTGTGGAGGAGCAGAGGGATCGAGGTGTATGTGTACATAGATCCCTGAAAGTTGGGAATCAAGTAGATAAGGTTGTTAAGAAGGCATACGGTGTCTTGGCGTTTATTGGTAGGGGGATTGAATTTAGGAGTCGCAACGTCATGATGCAACTGTACACAACTCTGGTGCAGCCGCACTTGGAGTTTTGTGTGCAGTTCTGGTCCCCACATTACAGGAAGGATGTGGAGGCTTTGGAGACGGTGCAGAGGAGGTTTACCAGGATGTTGCCTGGTATGGAGGGGAGATCCTATGAGGAGAGACTGAGAGATTTGGGGTTGTTTTCGCTGGAAAGAAGGCGGCTAAGAGGGGACCTTATTGAAACATATAAGATGATTAGAGGTTTAGACAGGGTAGATAGTGATAGCCTTTTTCCTAGGATGGAGAAAGCTAGCACGAGGGGGCACGACTTTAAATTAAGGGGGGGTAGTTATAGGACTGATGTCAGGGGTAGGTTCTTTACCCAGAGGGTGGTGAGGGACTGGAATGCCCTGCCAGGTGCAGTTGTAAATGCGCCTAGTTTGGGGGCGTTAAAGAGATCTGTGGATAGGTTTATGGACGAAAAGGGATTGGTTTAGGCTAGTGGGTCATTATTTTGTAACTGGTCGGCGCAACATTGTGGGCCGAAGGCCCACAATTCTGCGCTGTAATGTTCTATGTTCTATGTTCACTCATTACTCACTCCTTTTTCAATGATTCTAACTATCTTGCTCATCAGTATCCAAAACGGAAAAGCAGTTGGAGAGCAAGATGGCTGCAGGAAATTCCAGCGCTACCTGCCTGTTTCTTAGATACTTTAGTGGTCACCTATTCCCTCTTGACTGTGTACTACTTAACGGTGTCGTGACCACCTCTCTAAACATGCATTCAAATAATCCTCACCCTTATGGATGCACCACAGGGACCATTCAAGATCCACAACCCGGAGCTGAAATTTCTGCAGCTGATGACACTTCCTGCAGATGTAGTCATCAAGATATCAAGGCTAAATGAGAAATATTTGTTCTTTGACCTGCTTGTCCAAGATCAAAATGTGTGGATGTGGTTCGGTGTCAATCGGTAAACTTTACCCCATAATTCACGTTAGGGCATTTATTTATGCTCAAGCCATCATCCTGGATAAATTACTTTTATCTTATTCATAATTAACAAATCGTACTAGTCAGGATAAGCTTACTACTATTTAAAAAACCTTACTTATGCTGACAAAACATTACAATTACAAACAGATGACCAACTTGAAAGACAAACAGGCACAGCCAATGTACGTTCCCTTATAATGTACACCTTGGATTTTGTTTTAGAATGCAGAAACTGCTTAGAGGTTATTCCCCAGCTTCTCAGCAACACTCAGTGAGCTTCTTCTCTCGCCCTCTATTCTTTTGTCCCACTATTTTCACAGACTCTGAATGAGCTTCCACTCTTAGCGCATTTACCCCCACTCCCCTTGCCTCTTCTTGGAATGAGTTTCCGTGCACCTTCCCCCCCGCCCCCTGCAGTTCTGGCCCATTCTGAGTGAGCTGATGTGCTCTTCTTTCTGCACTTTTATCCCAGCTGTTCTTGTCTATTGTCAGAATGAATTCCCACTCCCTTCTCTCCTTATTTTTACCCTCTGCTCTTCTTGCTCATTCTAGTTTATCCTACACCTTCAGATCATATGCCCTCAGTGAATAATTTCAAATGTCAACTGAATTCAGCTGTTAGCAAATGTGCTTCTGAAGAAGAATATTGTCGCTTCAAGTTCCACTCCAGGATTTAAAAACAATCTACATGGAAAACACTTCCAGTACAATCCCGACAGTTCTGTGCCACCAGATGTGAGGTTCTTCAAATGAGACAGGGAATTGCTGGTTATGATGGATAAAAATACACACAATTCAAACAAAGCTAAAGTTTTATGGACAATGCATTAAACACAACAGATTAACTGAACATTCATTGCATTTGGTGTGTGCAGTTCCTTGGTGTCCATGAGTTATCTGTCACATAAAGTAAAGCATAGCACAGGAGGTTATTCAGCATACTGAGTTTGTCAACTCAAAAAGTAATCTAGTTAGCATCATTCCCCTCCAAACTAGAACATAGAAACATAGAAGACAGGAGCAGGAGGAAGCCAATTGGCCCTAATCTTTTTTCTTATTCAGGTTTTTACCTGATTCTGTTTGAAAGCTGCTACTGAATCGGTTTTATTACTTTCAAATAATGGGTGGGATTCACTGGCCATTAACACCAGCAGGATTCTCCTGTTCTGCTGCAACAAACATAGATTTGACTGAGTGCCAAATTCTCTGTCCTCTCTGGCAGTGGCAGCAGGGCTGGAGAATTCCAGCCAGTGCATTCCAAATCTTAATATTCAATAGTAAATTTTTCCATCATGCTACTTCCGTTTCCATCAGAAAATGCTGTGGCAGCTGTACTGCTGTGTTCACTTGCTGTCAATGTTTTTGTCATTTTCCCAAATTCAAAGCATTGCATTGGAAGAAAAAGCAACCGTCTTGTTTAAAGGAACAACCCACTCTACATACCTTATAATTAGGTTTGGTAATAATTGCATTTAACTTCTATCATATGTAAATCAGTTTAGTTTTGTTCTCTGTAGAGACTGTTAATGTCTTAAAAAGAAATTCGAACATCCGGTAATTTACTGAAAGAACGAAGCCACTTGATGCTGCAGTTTAAAGATAAACGTATTTCACTATACAAGAATCATGCAAATACAACTAAATAAAAACTGTTTTAAGCAACTACTTGAAGCTTATTTATTTGTGTTGCAAGTAGGCTAACATTAACACTGCAATGAAGTTACTGTGAAAATCCCCTTGTTGCCACAATCTGGTACCTGTTTGGGTACACTAAGGGAGAATTTAGCATGGCCAATGCACCTAACCAGCATGTTTTTCAGAATATAGGAGGAAACCAGAGCACCCGGACAAAACCCACACAGACACTGGGAGAATGCACAGACTTGAACCAGCGCCCCTGGTATTTTGACATAGCAGTGCTAACCACTGTGCCACCGTACCTCCCATTTATTCTTAACACCTATTCTTAATACCGAGAAGCACACTAAAACACAATCAGATATTCCAAACTGAAATTCTCACCTGAACCATCCCTTTTCCACAATGATTTCCCCAGAAAGTCTTTGGCTATGAGGTTTCCCACTTTCCTGGAACCAACTGTAAACTTTTGCTTTGTAAGGTCTGAGACTTTGACTCAAACCTGAGCTACTCAATTTATATGCAGTAACAGAAAATTAATTTTGTTGGTTTATAATAGCGCCATTTTTCTGGCTCACAGGTCTCTGCAATTTATTTCATCTGTTTCTGAACTTGGGGTTTAAATCCATCAACTTGGGTGTTTTCAGCTCCAATCCCAAAAACCTTCTGCAAAAAAATCCTACAGACAGATTCCCAGAATTCCAGTCAAGACTCCACCCTCAACCACTCATCTGATTATAGAGCTTGGTTAAAATGTCAAATAGATATTTAAATTACTTTATAGTGTCAAAACCAAACTTTCTGATTCTGGAGCCCATATGAATAATTTATACCTCAATGGAGTAAATGACCCTCTCTTCAGATTGGCTGGTTACCCAAGAAAAAATTATTTTAGCATTTTTGATCCAGGAACAACACGAACAATTCAAACTGTCATTCAAATAATATTGTCTCAGAATAAAAGCCTATTTCTGAGCATTTCCACTCTTCCATTTCAGGCTGCTTTATGTAAACATGGACTACCCTTTGAATGGTAATTATCTTAGGGGTGTTTATGCATTTCTCAAACCCAAGTTTTTCCACTCACCTTACATTTAATACTTCAACAACCCACACACCTAAAAGTTACACTGTTAAAATATATTAATTATGAAATCAGAAATCCTCAACAGTCCAGAGCTTTGCAAGGAATATCCATTTTATGAAAAACAAAATTGAAATAGAATTAGGCCATGTAGCCCCTTGAGCCTGCCCTGTTGTTCATTAAGTTCATGGCTGGCCTGTTTGTGTTTTGAATTTCTGATGCTTTCAATATTCTGTGATTCCTTACCAAGAACTATCTACTGCTACTTTAAAAATATTTGAAGACCCCACCTCCAACACCTTATAAGAGTTCCAAAGTTGCACAACCCTTGAGAAAATAGTTCTCTTTGTGTCCTATAAGGCCAACTCCTAATTTTAAACGAGTACTCCTAGTTCTGGATCCACTCGAACCATCCTTTCCATATCCAGTGTTCAGTATCTTATATACTGCAATTAAGTCACCCTTCATTGATCAGGTGGATTCTCAGAGGCTTTTTCCCCAGGGCTGAAATGGCTGCTACAAGAGGACACAGGTTTAGGGTGCTGGGGAGTAGGTGCAGAGGAGATGTCAGGGGAAGTTTTTCACTCAGAGGGTGGTGGGTGCCTGGAATCGGCTGCCATCGATGGTGGTGGAAGTGGATTCAATAGGGTCTTTTAAGAGATTTATGGATGAGTACATGGAACTTAGCAGGATAAATATATAAAAAGGAAGAGGCTGACTAGGGTGAACGTTGGACCCTTAGAGGATGAGAGGGGGTCTTAGTGGTAGGGGATGGGGAAATGGCTGAGGCCTTGAATAACTTTTTTGTTTCGGTATTCACGGAGGAGGACATGAATAGTTTGCCGGGTGTTAGCGATGGAAAGATGGTAGGAGTGGAGGGCCTGAATGACATTATTGTTACTAGAGAGGCAGTGCTAGACAGACTAGAGGGGCTGATTGTGGACAAGTCCCCAGGACCGGATGGAATGCATCCAAGGGTTCTGAAAGAAATGGCGGAGGTGATAGTGGATGCCTTGATGATTATTTTCTAAACCTCACTGGATTCCGGGGAAGTGCCGGAAGATTGGAAAACGGCTAATGTTACGCCATTGTTTAAGAAGGATGGCAGGCAAAAGGCAGGGAATTATAGGCCGGTTAGTTTAACGTCTGTTGAAGGTAAAATGCTAGAATCCAACATCAAGGAGAAAACAGCGAGGCATCTTGAGGAGAATTGTTTCATAGAGCAGACGCAGCACGGTTTCATTAAGGGGAAGTCGTGTCTGACGAATTTATTGGAGTTCTATGAGGATGTGTCTAGGACAGTGGATAGAGGAGAGCCAGTAGATGTGGTGTTTCTTGATTTTCAGAAGGCGTTTGATAAGGGGCCGCACATGAGGTTATTACAGAAGGTTAGGGGGCATAGAGTTGGGGGTAGGGTGTTAGCGTGGATAGGAGATTGGCTGTCAAATAGGAGACAGAGAGTGGAGGTCAATGGGTGCTATTCGGATTGGCGGTTGGAGACTTGTGGAGTGCCCCAGGGATCAGTGCTGGGGCCTCAGCTATTTACCATTTATATAGATGATCTGGAGAAGGGAACCGAGTGTATGGTGTCGAAATTTGCTGATGACACCAAGATTGGTGGAACGGCAAATTGTGCGGAGGGTGTGGAAAGTCTGCAGAAGGATCTAGATAGGCTGGACAAATGGGCCAGAAATGGCAAATGGAATTTAATGTTAGCAAGTGTGAAGTTGTCCACTTTGGTAGGAATAATGGTAGGAAGGACTATTACTTACATGGCGAAAAACTGCAGCATGCAACGGTGCAGAGGGACCTTGGGGTCCTTGTGCATGAGTCACAAAAACCCAGCCTGCAGGAGCAGCAGGTGGTCAGGAAGGCAAATGGGATGCTGGCCTTCATAGCGAGGGGGATTGAATATAAAAGTAGGGAGGTCTTGCTGCAACTGTACAGGGCACTGGTGAGGCTGCAGCTGGAGTACTGTGTGCAGTTTTGGTCGACGCACTTACGCAAGGATATTTTGGCCCTGGAGGGAGTGCAGAGGAGGTTCACTAGGCTGACACCGGAGTTGAGGGGGTTGAACTATGAGGAGAGGCTGAATAAACTAGGCTTATACTCGTTAGAGTTTAGAAGAATGAGGGGAGATCTCATTGAGACATATAAGATGATGAATGGGATGGATAGGATAGAGGTGGAGAAGCTCTTCCCGCTCAGAAAGGACAGTAGGACTAGAGGGCACAGCCTCGGGGGGGGGGGCAGTTTAAAACGGAGTTGAGGAGGAACTTCTTCACTCAAAGGGTGGTGAATCTCTGGAACACTCTGCCCGTTGAAGTGGTGGAGGCTGCCTCGCTAAATATATTTAAGACGCGGGTAGATAGGTTTTTGATAGGCAAGGGGATTAAGGGTTATGGGGAGAGGGCGGGAAAGTGGAACTGAGCCACTTCAGATCAGCCATGATTTTACTGAATGGCGGGGCAGGCTCGAAGGGCTAGATGGCCTACTCCTGCTCCTATTTCTTCTGTTCTTATGTTCTTATTGAGCGTTATACGTAACCTAGTAGGCAGAGATGTTCAGCGCAACTTGTGGGCCGAAGGACCTGTTTGTGCTGTAGTTTTTCTATGTTCTATATTCACTCTTCTAAACTCCAATGGAAACAAACCCAGTCTGCCTAAGCTTTCCTCTTAAGACAATCTGCTCATTCTAGCTATCAATTTAGTAAACCTCCTCTGAACAACCTCTAATGCATTTACATCCTTCTTGAAATAAGACTGAAACTGCACCCAACATTCAAGGTGTGGTCTCATCAATGCCCTATATAAGTGAAGTATAACATCCTTACATGGAATACTGGGGATTCTGAAGACGGCATTGACATGAAACATTATTTCTCTCTCCACAGATGACGACAGATCAGCTGAATTTTTCTAGCATTTTCTACTTCTGATCCTTACTTTTATGTTCGATTCCTTGAGTTTCTCTATGTGACCAGCTATAAGCTCTTTAATGACTGATTTTAACATCTTTTCCATGACAGATATCAAACTAACTGGCCTATAGTTTCCTGTTTTATTCAAGGAGGGAGGGAAACATAAAAGAGGCGATTTGTGATTTTCAAGTCTGATGGAACCTTTGCAGAATCTAGGGTTAGGATTAACCCAGGTTACCACCTCATTACCCACCTTTTGTTCAAACTCAAGGATGAAGTCCATCAGGACCCAGAGACTTGTCAGCTCACAGCTCCAGTTTCCTCAGTACCACTTCCCTAGTGATTATAATTTCACCAAATTCTCTCTCCCTTCCACTTCCCCATTTAAAACTTTTATTGGGGCAATCTATTTATCTTCTATAGTGAAGACAGGACACATTTGTTCATTTCAGTTGCTAGTTCTTTATAATCTACTTTTATCTTGCATCAGGATCAACATTCAGTTTAATTACTCTTTTTCTCTTAAATATTTGTAGGCACTCTTGCTATTCTTTTTTTTACATTTCTAGCTAGCTTCCTCTCAAACCCCAATTTATTTCTCTCGATTAACATTTCGGTCATTGGCTGCTGTTCTTCATGTTCTGACCAGCCACTTATCTTTGCACGGTTATTATTATTTTTCCGAACGTTAAGACCCAAGTTGTTTTATGAAGTTAGCCTAGACCTTAAGTTTTATATTTGGTTTTGGCATTGGTGAACATAAGCGGTTTCACTCCAGATATGATTCAAGTGACCCACTCAGAAGCTTTTACCAAAAAGTTTTATGTAAGAACCCAGTTAGAATATAACAAAAATAATTAGCACAACTTTTACCAATTACAAGACTTAAACATATCATGGTATAATTCTCAACAGCTAGCCATCTCTGTTGCTCCAATTCAAAACAATACCCTGGAGACATACACCCTTCTTCAGAATCAATTCACACCAAAACAAGTCTGCTCACGTGACACTAGATTTTCAGCTTTTTAAACACTTCTGGACAGAGATCCTGACTGCAGTTTTCAGAGAAGGATATATCCTTCAAACACCAAAATCTCAGAGGTCAACTTAGTCTCTGGAAGTTTGGAGTTTCCAGGCTTGAGGGGGAAGAGAGACCACTCTTATCTAAGCTTGAATATTGTGCGAAAAATGTAGCTTCCATACTTGCCAATCATCCCAGAAAGATGTGGAGGCATTAGAAAGGGTGCAGAGGTGGTCTACCAGGATGTTGCCTGGTATGGTGGGAAAGTCTTATGAGGAAAGGCTGAGGGATATGAGGTTATTTTCATTAGAAAGAAGAAGGTTAAGAGGTGACCTAATTGAGGCATACAGATGATCAAAGGATTGGATTGGGTGGACAGTGAGAGCCTTTTTCCTCGGATGGTGATGGCTAACACGAGGGGACATAGCTTTAAATTGAGGGGTGTTAGTTATAGGACAGATGTCAGAGGTAGGTTCTTTACTCAGACGGTAGTAAGGGCGTGGAATGCCCTGCCTGCAGCAGTTGTGGACTCGCCAACTTTAAGGGCATTCAAATGGTCAGTGGATAGGCATACGGATAACACTGGAATTGTTTGGGTTAGAGGGTCATTAGATTGGTTCCATTGGCCGGTGCAACATCAAGGGCCGAAGGGCCTATACTGCGCTGTAATATTCTATATGTATTGAGTATTCTGAAAAGTCTCCCCGTGCTTCTCTATCGATCTATCCTCGCATCCCAGTTGACTTCAGTCAGCTTACCTTTCAACATGGCTGCTCTTTTTTTTTAAGTTTAAAACATTAGTCTTAGACCCACGCTTCTCACTTTCAAACTGGATACAAAGTTCAATCATGCTGTGGTCCCTACAAACTTGGTGTACTATTACATTGAGATCATTAATTAATCTTGTCACATTACACAACAGCTTAGTTGGCTGGAGAGCTGGTTAGTAATGCAGAGCAACACCAACAGTTCAGGTTCAATTCACACAGCTGCTGAGGTTATTCATGAAGGTCGACCTCCTCAACTTTGCCCCTTGTCTGAGGTGTGGTGATCCTCAGGTTAAATTACCACTAGTCAGCTTTTTTCCTCAAAAGGGGAGAGCAACCAATGGTCGCTTGGGGCTACAACAACTTTACCTTTTTAACTTTACCAAATTTGAAAAGGCAAGGACAGATAAGAGACAGTCAGTATGCCTTTGTGAGTGGAAAATCATATCATGAATCTGATTAAGTTTTTTGAAGGGGTAACCAAGAAAGTACATGAGGTCAGTGCAGTTGATGTTGCAGGGGATAAGTCCCCTGGGCCAGACGGGATTTACCCCAGGATTCACTGGGAGGCAAGAGAGGCGATTGCAGAGCCTCTGGCTCAGATCTTCAGGTCGTCGTAGGTCACAGTTATAGTGCCAGAAGATTGGAGGATAGCGAATGTTGTCCCATTGTTTAAGAAGGGGAACAGGGACTTCCCCGGGAATTACAGACCGGTGAGTCTTACTTCTGTTGTGGGTAAGGTTTTAGAAAAAATTATTAGGGATAGGATTTATAGTTATTTGGACAGTAATGAATTGATTGGAGATAGTCAGCATGGTTTTGTGGAGGGTAGGTCATGCCTTACTAACCTTATTGAGTTTTTTGAGAAAGTGACCAAAGAGGTGGATGGGGGTAAGGCAGTTGACGTGGTATATATGGACTTTATTAAGGCATTTGATAAGGTTCACCATGGAAGGCTTCTGCAGAAAATGCAGATGTATGGGATTGAGGGTGATTTAGGTAATTGGATCAGGAATTGCCTGGCGGATAGGAGACAGAAGGTGGAGGTTGATGGTACGTATTCGTCATGGAGTTCAGTTACGAGTGGTGTGCCTCAGGGATCTGTTTTGGGGTCACTGCTGTTTGTAATTTTTATTAATGATCTGGATGAGGGTATAGTTGGGTGGATTAGTAAATTTGCTGATGACACCAAAGTCGGAGGTGTGGTAGATAGTGAGGAAGGGTGTCATAGTTTACAGAGAGACTTGGACAAGTTGCAGAGCTGGGCCGAGAGGTGGCGGATGGAGTTTAATGTGGAAAAGTGCGAGGTAATTCACTTTGGCAGGAATAACAGATGTGTTGAGTATAGGGCTAACGGGAGGACTCTGAATAGTGTGGATGAACAAAGGGATCTAGGTGTATGTGTACATAGATCCCTGAAAGTTGGGAATCAAGTAGATAGGGTTGTTAGGAAGGCATACAGTGTCTTGGCGTTTATTGGTAGGGAAATTGAATTTAGGAGCCGCAGCGTCATGTTGCAACTGTACAAACCTCTGGTGCGGCCGCACTTGGAGTATTGTGTGCAGTTCTAGTCCCCACATTATAGGAAGGATGTGGAGGCTTTGGAGAGGGTGCAGAGGAGGTTTACCAGAATGTTGCCTGGTATGGAGGGGAGGGTCCTATGAGGAGAGACTGAGGGATTTGAGGTTGTTTTCGTTAGAAAGAAGGCGGCTAAGAGGGGACCTTATTGAAACATATAAGATGATTAGAGGTTTAGATAGGGTGGACAGTGATAGCCTTTTTCCTCAGATGGAGAAAGCTAGCACGAGGGGGCATTGCTTTAAATTAAGGGGTGGTAGTTATAGGACTGATGTCAGGGGTAGGTTCTTTACCCAGAGGGTGGTGAGGGATTGGAATGCCCTGCCAGCTGCAGTTGTAAATGCACCTAGTTTGGGGGCGTTTAAGAGATCTGTGGATAGGTTTATGGACGAAAAGGGATTGGTTTAGGTTAGAGGGATCAATGTTTTTTAACTGGTCGGCACAACATCGTGGGCCGAAGGGCCTGTTCTGCGCTGTAATGTTTTATGTTCTACATGGACTTAGCAAGGTCTTTGACAATGTACCGCATTGTAGGTTTTGCATAAGGTTAAATCTCACGAGATCCAGGGTGAGGTAGCCAACTGGATACAAAATTGGCTTGGTGACAGGAGGTGGGTGCAGAGGGGTGTTTTTCAAACTGGGGGCCTGCGACCAGCAGTGTGCCTCTTGAATTGGTGTTGGGTCCACTGATGTTTGTCATTTACATTCATTATTTGGATGAGAATTTAGGAAGCACGGTTAGTTCTTTGAGAATGTGACTGAACACATTTACGAATGAAGAGCGGTAGACGTAGTTTACATGGACTTCAGCAAGGCGTTTGATAAGGTCCCCCATGCAAGACTTCTTGAGAAGGTGAGGGGGCATGGGATTCCAGGGGGCTTTGGCTTTGTGGATCCAGCTTGCCTGCACAAGGCAGAGAGTGGTTGTGGATGGGTCTTCTTCATAAATGACCTGGATGAGGAAGTGGAGGGATGGGTTAGTAAGTTCGCCGACAATACAAAGGTTGGTGGTGTTGTGGATGGTCTGGAGGGATGTCAGAAGTTGCAGCGGGACATAGATAGGATGCAAGATTGGGCGGAGAAGTGGTAGATGGACTTCAACACAGATAAATGTGTAGTGGTCCATTTTGGTAGGACCAATGGGATGAAGGAATACAATATCAAGGGTAGGAGTCTTAACTGTGTTGAAGAGCAGAAGGATCTTGGGGTCCGGGTCCACAGGACTCTTAAATTGGCCTCGCAGGTGGAGGATGTGGTCAAGAAGGCGTATGGTGTACTGGCCTTCATTAATCGAGGGCTTGAGTTTAGGAGTCGGGAGGTAACGCTGCAACTTTAAAACCCTTGTCAGACCCCACTTGGAGTACTGTGCGCAGTTCTGGTCGCCTCACTAGAGGAAGGACATGGAAGTTATTGAGAGGGTGCAGAGGAGATTTACAAGGATGTTGCCTGCATTGAGAGGCATGCCTTATGAAAATAGGTTGAGGGAGCTGGGACTCTTCTCCCTGGAGAGACGAAGGTTGACAGGCGACCTGATAGAGGTTTATAAGATGTTGAGAGGAATAGATAGGGCGGATTCTCAGAGACTATTTCCCCGGGCTGAAATGGTCGCTATGAGAGGACACAGATTTAAGGTGCAGGGAAGCAAGTACAGAGGAGATGATAGGGGTAAGTTTTTCACTGAGAGGGTGGTATGTGAAGGGAATCGGCTGCCGTCGGTGGTGGTGGTGGTGAACTCGCTGGGGTCTTTTAAAAGACTTCTGGATGAGTATATGGGATATATGGATTTCAGTAAGGCGTTTGACAAAGTCCCTCACGGTAGGCTGGTAGAAAAAGTTAAGGCGCATGGGATACGAGGCCAGGTAGCTAGGTGGATTGAGAACTGGCTGGGAAATAGGAGACAGAGGGTAGCTGTGGAAGGGACCTTGTCGGGCTGGAGGCCAGTGACCAGTGGTGTGCCGCAGGGCTCAGTACTGGGACCTCTCCTCTTTGTAGTCTACATAAATGACTTGGGAGAGGGCGTAGGTGGTGTGATTAGCAAGTTTGCTGATGACACCAAGATGGCAGGGTTGGCGGGTACGGAACTGGATTGTCAGGTGATAAGACAGGATATAGATAGGTTGGTGCAGTGGGCAGATAGGTGGCAGATGGCATTTAATCCTGACAAATGCGAGGTGATGCATTTTGGACGGAATAATGCAGAGAGGACCTATGTGATTAAAGGGAGGCCGATTAGGAGTATAGACATACAGAGGGACCTGGGAGTGCAGGTTCACAAATCCATGAAGGTTGCATCACAAATGGAGAAGGTTGTTAGGAAGGCTTATGGGATGTTGGCCTTTATAGGAAGGGGCATAGAGTATAAAAGCTGCTGTCTAATGCTTCAGTTGTACATTTACAAGGATGTTGCCTGGACTGGGAGGCATGCCTTATGAAGATAGGTTGAGGGAGCTGGGACTCTTTTCCCTGGAGAGGCGAAGGTTGAGAGGCGACCTGATAGAAGTTTATAAAATGTTGAGAGGAATAGATAGGGTGGACTCTCAGAGGCTATTTCCCCGGGTTGAAATGGTCGCTACGAGAGGACACAGATTTAAGGTGCGGGGAGGGAAGTACAGAGGTGATGTTAGGGGTAAGTTTTTCACTCAGAGGGTGGTGAGTGAATGGAATCGGCTGCCGTCGTCGGTGGTGGAGGCGAACTTGCTGGGGTCTTTTAAAAGACTTCTGGATGAGTATATGGGGTTTAATGGGATTGGGGGTTATAGATAGGTCTATAGATTGGTGGGGTTGATGCGATTGGCGCAACTCGAGGGCCGAAGGGCCTGTTTGTGCTGTAATGTTCTATGTTCTAACATTGGTTAGACCGCATTTGGAGTACTGTGTCCAGTTCTGGTCACCTTACTACCAGAAGGACGTGGAGTCTCTGGAAAGGGTGCAGAGGAGGTTTACCAGGATGTTGCCTGGCATGGGGGGACTGGGTTACGAGGAGAGGTTGAAGAAACTGGGACTATTCTCCTTGGAAAGGCGGAGATTGAGAGGGGACATGATAGAAGTATATAAGATAATGAATGGAATGGATAGAGTTAATAGTGAGAGATTGCTCCCTAGACTAGATACAAACACGAGAGGTCATCATTTAAGGGTGAGGGGGGAGAGGTATAATTTGGAGGTGAGAAGAAGGTTCTTTACGCAGAGAGTTGTAGGGGTCTGGAACGCGCTACCGAGTAGGGTGGTGGAGGCAGGAACGTTGGACTCGTTTAAGATGCAGTTAGATAGGCACATGAGTGAAACGAGAATGGAGGGATATGGTAGGGGATATTAAATAGGGTTAAACCTCGGGAGACACCGGAAAGGCAGGCTGTAAGATTAATAATTTTTGACTTTATTCCACAGGTGGAGGTCCACCTCGTGTCAAACGAGGGGCATTCACACGGCGGGTCGTGCCTGGGCTGCTCTTGGAAGTTCCAGGAGTGGCCTAGAACTTCGTGTCGGTGTGTGTGCTTGATCCTGGACCGGTAGATGAGCACCGCAACAGCTCAGTGACTAGCACTGCTGGCTGTGCAGGCACATGGATTTGGGCCTGTGTCTGTGGGAGTTTGCGCATTCTCCCTGTGGTTGCGTGGGTTTCCTCCGGGCGCTCCGGTTTCCTCCCACACCCCAAAAATGTGCTCTCAGGCTAATCGGTTTTTACCAAATTGACACTATTTCTTCCCTGAATCTGACTGAGTAGGGTTCCATTCATAGATATGCAGGGTAGAATAGGTGCAGGGTGATGTGGCGGCGCGGGCTCGTTGGGCCGAAGGGCCTGTTTCCCGTGCTGGATTGTTCTTTGTATAATGGGACTGGGGGTTATAGAAAGGTCTATGGCTTAGTAGGTATAGATGTGATCGACACAACTTGTGGGCCAAAGGGCCTGTTTGTGCTGTAGTGTTCTATGTTCTATATAAAGAACAAAGAACAAAACAGCACGGGAAACAGGCCCTTCGGCCCAACGAGCCCGCGCCGCCGTCCCATGGTCAGTGACCTATTCATGACTCTAGTCTATGCCTAATGTGTGAGGATCAGGGAGGTCCAATATAGGGACAATTTGTTACCCAATCAATCAGCCTAAAAGCACATTTTTGGGATGTGGGAGGAAACCGGAGCACCCGGAGGAAACCCACGCAACCACGGGGAGAACGCGCAAACTCCCACGGACACAGGCCCAACTCCATGTGTCCGCACAGCAACAGAGATAACCTCTGTGCTGCCATGATGCCCTCGAGATGGTAAATGCCTGTGGATAAAAATTTCATTCTATGTTCTATGTAAGTTTGCAGATGATACCAAGATTGGTGGCACAGTGGACAGAACATAGAACATAGAACATTACAGCGCAGAACAGGCCCTTCGGCCCACGATGTTGCGCCGACCAGTTACAAAACAATGACCCACTAGCCTAAACCAATCCCTTTTCATCCATAAACCTATCCACAGATCTTTTAAACGCCCCCAAACTAGGTGCATTTACAACTGCAGCTGGCAGGGCATTCCAGTCCCTCACCACCCTCTGGGTAAAGAACCTACCCCTGACATCTGTCCTATAACTACCCCCCCTTAATTTAAAATCGTGCCCCCTCGTGCTAGCTTTCTCCATCCTAGGAAAAAGGTTATCACTATCTACCCTGTCTAAACCTCTAATCATCTTACATGTTTCAATGAGATCCCCTCTTAGCCGCCTTCTTTCCAGCGAAAACAACCCAAAATCTCTCAATCTCTCCTCATAGGATCTCCCCTCCATACCAGGCAACATCCTGGTAAACCTCCTCTGCACCCTCTCCAAAGCCTCTACATCCTTCCTGTAATGTGGGCACCAGAACTGCACACAAAACTCCAAGTGTGGCCGCACCAGAGATGTGTACAGTTGCATCATGAGGCTGCGACTCCTAAATTCAATCCCCCTACCAATAAATGCCAAAACTCCGTATGCCTTCTTAACAACCTTATCTACTTGATTCCCAACTTTCAGCGATCTATGTACACATACACCTCGATCCCTCTGCTCCTCCACACTATTCAAAGTCCTCCCGTTAGCCCTATACTCAACACATCTGTTATTCCTACCGAAATGAATTACCTCACACTTCTCCACATTAAACTCCATCCGCCACCTCTCAGCCCAGCTCTGCAACCTTTCTAAGTCACCCTGCAAACTATGACACCCTTCCTCACAATCTACCACACCTCCGACTTTGGTGTCATCAGCAAACTTACTAATCCACCCAACTATACCCTCATCCAGATCATTAATAAAAATTACAAACAGCAGTGGCCCCAAAACAGATCCCTGAGGCACACCACTTGTAACCGAACTCCATGACGAATATTTCCCATCAACCACCACTCTCTGTCTCCTATCTGCTAGCCAATTCCTGATCCAATTACCTAGATCACCCCTAATCCCATACATCTGCATTTTCTGCAGAAGCCTACCATGGTGAACCTTATCAAACGCCTTGCTAAAATCCATATACACCACATCAACTGCCTTACCCCTATCCACCTCTTTGGTCACTTTCTCATTGTTTCTGGCAAGCAAAGTCGAGAGGCAGCGATTTTTGGACATCAGAGGAGGCAGCAACGGGTACATTTTTCTGTTTATTTTGTCTAACTTAACTTTTATTTTTAGACAGTGAAGAAGGTTATCTACGATAAATTAGGAGAGCCAGAAGGGGTCATGAGAAGACCTTGGCGGGTAAGATTAAGGAGAATCCCAAGGCCTTCTATAAATATGTGAAAGGTAAAAGGATGAGAAGAGAAGGGATAGGACCTATAAAAGGTGAAGGGGGAAAGGTCTGTGTGGAACCAGAAGAAATGGCAGAGATGCTCAATGAGTACTTTGCCTCAGTATTCACAGTGGAAGCTGATCTGGGAGATTTTGCCACGGATTTGCAGCAGATGGAAAAGATTGAGTTTGTGGATATTGAGGTGGAGGATGTGTTAGAACTTTTGAATTCTATCAAGATAGATAAGTCGCCGGGACCAGATGGGATATACCCCAGGATACTGTGGGAGGCGAGGGAAGTGATTGCAGATGATCCCTAGCGATGATCTTTGCGTCGTCAATGGAGACGGGAGAGGTTCCGGAAGATTGGAGGCTTGCGGATGTAGTCCCTATTTTCAAGAAAGGGAACAGAGATAGCCCGGAAAATTACCGAGTGGTGAGTCTGACCTCAGTGGTTGGTAAGCTGATGGAGAGGCTTCTGAGGGACAAGATCTACGAGCATTTGGAGAGGTTTGACATGATCAGGAATAGTCAGCATGGATTTGTCAAGGGCAGGTCATGCCTTACAAGCCTAGTTGAGTTCTTCGATAATGTGACTGAACACATTGACGAAGGAAGTGCAGTGGACGTGGTGTACATGGACTTCAGCAAGGCTTTTGATAAGGTCCCCCATGCAAGACTTCTTGAGAAGGTGAGAGGGCATGGGATCCAAGGGCCTTTGGCCTTGTGGATCCAGAACTGGCTTGCCTGCAGAAGGCAGAGAGTGGTTGTGGATGGGTCTTTTTCGGAATGGAGGTCAGTCACCAGTGGGGTGCCCCAGGAATCTGTTCTAGGACCCTTGCTGTTTGTCATTTTCATAAATGACCTGGATGAGGAAGTGTAGGGATGGGTAAGTAAGTTCACTGATGACACGAAGGTCGGTGGTGTGGTGGATGGTCTGGAAGGATGTCAAAAGTTGCAGCAGGACATAAATAGGATGCAGGACTGGGCGGAGAAGTGGCAGATGGACTTCAACGCGGATAAATGCGTAGTCGTCCATTTTGGCAGAACCAATGGGATGAACGATGAACCCTATCAAGGGCAGGAGTCTTAGTAGTGTTGAAGAGCAGAAGGATCTTGGGGTCCGGGTCCACAGGACTCTTAAATCGGCCTCACAAGTGGAAGAGGTGGTCAAGAAGGCGTATGGTGTACTGGCCTTCATTAATCGAGGGATTGAGTTTAGGAGTTGGGAGGTAATGCTGCAACTTTATAAGACCCTTGTCAGGCCTCATTTGGAGTACTGTGCGCAGTTCTGGTCGCCTCACTATAGGAAAGACGTAGAAGCTATTGAAAGGGTACAGAGGAGATTTACAAGGATGTTGCCTGGACTGGGAGGCATGCCTTATGAAGTTAGGTTGAGGGAGCTGGGTCTCTTTTCCCTGGAGAGACAAAGGTTGAGAGGCGACCTGATAGAGGTTTATAAAATGTTGAGAGGAATGGATAGGGTGGAGTCTCAGAGGCTATTTCCCCGGGTTGAAATGGTCGCTACGAGAGGACACAGATTTAAGGTGCGGGGAGGAAAGTACAGAAGTGATGTTAGGGGTAAAGTTTTCACTCAGAGGGTGGTGAGTGAGTGGAATCGGCTGCCGTCAGCGGTGGTGGAGGCGAACTCACTGGGGTCTTTTAAAAGACTTCTGGATGAGAATATGGGGTTTTAAGGGATTGGGGGTTATAGATAGGTCTATAGATTGGTGGGGTTGATGTGATCGGCGCAACTCGTGGGCCGAAGGGCCTGTTTGTGCTGTAGTGTTCTATGTTCTATATGCAAATTTTGGTAAACTGAATCAGGGCAGGACCTACTCAGTTAATGGTAGGGCGTTGGGGAGAGTTACAGAACAAAGATCAGGAGTACAGGTTCATAGCTCCTTGCAAGTGGAATCACAGGTGGACGGGGCAGTGAAAGCAGCATTTGACATGCTTGGTTTCGTTGATCAGAACACTAAATACAGGAGTTGAGACGTCTTGTTGAAGTTGTACAGGACATTAGTACGGCCACACATGAAATTCTGTGTATGGTTCTGGTCACCCGATTATAGAAAGGATATTATTCAACTAGAAAGGGTGCAGAAAAGATTTACTAGAATGCTACGGAGACCTGATCGTTTGAGTTAGAAAAGGGAGGCTGGATAGACCGGGGCTTGTTCCCCTGGAGCATAGGACGCTTAGGGGTGATCTTTTAGAGGTCTATAGGATGGAGGGCATAGATCAGCTAGATAGTCAACATCTTTTCCCAAAGATGGGGGAGTCTAAAACTAGAGGGCATAGGTTTAAGGTGAAAGGAAGAGATACAAAAAAGTGTCCAGAGGGGCAATCTTTTCACAGAGGGTGGTGAGTGCCTGGAACTAACGTGCTGCCAGAGGTAGTAGTAGAGGTGGGTACAATTCTGTCTTTTCATAGATTTCATAGAATTCCTGCAGTGCAGGAGGCAGCCATTTTACCCATCAAGTCTGCACTGACCACAATCCCTCCCAGCCTCTCTCCCCATGGCCCCCTGCATATTTACCCTGCTAGTCCCCCTAACATTAAGGGGCAACTTAGCATAGCCAATCAATCTAACCTGCACATCTCTAGAATGTGGGAGGAAACTGAAGCACCCAGAGGAAACCCACGCAGACAGGGGAGAACATGCAAACTCCACACAGCCAGTGACCCAAGGCAGAATTTAACCCAGGTCTCTGGCACTGAGGCAGCAGAGCTAATCACTGTGCTGCCCTAAAAAGCATTTTGACAGTTACATGGTTAAGACTGGTATAGAGGGATATGGGTCAAGAATGGGCAAATGGGACTAGCTCAGTGTTATAAAAAAGGACAGCAGGGGCAGTTTGGGCTAAAGGGCCTGTTTCCATGCTGTAAAGCTGAATGACTAACATAACAAGCTCTCTGATCGGTTCCAGAATGCACTGCTCTAAGAAACTCATTCTGCATCAAGGCCACTACTGCCAACCTGGTTTTTTACCTTGTTTATATGTGGATTAAAGTCAGTCAAGTTATTACCATCTCTTATGGTTGCTTTCAAAATAAAATGCAGAACTGCAGGTTGCTTCCCAATGCACCACAATTTGGCACTTGTTTTGTACTAATTAAATGGAAGATCAGGTCGTTAGTCATTTCCCACTTGGATAATTACTGCAATGAGTAATAGCATTGGGACATTTAGAGTGAGCAGGAAGTAGAGAGATAGAGGTGAAGATTCCCTCAGCTTTTTTTCTTACAAATTTGCTGCTTTCGTTGCCCATCATGTAATGTGCTGCAGGCAAATTACATGGACACCAACACCCTAATTTAAGCAGCGAGCTGGCAGGTATCTAGATAAGAGAAAATAGAGGATTCTCTCCCTTTTTTCAGGATCCAAGATTTGCAACGCGAGACCATTCAACCTTGTATCCTTACGTTATTTTTATTTTCTCCATCCAATTTTCAGTACTCATTTCAAGAGTCACTCTTGAAACGTTTTATATTCTGAGAGCATTTCACTGGGAAAAGATTCTAATTTTCAGTGACAATCAAGTCACTGGCTCAAATCGATCAAAATCCCACTGCAATCCTAGTAATCATCTTCACTGTCTACAATGCCACCAATCTTGATGTCATCTGCAAACTTATTAAGCATACCTACTAAATTCTCATCCAAATCATTAATGTAAATGACAAATAACCATGGACCCAGCACCGATTCCTGAAGCACACCACTGACCACAGGCCTCCAGTTTGGAAAACAACCCTCTACATCCACCCTATCTTCTGGCATCAAGCCAATTTAGTTTAAAAATGAATACTTCATGTATACCCATTCATATTTGCGTGTATATAATATACATTCATATCATATCATTCTCTGCCATTAAAGCACTTACTGCAGTTGAATAAGTAAAGAAACTAAGCATTTGAGATAATATATGTTATTTAGTAAGCTGGTAACACTGAGAACAAAAGACTTCTTGAACAGACTTTTCCTGGCAATCAGCACTCTACAGCACCAGCCCAAAGACAGCCATTCAAATTCAGGATACAAAGAGTGAGATATTCCCTTTGCCATGCTGTTGTCCACTCTCTAAGCCTGTTCAAGTCTTTTTATTTTTGTCTTCACAGCATACATTCCCACCTAGTTTTGTGCAATTTGCAAACTTGGGAATATTATGTATGCCTCCCGCATCCCCCGTCTTTTCCAAATCATTAATATAGATTGTGAACAACTGGCTTTGTGGAATATTAATTTCCCTATTCAGCAAGCAGGAGTCACTGAATAATGGAGGACCAGTCTTGGTGAGGTTATTACCTTGTAACCGACCTTAATCCTCCTGTCCCACAACTGGAAATAAAGAATTCTATAAAGAAACTAAACAACAAGTATTTCACCTTCTGTCAAAGCGCTCCTTTGCAATTTTGCCAAAAACACAAATTTGGATTCAGGTACTTACAAGTTGTGGCCCCAACTTTTTTGTCTTTGCCTTCCAGTAGGTCCCATAAGTGTACTGATGCTTGTTCAAATTGTTCACACAACCTATAAATCACAAAATAATTTAAGCGGAGACAGAACATTTAACAAAATGCACTATAGCATATTTACCTATTTTAAAATCCAAAGAACATTGAAAACACATTTTAATATAAGCCATACTTGACAACAGGAATATAGGACCCGCTTAAGAGATAAGAGTGCATGCTTCAAGTCAATCACTGGATAGATTCTTCCGCGTGCGCAGATAAAGAGATTGTGGGGGGAGGGGTTTGATGAATTGGGCCAGTGGGTCAAGGAATGGAAGATAGAGCTTAATTCAGATCAATGCAAGATTTGGCCCTTTGATAAGACAAGTAAGGCAGGGCTTGCAGTTAATGGGAGGGCCCTGGGAAGTGTTGTTGAACAGAGAGAACTGGGGGTGCAGGTACATAATTCCTTGAAACAGGTAGACAGGGTGGTGAAGACGACGTTTGGCACACTGGCTTTCATCTGTTAGAGCACTGCGTACAGGAGTTGGGATGTTGTATTACAAACGGCACGAAACATCAGTACGGCCACGTTTGGAGACTGCATACAATTTTGGTCAGTCTGCCATAGGAAGGACGTTATTAAACTGGAAAGGCTGCAAAAATGCTTTATCACAAATTTACCAGGCCTCAAAAGTTTGAATAATAACGGGAGGTTAGATGGGTTGGGACTTTTTCCCCTGGAGCGTAAGAGGATGAGGGGTCATATTATACAAGTCTATAAAATCTTGAGGGGTCACAGATAAGGTGAATAGCCAAGATCTTGTCTTGGGAAGGGTAGTGAATCCAAAACTAGAGGGCATAGATTTATGGTGAGGAGAAAGATTTAAAGAGGGAGCTGAGGGGCAATTTTTTCACACGGAGAGCAGTGCATATATGGAATGAGCTGCCAGAAGGGGTGGTAGAGGTGGGTACAATTACAACATTTAAAAGATATTTGGACAGATACATGGATACATAGAACCCTACAGTGCAGAAACAGGCCCTTCGGCCCATCGAGTCTGCACCGAACACAATCCCACCCAGACCCTATCCCCATATCCCTACACATTTTACCTGCTAATCCCTCTAACCTACACATCCCAGGATACTAAGGGGCAATTTTTTAGCATAGCCAATGAACCTAACCCGCACATCTTTGGACTGTGGGAGGAAACCGGAGCACCCGGAGAAAACCCACACAGACACGAGGAGGATGTGCAAACTCCACACAGGCAGTGACCCGAGCCGGGAATCGAACCCAGGACCCTGGAGCTGTGAAGCAGCAGTGCTAACCACTGTGCTACCGTGCCGCCCAAAAAGGTTTTAGAGGGATATAGGAAAGGTTTAGAGGGATATGGGCTAAATGTAGGCAAATTGGGCTAGTTCAGTTTAGGAAAACTGGCCATCATAGACGAGTTGGGTCGAAGAGCCTGTTTCCATGCTGTATATCTTTATAACTCTAAAGTGGAAGGGAGACTTGCAGAAGGGCACAAGGCAGACGAACATAGAACATTACAGCGCAGAACAGGCTCTTCGGCCCACGATGTTGCGCCGACCAGTTACAAAAACAATGACCCACTAGCCTATACCAATCCCTTTTCGTCCATAAACCTATCCACAGATCTCTTAAACGCCCCCAAACTAGGTGCATTTACAACTGCAGCTGGCAGGGCATTCCAATCCATCACCACCCGCTGGGTAAAGAACCTACCCCTGACATCCGTCCTGTAGCTACCCCCCCTTAATTTAAAGCCATGCCCCCTCGTGCGAGCATTCTCCATCCGAGGAAAAAGGCTATCACTGTCCACCCTATCTAAACCTCTAATCATCTTATATGTTTCAATAAGATCCCCTCTTAGCCGCCTTCTTTCCAACGAAAACAACCCCAAATCCCTCAGTCTCTCCTCATAGGACCTCCCCACCATACCAGGCAACATCCTAGTAAACCTCCTCTGCACCCTCTCCAAAGCCTCCACATCCTTCCTGTAATGTGGGGACCAGAACTGCACACAGTACTCCAAGTGCGGCCACACCAGAGTAGTGTACAGTTGCAACATAACGCTGCGACTCTTAAATTCAATCCCCCTACCAATAAACGCCAAGACACCATACGCCTTCTTAACAACCTTATCTACTTGATTCCCAACTTTCAGGGATCTATGTACACATACACCTAGATCCCTCTGTTCATCCACACTATTCAAAGTCCTCCCGTTAGCCCTATACTCGACACATCTGTTGCTCCTACCGAAGTGAATTACCTCACACTTCTCCGCATTAAATTCCATCCGCCACCTCTCGGCCCAGCTCTGCAACCTATCTAAGTCTCCCTGCAGACTATGACACCCTTCTTCACAATCTACCACACCTCCGACTTTGGTGTCATCAGCAAAGTTACAGATCCCTAGAGTAAGAGAGCAAGGAAAAATAAGGACTTATAGGTATATGGTACTTTCCACAGCTCAACCATTCTGCGGCATAATGAACCTTTTTTGAATTCACCCATTTTGTAATGTTGAGCTTAACCAAATTATATGTAGGAAGACCCACATGGAGCAAATGTGAGACAGATAGGCTTTGTTTTATAAGCATTGGTTGAGTTTTGATGTTAGTCAGGACAGGTTGTCTCTTCTGCTCTTTTAAGAGTGCTACGGATCATCTTACATCCACCAGAGAAGTAAGGAGATGCCTTAGTTTAACATTCCAACTGAAAGACACTGCCAATGCATCATTAATGTAGCTTAGATTATATGCTCAAGTCTCTGGAATGCGACTTGAAACACACAACCTTCAAACTCAGACACGTGTATCAAATAACTCATTCACTGGCTCACCATAGTCAGATACCAGACAAATAATTCCCATTTCAAACAAAGAAACACATCGCTGGTCAGTTCTGAGGAACGCATGATTTGGATACAAACCATCAAGCAGTCTACAAAATTTCATCCAAAAAGCAAAACACCCTGGGTGCTTAAAATCAAATTTAAAAAACAGAATGCTGGAAAAACAGTCACGCAAGCAACATCTGGGGGACAAAGAAATTGAGTTAACATTTCAGACAATGACCTTTCATTAACAGCGATACTATGAAAAAAAGAATGAAATGGAAGGTCTGTATTGGGTTAAGGCAGGAAAAATTAAATGACAAACAGCTAGTGGTGCGGTGTCAAAGGGACAAAAAGAAAAGATGTGCCTACAGATGGTGTGAATGGCAAACAGACAGCTGCCATCCACAAATAAAAACTAAAACCAAAACCTGTACAAAAAAAATGGAAACAAGAGGGCAGAGATTACAGTACAAAATTATCAAACTCCCTATAGTGTCTGGAAAGTGCCCAAATAAAACAACATTGCGTCGAAGTTCACTAGAACACAGAAGTCAGCATTACAGCAAGGTGGTTAATTAAGGCCAAAAGGGAAAATGCTGGAAAATCTCTGCAGGTCCAGCAGCTTAAGAATATAAGAACTAGGAACATGGGTAGGCTATCTGATCCCTCAAGCCTGTTCCGCCATTCGATAAAATTATTTCGTAGACTCAGCTCCATGTACCTACATGCTCACCATAAGCGCTTGTAAGGAGAGAAAAGTACTGACATTTCACGTGTGAGCCAGCCGGTGGTCCAGCGGCTCGGGGCCACACTTGCAACCTGAATGGAGGTGTTTCGCAAATTGATAATTAATGTGCATTTTCATCAGACCATAACATGTAGAGCAGTTTTCACAATTTTAATGCCTCAAAATTGGTCCACAGTTGAAAAAGATTGGGAAGCACTGAGGTACAGGAACTAGTGAAACAAAGAGAAAGAAACAGTAGATCTAATTGCCATTACAAAGACATGGATAAAGGTAACCAAGGCTGGGAAATAAATACTCCAGCATACACAACAGTTTGAAAAAACAGGGAGACAAGTAGGTGTAAACGTGACACCACCCCTTTGTAACAGCAAAGACATATACAACAAGTGATGAAACCCCAGCTCTGAGTCAAAACCTGAAGAGTTCTCCATTATGGTACATTTCACTACTGTTAATCGCTCTGCTTGTCTGCAGATATATCTCAAAAACAAATGGTCAGATTTCAATGAAACTCGGTGCACAAAAAGCACATGACCCAAAAACGAACAGATTAGTTTTTGAAAAGATGCAGATCCAGATCTGGATCAAGAAATGTTTTAGAAACAGAGCAAGCTGACTTTTCCTTTTAGACTGTTGTACACTTCTTTTTATTTAGAACATTCACTGTTCCAGTTGCTGTGGTGGTGTTTGTCATAGTTGTCAAAATGTGAGCAGAGTTTTCAGAGCAGGTTTTTGGATGTGGACTGTCATGATGCCTCCTCAGTGAGATGTACCTACAGAGCATCAAACAGGTAGGAAAAATTCTCACTGTGTAATTGTAATAATGCTGAGTTAACAAAAAAAGGCAGATATATACCCAATAATGAGTGCCCTTTTCAAGTGTCTTAGTCTTCTACTACTTTACCACTGCACAGAGGTTATCGTCGAACTCAGTTGTCCTTTAGCACGTTAAAGAAGAAGCGAGCACTGATCAGATATACACTACATTTCTTAAAACAGTAAGTTACCTTGGTAAATGAAGAAATAAGGGAATAACAAAATAATATAGAACATAGAACATAGAACATTACAGCACAAACAGGCCCTTCGGCCCTCGAGTTGCACCGATCGCATCAACCCCACCAATCTATAGACCTATCTATAACCCCCAATCCCATTAAACCCCATATACTCATCCAGAAGTCTTTTAAAAGACCCCAGCGAGTTCGCCTCCACCACCGACGACGGCAGCCGATTCCATTCACTCACCACCCTCTGAGTGAAAAACTTACCCCGAACATCACCTCTGTACTTCCCTCCCCGCACCTTAAATCTGTGTCCTCTCGTAGCGACCATTTCAACCCGGGGAAATAGCCTCTGAGAGTCCACCCTATCTATTCCTCTCAACATTTTATAAACTTATATCAGGTCGCCTCTCAACCTTCGCCTCTCCAGGGAAAAGAGTCCCAGCTCCCTCAACCTATCTTCATAAGGCATGCCTCCCAGTCCAGGCAACATCTTTGTAAATCTCCTCTGCACCCTTTCAATAGCTTCTACGTCTTTCCTATAGTGAGGCGACCAGAACTGCGCACAGTACTCCAAATGAGGCCTGACGAGGGTCCTGTAAAGTTGCAGCATTACCTCCCGACTCCTAAACTCAATCCCTCGATTAATGAAGGCCAGTACACCATACGCCTTCTTGACCACCTCCTCCACCTGCGAGGCCGATTTAAGAGTCCTGTGAACCCGGACCCCGAGATCCTTCTGCTCTTCAACGCTACTAAGACCCCTGCCCTTAATAGTGTACTCGTTCATCCCGTTGGTTCTGCCGAAATGGACGACTACACATTTATCCGCGTTGAAGTCCATCTGCCACTTCTCCGCCCATTCCTGCATCCTATCTATGTCCTGCTGCAACTTTTGACATCCTTCCAGACCATCCACTACACCGCCGACCTTCGTGTCATCAGCGAACTTGCTAATCCATCCCTCCACTTCCTCATCCAGGTCATTTATGAAAATGACAAACAGCAAGGGTCCCAGAACAGATCCCTGGGGCACCCCACTGGTGACTGACCTCCATTCCGAAAAAGACCCATCCACAACCACTCTCTGCCTTCTGCAGGCAAGCCAGTTCTGGATCCACAAGGCCAAAGGCCCTTGGATCCCATGCCCTCTCACCTTCTCAAGAAGTCTTGCATGGGGGACCTTATCAAAAGCCTTGCTGAAGTCCATGTACACTACGTCCACGGCACTTCCTTCGTCAATGTGTTCAGTCACATTATCGAAGAACTCAACTAGGCTCGTAAGGCACGACCTGCCCTTGACAAATCCATGCTGACTATTCCTGATCATGTCAAACCTCTCCAAATGCTCGTAAATCTTGTCCCTCAGAAGCCTCTCCATTAGCTTACCAACCACTGAGGTCAGACTGACCGGGCGGTAATTTCCCGGACTATCTCTGTTCCCTTTCTTGAAAATAGGGACTACATCCGCAATCCTCCAATCTTCCGGAACCTCTCCCATCTCCATTGACGACGCAAAGATCATCGCCAAGGGCTCTGCAATCACTTCCCTGGCCTCCCACAGTATCCTGGGGTACATCCCATCTGGTCCTGGCGACTTATCTACCTTGATAGAATTCAAAAGTTCTAACACATCCTCCTCCTTAATATCGACGTACTCAATCTTTTCCACCTGCTGCAAGTCCATAGCAAGATCTCCCAAATCAGCTTCCACTGTGAATACTGATGCAAAGTACTCATTAAGCACCTCCGCCATTTCTTCTGGTTCTACACAGACCTTTCCCCCTTCATCTTTTATAGGTCCTATCCTTTCCTTCTCACCCTTTTACCTTTCACATACTTATAGAAGGCCTTGGGATTCTCCTTAATCTTACCCGCCAAGGTCTTCTCATGACCCCTTCTGGCTCTCCTAATTTCCCTTTTAACCTCCTTTCTACAGTCCTTATATTCTTCAAGATCCTTAACCTCTCCTAGTTCCCTGAACCTTTTGTACACCTTCCTTTTCCTCCTGACTAGGTTCAACACAGCCTTCGTGCACCACGGTTCCCGCGACCTACCAAAACTCCCTTGCCTTATCGGAACATTGTCATGCAGAGCGCCAGACAAACATTCCTTGAATATCCGCCACCTTCCTTCGGTACTTTTCCCTAAGAATGCCTCCTTCCAGTTTATTTGTCCAAGTAACTTCCTGACTTCTTCGTATCTCCCCTTACTCCAGACAAACACCTTCCTAGCCTGTCTGATCCTATCTCGTTCCAATGCAATTGTGAAGGAGATAGAATTATGGTCACCATTCCCAAGATGCTCTCCTACCGAGAGATCCATCACCTGCCCTGGTTCATTCGCCAGTACCAGGTCAAGTACTGCCTCTCCTCTCGCAGGCTTGTCCACATACTGTGTCAGGAAACCTTCCTGAGCACACCTAACAAAGGCGAATGGGATGCTGGCCTTCATAGCGAGGGGGATTGAATATAAAAGTAGGGAGGTCTTGCTGCAGCTGTATAGGGTATTGGTGAGGCCGCAGCTGGAGTACTGTGTGCAGTTTTGGGCGCCGCACCTGCGCAGGGATATTTTGGCCCTGGAGGTAGTGCAGAGGAGGTTTACTCGGCTGATACCGGAGTTGAGGGGATTGAGCTATGAGGAGAGGCTGAATAAACTAGGCTTGTACTCGTTAGAGTTTAGAAGAATGAGGGGAGATCTCATTGAGACGTATAAGATGATGAATGGGATGGATAGGATAGAGGTGGAGAGACTCTTCCCGCTCAAAAAAGACAGTAGGACTAGGGGGCACAGCCTCAAGATAAAGGGGGGGCGGTTTAGAACAGAGTTGAGGAGGAACTTCTTCACTCAAAGGGTGGTGAATCTCTGGAATTCTCTGCCCGTTGAAGTGGTGGAGGTTGCCTCGCTAAATATTTTTAAGAAACGGGTTGATGGGTTTTTGATAAGAGAAGGGATTAAGGGTTATGGGGAGAGGGCGGGAAGGTGGAGCTGAGTCACGACAGATCAGCCATGATCTTATTGAATGGCGGGGCAGGCTCGAGGGGCCAGATGGCCTACTCCTGCTCCTATTTCTTATGTTCTTATGTTCAAACCCCTTACTCTAGGGATATTCCAGTCGATGTTTGGGAAATTGAAGTCTCCCATCACGACAACTCTGTTTTTAATACATTTCTCCAGAATCTGGTTCCCTATCTGCACTTCAACTTCCCTGTCACTATTGGGCGGCCTATAGAATACACCCAGCAAAGTTTTCGACCCTTTGCTGTTCGTAACTTCCACCCACAGAGACTCTGTAGAAAGTCCCTCCACGGCATCCTCTTTCTCTGCAGCCATGACACTGTCCCTTATTAACAGTGCCACTCCACCACCTCTTCTGCCAGCCTCCCTGTCCTTCCTGAAACATCTGAAACCTGGCACCTGAAGTACCCAGTCCTGTCCCTGAGACATCCAAGTCTCCGTAATGGCCACCACATCACATTCCCAAGCAGCTATCCACGCCCTAAGCTCATCTACCTTATTTACTATACTCCTTGCATTAAAATATACACACTTCAGCCCCTCAGTCTGGGCATTTCCCTTCTCCACCCCCTGTCTAACCTCCCTCCCATGTTTCCTGCGGTCCTCCCCTACCTTTAAAGTATTAAAGCACATGCATTTCAAACCCTGCTCCGCCCCACCCCCACTACGCCGTGCCTTGCATTCCCCATCTATGCCCCCCTCCCTTTCACCCCCTCTACTCAATATCCCACCCCCCCCCCAAATCAGTTTAAACCTCCCCGCATAGCCTTTGCAAATTTACCCCCCAGGATATTGATTCCCCTCTGGTTCAGGTGTAAACCATCACTCATATAGAGGTCCCACCTTCCCCAGAATGAGTCCCAATTGCTTAAGTACCTGAACCCCTCCCTCCTGCACCATCCCCTCAGCCATGAGTTCAAACTTTCCCTCTCTCTATTCCTCTCTAAACTATCCCGTGGCACAGGCAAGAGTCCGGATATAACTACTCTTCCAGACTTGGCCTTTAGTTTCCATCCCAACTCCATAAATCTTTGTTTAATATCCCCTTCCCTTAATCTCACTATGTCATGTGTCCCCACATGAACTATAACTTGGGGTTGATCTCCCTCTCCCCTAAGAGTCCTGAATACCCTGTCCGATACATCCCGGACCCCAGCCCCAGGTAGGCAACACACCAGCCCCGAGTCCCTACCCTTACCTCCAACTCTCCTATCCGTCCCCTTAACTGTGGAGTCCCCAATCACGAGGCCCAACCTCTTACCCCTAACCACCTGAGATTTCCCAATAGGCTCACCCCCAGAGACCTGCTCCCTTTGGCTATCCCCAGTTGATTCCTCCTCAACTGTAGCCTCCAGGACCGAAAACCTATTTTGGAGGGGAACAGCCCCAGGGGATTGACCCCCCAACTGCTTCTTTCCCCTCTTCCTGACAGTGACCCAAGATAGAAAAATAAACAAGTACAGCAATACTTCAGTCCTATATTTTTTCATAGAAACACAGAAAAATTACAGCACAAACAAATCCTTCAGCCCATAAGTCGCACCGAATATCTCCCTATCTATTAGGCTTACCTATAACCCTCTATCGTACTAAGTTCCATGTACTTATCCAAAAGTCTCTTAAAAGTCCCCAGCGAATCCGCCTCCACCACCACTGACAGCAACCAATTCCACTCACCCACCACCCTGAGTGAAAAACTTACCCCTGACATCTCCTCTGTACCTACTCCTCAGCACCCTAAGCCTGTGTCCTCTTGTAGCAACCATTTCAGCCCTGGGAAAAAGCCTCTGAGAATCCATTCGATCAATACCTCTCATCATCTTATACATCTCTATTAAGTCCCCTCTCATTTTTCGTCTCTCCAAGGAGAAAAGACCAAGCTCTCTCAACCTATCCTCATAAGGCATGCCACCCAATCCAGGCAACATCCTTGTAAATCTCCTCTGTAACCTTTCTATGGCTTCCACATCCTTTCTGTAATGAAGTGACCAGAACTGAGCACAGTACTCCAAGGGGGGTCTGACCAGGGTCTTATACAGCTGCAGCATTATCTCCCGACTTCTAAACTCAATTCCTCGATTGATGAATGACAGAACACCACATGCCTTCTTAACCACATCCTCTACCTGCAAAGCTGCTTTGAGCATTCTGTAAACCCGGACCCCAAGATCCTTCTGATCTTAAGAGTCTTACCCTTAATATTATATTGTCATCCTATTTGACTGCCAAAATGAATCACCACACATTGATCTGGGTTGAAGTCTATCTGCCACTTCTCTGCCCAGTCTTGCATCCTATCAATGTCTCGTTGTAACTTCTGACATCCCACTACACTATCCACAACATCTCCAATCTTTGTGTTATCAGCAAACTTACCAACCCATCCCTCCACTTCATCATCCAGGTCATTTATAAAAATCACAAAGAGCAAGGGTCCCAGAATAGATCCCTGGGACACTCCATTGGTGATTGACCTCCATGCAGAAAAAGATCCATCTACAACCACTCTTTGCCTTCTGTGGGCAAACCACTTCTGAATCCACAAAGAATTGTCCCCTTGGATCCCATGCCCCCTCGCTTTCTCAATAAGCCTTGCATGGGGCACCTTATCAAACGCCTTGCTGAAATCCATATAAAGCACACCTACTGTTCTTCCTTTGTCAATGTGTTCAAATACATTCTCAAGAAAATTCAATCAGGCTCATAAGGCATGATCTGCCTTTGATAAAGTCGTGCTAACTACTCTTGATCATACTATTCTTCTCCAAATATTCATAAATCCTGCCTCTCAGGATCTTCTTCATCAACTTACCAACCACTGAGGTTAGACTCACCGGTCTATAATTTCCTGGGCTCTCTACTCCCTTTCTTGAACAAAGGAACCACATCCGCAATCCTCTAATCCTCCAGAACCTCTCCCATCTCCACTGATGACGCAAAGATCATCGCCAGAGGCTCAGCAATCTCTTCCATCATCTCCCACAATAACCTGGGGTACATCCCATCCGGTCCCGGCAACTTATCTAACTTGATGCTTTTCAAAAGCTCCGACACATCCTCTTTCTTAATGTCGACATGCTCAAGCTTTTCAGTTCGCTGCAAGTCTGCACTACAACCACCAAGATCCTTTTCCACTGTGAATACTGAAGTAAAAAGTCTGACAACACCAGGTTTTAGTCCAACCGATTTATTTGATAATATTCTCACAAGCAAGCAAGCTTTCGAGAGGACTGCCTCTTCGTCAGGTGACGAATATTATCAAATAAATCGGTTGGACTAAAACCTGGTGTTGTCAGACTTTTTACTGTGTTTACGCCAGTCCAACGCCGGCATACCCACATCATGAATACTGAAGTATTCATTGAGCACCTCTGCTATTTCTATCAGTTCTATACAAACTTTCCCACGAGCACACTTGATAGGTCCTATTTCTTCATGTCTTATCCTCTTGCTCTTCATGTACATGAAGGGCGGCACAGTAGCACAGTGGTTAGCACTGCTGCTTCACAGCTCCAGGGTCCTGGGTTCGATTCCCGGCTCGGGTCACTGCCTGTGTGGAGTTTGCACATTATCCTCGTGTCTGCGTGGGTTTTCTCCGGGTGCTCCGGTTTCCTCCCACAGTCCAAAGATGTGCGGGTTAGGTTCATTGGCTATGCTAAAATTGCCCCTTAGTGTCCTGGGATGTGTAGGTTAGAGGGATTAGCAGGTAAATGTGTAGGGATATGGGGATAGGCTCTGGGTGGGATTGTGTTCGGTGCAGACTCGATGGGCCGAAGGGCCTGTTTCTGCACTGTAGGGTTCTATGCTGGTTCTACATGTAGAATGCCTTGGGGTTTTCCTTAATCTTGCCTTTCAAGGCCTTCTCATGACCACTTCTGGCTCTCCTAATTTTCTTAAGTTCCTTCCTACTAGCCATATACTCCTCTAGATCTCTAATATTAGCGAGCTCCCTGAACCTTGTGTAAGCTTTTCTTTTCTTCTTTACTAAATTCATTACAGCTTTCGTGCACCACGGTTCCTGTAACCTACCATAACTTCCCTGTCTCATTGGAACGTTGCTGTGCAGAACTCCAGACAAATATTTCTTCAAAATTTGCTACATTTCTTCTGCACATTTCCCTGAGAAAACCTCTTTGCAATTTATGCCTCCGATTTCCTGCCTGATAGCCTCATAATTCCCCTTACTCCAAATAAACACTTTCCTAGCTTGTCTGATCCTATCTCTCTCCAAAGCTAATGTAAAGGAGATAGAGTTATGATCACAATCCCCAAAATGCTCCCCCACAGGGATCTGACACCTGTCCAGGTTCATTTCCCAATACCAAATCAAGTACAGCCTCTCCTCTTGTAAGCTTATCCACATACCGTGTCAGGAAACCCTCTTGAACCCACCTAACAAACTCCTCTCCATCTAAACCCCTTACCCTAAGGAGATTCCAATCGATATTTGGGGAATTAAAATCTCTCATCACAACAACTCTGTTATTATTACATCTTAAGAAGTCAGACAACGCCAGGTTTCAGTCCAACCAATTTGTTTGATAGTATACTCACAAACTTTCGAGGTTAACCTCTTCGTCAGGTGAATGGAGAGTTCTGAACTCTGCATTCACCTATCGAAGTTAACCTCGAAAGCTTGTGAGTTCACTATCAAATAAATCGGTTGGACTTAAACCTGGTGTTGTCAGACTCCTTACTGTGTTTACCCCAGTCCAGCGCCGGCATCTCCACATCATGATTATTACATCTTTCCAGGATCTGTTTCCCTATCTGCTCAACATTCCTGTTACTATTGGGCGGCCTACAGAAAACACCCAGTAAAGTTAATGACCCCTTCCTGTTCCGAACCTCCACCCACAGAGACTCCACAGACAATCCCTCCATGGCGTCCATCTTTTCTACAGCCGTGACACTATCCCTGATCAACAGTACCACTCCCCCACCTCTTTTGCCTCCCTCCCTGTCCCTTCTGAAACATTTGAAACCCAGCACTTGAAGTATCCAGTCCTGTCCTCGAGTCATTCAAAGTCTCTGTAATGGCCACCACATCACATTTCCAAGTGGCGATCCACACTCTAAGCTCATCCACGTTGTTCACAACACTCCTTGCGTTAAAACAGACACATCTCAAACCTTCAGTCTGAGCACTCCCCTTCTCCATCACCTGTCCTGCCTCTCAGCTGCAACCAGATAATAGATGTATTTTAATACAAGACCACAAAGGATGACGGTAAAATTGACTGCATTAAAGCACATTTTATTTTAAGACACAATAAGAGACAGATTTAAAGACTTGGCTTTGTGCACCCTCATTCACCTCCTGACACCAATTCTCTCTGCCCCACACCCTCAGTTACTAGTGTTGTACTGCAGGGATCTGTTTTGGGGCCACTGCTGTTTGCCATTTTTATAAATGTGTTAGCAATTCGAGAGTATGAAAATAGATAAGACCCCGAGCCGGATGGGATTTATCCTAGGATTCTCTGGGAGGCCAGGGAGGAGATTGCAAAGCCTTTGGCTTTGATCTTCATGTCGTCATTCGCTACAGGTATAGTGCCGGAAGACTGAAGGATTGCAAATGTTGTCCCCTTGTTCAAGAAGGGGAGTAGAGTTGTTCAAGAAGGGGAGTAGAGACTATCCTGGGAATTATAGACCAGTGAGCCTCACTTCTGTTGTAGGCAAAGTTTTAGAAAGGATTGTAAGAGATAGGATTTATAATCATTTAGAGAGAAATAATTTGATTAGCGATAGGCAACACGATTTTGTGAAGGGCAGGTGGTGCCTCACAAATCTTATTGAGAAGGTGACCAAAGAGGTGGATAAGGGTAAAGCAGTTGATGTGGTGTGTATGGATTTTAGCAAAGCATCTGATAGGTTCCCCATGGCAAGCTTCTGCAGAAAATACGGATGCATGGGATTGAGGGTGATTTAGCAGTTTGGATCAGGAATTGGCTAGCTGATTGAATTCAGAGAGTGGTGGTTAATGGGAAATATTTAACCTAGCGTTCAGTTAAGTGGTGTACCTCAGGAATCTGTTTTGGGGCCACTGCTGTTTGTCATTTTTATGAATGACCTACATGAGGGTGTAGAAGGATGGGTTAATAAATTTGCGGATGACACTAAAGTCGGAGGTACAGTTTGCAGAGGGACATAGATAAGCCGCAGAACTGGGCTGAGAGGTGGCAAATGGAGTTTAATGTGGAAAAGTGTGAGGTGATTCACTTTGGTAAGAGTAGCAGGAGTACAGAATATAGGGCTAATGGAAGGACTCTTGGTAGTGTCGATGAGCAGAGAGATCTCGGTGTACATGTGCATAGATCCCTGAAAGTTGGCACCCAGGTTGATAAGGTTGTTAAGAAGGCATACGGTGTGTTAGCTTTTATTGGTAGAGGGATTGAATTTCGGAGCCATGAGATCATGTTGCAACAAGGATGTTGCCTGGACTGGGAGGCATGCCTTATGAAGATAGGTTGAGGGAGCTGGGACTCTTTTCCCTGGAGAGGCGAAGGTTGAGAGGCGACCTGATAGAAGTTTATAAAATGTTGAGAGGAATAGATAGGGTGGACTCTCAGAGGCTATTTCCCCGGGTTGAAATGGTCGCTACGAGAAGACACAGATTTAAGGTGCGGGGAGGGAAGTACAGAGGTGATGTTAGGGGTAAGTTTTTCACTCAGAGGGTGGTGAGTGATTGGAATCGGCTGCCGTCGTCGGTGGCGGAGGCGAACTCGCTGGGGTCTTTTAAAAGACTTCTGGATGAGTATATGGGGTTTAATGGGATTGGGGGTTATAGATAGGTCTATAGATTGGTGGGGTTGATGCGATCGGCGCAACTCGAGGGCCGAAGGGCCTGTTTGTGCTGTAATATTCTATGTTCTAACTGTACAAAACTCTGGTGTGGCCGCGGGAGTATTGCGTACAGTTCTGGTCGCTGCATTATAAGAAAGACGTGGAAGCATTGGATTGTAAGAGAGATTTACCAGAATGTTGCCTGGTATGAACATAAGAACATAAGAAATAAGAGCAGAAGTAGGCCATCTAGCCCTTCGAGCTTGCCCCGCCACTCAATAAGATCATGGCTGATCTGAAGTGGATCAGTTTCATTTACCCGCTCTCTCCCCATAACCCTTAATTCTCTTGTCTATCAGAAACCTATCTACCTGTGACTTAAATATATTTAGCGAGGTAGCCTCCACCACTTCAACGGGCAGAGAATTCCAGAGATTCACCACCTTTTTAGTGAAGAAGTTCCTCCTCAACTCTGATCTAAACTGCTCCCCACCCCCCCCCCCAGCTTATTTTGAGGCTGTGCCCTCTAGTCCTGCTATCCTTTCTCAGCAGGAAAAATCTCTCTACCTCTACCCTATCCATCCCCTTCATTATCTTATACATCTCTATAAGATCCCCCCTCATCTTTCGAAACTCCAACAAGTACAGACCTAGTCTATTTAGTCTCTCTTCATAGTCCAACCCCCTCATCTCCAGTATCAGCCTAGTGAACTTCCTTTGCACTCTCTCCAAGGCCAATATATCCTTCAAGTGGGAAGGTCTTATGAGGAAAGGCTGAGGGACTTGAGGTTATTTTCGTTAGAGAGAAGGTTAAGAGGTGACATAATTGAGGCATACAAGATGATCAAAGGATCAGATAGGGTGGACAGTGAGAGCCTTTTTCCTCGGATGGTGACGGCTAACACGAGGGGACATTGCTTTAAATCGAGGGGTGATAATTATAGAACATAGAACATTACAGCACAAACAGGCCCTTCGGCCCTCGAGTTGCGCCGATCACATCAACCCCACCAATCTATAGACCTATCTATAACCCTCAATCCCATTAAACCCCATATACTCATCCAGAAGTCTTTTAAAAGACCCCAGCGAGTTCGCCTCCACCACCGATGACGGCAGCCGATTCCATTCACTCACCACCCTCTGAGTGAAAAACTTACCCCTAACATCACCTCTGTACTTCCGTCCCCGCACCTACAATCTGTGTCCTCTCGTAGCGACCATTTCAACCCGGGGAAATAGCCTCTGAGAGTCCACCCTATCCATTCCTCTCAACATTTTATAAACTTCTATCAGGTCGCCTCTCTAGGGAAAAGAGTCCCAGCTCCCTCAACCTATCTTCATAAGGCATGCCTCCCAGTCCAGGCAACATCCTTATAAATCTCCTCTGTACCCTTTCAATAGCTTCTACGTCTTTCCTATAGTGAGGCGACCAGAACTGCGCACAGTACTCCAAATGAGGCCTGACAAGGGTCTTATAAAGTTGCAGCATTACCTCCCGACTCCTAAACTCAATCCCTCGATTAATGAAGGCCAGTACACCATACGCCTTCTTGACCACCTCCTCCACCTGCGAGGCCGATTTAAGAGTCCTGTGGACCCGGACCCCGAGATCCTTCTGCACTTCAACACTACTAAGACTCCTGCCCTTGATAGTGTACTCGTTCATCCCGTTGGTTCTGCCGAAATGGACGACTACACATTTATCCGCGTTGAAGTCCATCTGCCACTTCTCCGCCCATTCCTGCATCCTATCTATGTATTATAGAACGGACGTCAGAGGTAGGTTCTTTACTCAGAGGGTCGTAAGGGCATGGAACGCCCTGCCTGCAGCAATTGTGGACTCACCAACTTTAAGGGCGTTCAAATGATCATTGGATAGGCATATGAATAACATTGGAATAATTTAAGTTAGAGGGTCATTAGATTCGTTGCACTGGTCAGCGCAACATCAAGGGCCGAAGGGCCTGTACTGCGCTGTAATGTTCTACGTTCAATACATTATTCTATAGCTTCTTTCTCACAGAAATCACAAAGGTTTAAGGCCTCTCATGTGCATGTCAGCTAAATAAAAGGTTAAAGAACGTAAGAACTAGCAGCACGAGTAGATGATAAATCAATATTTCTCATTGGTACTCACTGTTGAGAAAGGCATAGATGTTACAGAACTTGTGGAAAGGAACAGTGAAGTCTTGAGGGACGTACCTATTACACAGGTGGTGGTGCTGGAAGTTTTAAAATGTATCAAGATAGATAAATCCCCGAAACCTGATGAAATGTAACTCAGGATGTCGTGGGAGGGTAGGGAGGAAATTGCAGGTCAACAACCAGAGATACTTGAATCATCAGTAGTCACAGGTGAGATGCCTGAAGATTAGAGGATGGCAAACATTGTTCCTTTTGTTTAAAAAGGGCTACAGGGAAAAGCCTGGGAGCTACAGGCCGGTGAGCCGAATGTCTGTAGTGGGTAAGTTGCTCGAAGATATTTTGAGAGAAAGGAGCTACAGGCATTTAGAGAGGCAAGGACTGGTGAGTTAGCATGGCTTTGAGAGTGGAAAATCACGTCCCACAAATTTGATTTGAGTTTTTTGATGGGGTAACCAAGAAGGTAGATGACAGCAGTGCAGTTGATGTTGTCTACATGAACTTTAGCATGGCCTCTGACAAAGTACCTTCTAAAGGTTGCTGCAGAAGGTTAGGGTACATGGAGTTGGGGGTAAAGTGTTAGCGTGGATTGAGGGTTGGCTATCTAACAGGAAGCAGAGAGTTGGAATCAATGGGTGCTTTTCTGGTTGGCAATTGGTGACTAGTGGCATGCCGCAGGGACCTCAACTATTTACCATATACACAGATGATCTGGAGGAGGGGGCTGAGTGTAGGGTAACAAAAAATTTGCTGATGACACGAAGATGAGTGGAAAAGCGAAATGCACAGAGGACGCAAGTATAATATCAAGGGTAGAATTCTTAGCAGTGTAGAGGATCAGAAGGACCTTGGGGTCTGCATCCATAGGACTCTTAAATCGTCCTCGCAGGTGGAGGACGTGGTCAAGAAGGCGTATGATGTACTCGCCTTCATTAATCGAGGGATTGAGTTTAGGAGTTGGGAGGTAATGCTGCAACTTTACAGGACCCTCGTCAGGCCTCATTTGGAGTACTGTGCGCAGTTCTGGTCGCCTCACTATAGGAAAGACGTAGAAGCTATTGAAAGGGTGCAGAGGAGATTTACAAGGATATTGCCTGGGTTGGGTGGCATGTCTTATGAAGATAGGTTGAGGGAGCCAGGACAGCAGGACTAGAGGGCACAGCCTCAAGATAAGGGGGGAGGGGCAGTTTAGAACAGAGTTGAGGAGGAACTTCTTCACTCAAAGGGTGGTGAATCTTGAATTCTATGCCCATTGAAGTGGTTGAGTCTACCTCACTAAATATATTTAAGACGTGGGTAGATAGGTTTTTGGTAGGCAAGGGGATTAAAGGTTATGGGAAGAAAACAGGAAAGTGGAACTGAGCCACTTCAGATCAGCCATGATCTTGTTGAATGGCGGGGCAGGCTCGGAGGGCTCGATGATGCCTACTCCTGCTCCTATTTAACATAGAACATAGAACATTACAGCACAAACAGGCCCTTCGGCCCTCGAGTTGCGCTGATCGCATCAACCCCACCAATCTATAGACCTATCTATAACCCCCAATCCCATTAAACCCCACATACTCATCCAGAAGTCTTTTAAAAGACCCCAGCGAGTTCGCCTCCACTACCGACGACGGCAGCCGATTCCAATCACTCACTACCCTCTGAGTGAAAAACTTACCCCTAACATCACCTCTGTACTTCCCTCCCCGCACCTTAAATCTGTGTCCTCTCATAGCGACCATTTCAACCCGGGGAAATAGCCTCTGAGAGTCCACCCTATCTATTCCTCTCAACATTTTATAAACTTCTATCAGGTCGCCTCTCAACCTTCGCCTCTCCAGGGAAAAGGGACCCAGCTCCCTCAACCTATCTTCATAAGGCATGCCTCCCAGTCCAGGCAACATCCTTGTAAATCTCCTCTGCACCCTTTCAATAGCTTCTACGTCTTTCCTATAGTGAGGCGACCAGAACTGCGCACAGTACTCCAAATGAGGCCTGACGAGGGTCCTGTAAAGTTGCAGCATTACCTCCCGACTCCTAAACTCAATCCCTCGATTAATGAAGGCCAGTACACCATACGCCTTCTTGACCACCTCCTCCACCTGCGAGGCCGATTTAAGAGTCCTGTGAACCCGGACCCCGAGATCCTTCTGCTCTTCAACGCTACTAAGACCCCTGTCCTTAATAGTGTACTCGTTCATCCCGTTGGTTCTGCCGAAATGGACTACTACACATTTATCCGCGTTGAAGTCCATCTGCCACTTCTCCGCCCATTCCTGCATCCTATCTATGTCCTGCTGCAACTTTTGACATCCTTCCAGACCATCCACAACACCGCCGACCTTCGTGTCATCAGCGAACTTGCTAACCCATCCCTCCACTTCCTCATCCAGGTCATTTATGAAAATGACAAACAACAAGGGTCCCAGAACAGATCCCTGGGGCACCCCACTGGTGACTGACCTCCATTCCGAAAAAGACCCATCCACAACCACTCTCTGCCTTCTGCAGGCAAGCCAGTTCTGGATCCACAAGGCCAAAGGCCCTTGGATCCCATGCCCTCTCACCTTCTCAAGAAGTCTTGCATGGGGGACCTTATCAAAAGCCTTGCTGAAGTCCATGTACACTACGTCCACGGCACTTCCTTCGTCAATGTGTTCAGTCACATTATCGAAGAACTCAACTAGGCTCGTAAGGCACGACCTGCCCTTGACAAATCCATGCTGACTATTCCTGATCATGTCAAACCTCTCCAAATGCTCGTAAATCTTGTCCCTCAGAAGCCTCTCCATCAGCTTACCAACCACTGAGGTCAGACTCACCGGGCGGTAATTTCCCGGACTATCTCTGTTCCCTTTCTTGAAAATAGGGACTACATCCGCAATCCTCCAATCTTCCGGAACCTCTCCCGTCTCCATTGACGACGCAAAGATCATCGCCAAGGGCTCTGCAATCACTTCCCTGGCCTCCCACAGTATCCTGAGGTACATCCCATCTGGTCCCGGCGACTTATCTACCTTGATAGAATTCAAAAGTTCTAACACATCCTCCTCCTTAATGTCCATGTACTCAATCTTTTCCACCTGCTGCAAGTCCATAGCAAGATCCCCCAAATCAGCTTCCACTGTGAATACTGATGCAAAGTACTCATTAAGCACCTCCGCCATTTCTTCTGGTTCTACACAGACCTTTCCCCCTTCATCTTTTATAGGTCCTATCCTTTCCCTTCTCACCCTTTTACCTTTCACATACTTATAGAAGACCTTGGGATTTTCCTTAATCTTACCCGCCAAGGTCTTCTCATGACCCCTTCTGGCTCTCCTAATTTCCCTTTTAACCTCCTTTCTACAGTCCTTATATTCTTCAAGATCCTTAACCTCTCCTAGTTCCCTGAACCTTTTGTACACCTTCCTTTTCCTCCTGACTAGGTTCAACACAGCCTTCGTGCACCACGGTTCCCGCGACCTACCAAAACCCCCTTGCCTTATCGGAACATTGTCATGCAGAGCGCCAGACAAACATTCCTTGAATATCCGCCACCTTCCTTCGGTACTTTTCCCTAAGAATGCCTCCTTCCAGTTTATTTGTCCAAGTAACTTCCTGACTTCTTCGTATCTCCCCTTACTCCAGACAAACACCTTCCTAGCCTGTCTGATCCTATCTCGTTCCAATGCAATTGTGAAGGAGATAGAATTATGGTCACCATTCCCAAGATGCTCTCCTACCGAGAGATCCATCACCTGCCCTGGTTCATTCGCCAGTACCAGGTCAAGTACTGCCTCTCCCCTCGTAGGCTTGTCCACATACTGTGTCAGGAAACCTTCCTGAACACACCTAACAAACTCCTCTCCAGCCGAACCCCTTACTCTAGGGATATTCCAGTCGATGTTTGGGAAATTGAAGTCTCCCATCACGACAACTCTGTTTTTAATACATTTCTCCAGAATCTGGTTCCCTATCTGCACTTCAACTTCCCTGTCACTATTGGGCGGCCTATAGAATACACCCAGCAAAGTTTTCGACCCTTTGCTGTTCTTATGTTCTTTTCTGCCTGGAGGGACGTAGGATGAGAGGCAACCTGATAGGGTGGATTCTTGGAGGCTATTTCCCAGGGCTGAAATGGTCACTACAAGAGGACACAGGTTTATGGTGCTGAGGAGTAAGTACAGAGGAGATGTCAGGGGTAAGTTTTTCACTCAGAGGGTGGTGAGTGAGTGGAACCGGCTGCCGGTGGTGGTAGAGGTGGCAAACTCGTTGGGATCTTTTAAGAGACTTCTGGACGAATACACGAGATTTAATGGGATTGAGGGTTATAGATAGGCCTGGTAGGTAGGGATATGATCGGTGCAACTTGTGGGCCGAAGGGCCAGTTTGTGCTGTGGTGTTCTATGTTCTATGACGCGGAAAGTCTGCAGAGAAATCTGGATAGGCTGAGTGAGTGGGCGAGGACCTGACAGATGAAGTATAACATTAGCAAATGTGAGGTTATCCACTTTGGTAGAAAAAATAATATTCCTTCCTATTAAAATGGTGAAAAGTTGCAGCATGCTACGGTGCAGAGAGACCTGGGGGTCCTTGTGCATGAATTGCAAAAACTCAGTCTACAGGTGCAGGTGATCAAGAAGGCAAATGGAATGTTGGCCTTTATAGCGAGGAGATAGAATATAAAAGCAGGGAGGTCTTGCTGGAACTGTACAGGGCACTGGTGAGGCCGCAACTGGAGTACTGTGTGCAGTTTTGGTCCTCTTATTTGCGAAAGGATATATTGGCCTTGGAGAGAGTACAGAGAAGGTTCATCAGGCTGACACCAGAGATGAGGGGGTTAGCTTATGAGGAGAGATTAAATAGACTGGGCCTGTACTCGTTGGAGTTTAGAAGGCCGAGGGGGGATCTAATACAGACTTACAAGTAAATGAAGGGGCTAGATAGGGTAGAGGTAGAGAGATTCTTCCCGCTTAGAAAGGAAACCAGAACTAGAGTGCACAGCCTCAAAATAAGGGGAGGACAGTTTAGAACAGAGTTGAGGAACATAGAACATAACAGCGCAGAACAGGCCCTTCAGCCCAAGATGTTGCGCCGACCAATTAAAAAGCAATGACCCTCTAACCTAAACCAATCCCTTTCCATCCACAAACCTATCCATGGATCTCTTAAACGCTCCCAAACTAGGCGCATCTACAACTGCAGCAGACAGGGCATTCTAATCCCTCACCACCCTCTGGGTAAAGAATCCGTCCTATAACTACCACCCCTTAATTTAAAGCTATGCTCCCTTGGCTAGCTTTCTCCATCCAAGGAAAAAGGCTATCACTGTCCACCCTATCTAAACCTCTAATCATCTTATATGTTTCAATAAGGTCCCCTCTTAGCCGCCTTCTTTCTAACGAAAACTTCTTCACTCAAAAGGTGGTGAATCTCTGGAATTCTCTGCCCGTTGAAGAGGTGGAGGCTACCTCGTTGAATATATTTAACTCATGGGTAGATAGATTTCTTGATGTGGGTATGCCGGCGTTGGACTGGCGTAAACACAGTAAAAAGTCTGACAACACCAGGTTTTAGTCCAACCGATTTATTTGATAATATTCTCACAAGCAAGCAAGCTTTCGAGGTTACCCTCTTCGTCAGGTTAAGAGGGTAACCTCGAAAGCTTGCTTGCTTGTGAGAATATTATCAAATAAATCGGTTGGACTAAAACCTGGTGTTGTCAGACTTTTTACTGTAGATAGATTTCTGACAGACAAGGGAATTAAGGGTTATGGGGTGCAGGCGGGAAAGAGGAACTGATCCACTTCAGATCAGCCATGATCTTACTGAATTACAGGACAGGCTCGAAGGGCTAGATGGCCTACTCCTGCTCCTATTTCTTAGGTTCAACAACTTAGCAACAACATGCTAAGTTGTTGCTTAAGGTTAAATCTCATGGAATCCAGGGTGTGATAGCCAAGTGGAAACAAAATTGGCTTGGAGACAGAACAATAAGAAGTCTCACAATACCAGGTTAAAGTCCAACAGGTTTATTTGGCAGCACTTCAGGTGAAAAAGGAGCTTTTTCACCTGAAGTGCTGCCAAATAAACCTGTTGGACTTTAACCTGGTAATGTGAGACTTCTTAAAGTACTTACCCCAGTCCAACATCAGCATCTCCACATCTTGAAGACAGAAAACAGAAGGTGGTTGTAGAAGGTTGTTTTTCAAACTGGAGGCCTGTGACCAGCGGTGTGCCTTAGGGATTGGTGCTGAGTCCACCGTTATTTGTATTAATGCTTTGGATGACGATACAGGAGGCATGGTTAGTAAGTTTGCAGGTGACACCAAGATTGGTAGTATACTAGACAGTGATCTAGGATTGCAATGGGATCTTGATCAATTGGGCCAGTGGGTTGGCGAATGGCAGATGGCGTTTAATTTAGATAAATGTGAGGTGATGCATTTTGGTAGACTGAAGAACCTACTCAGTTAATGGTAGTTGTCGGGGAGTTGTATAATAAAAAGGTCAGGAGTACACATTCATAGCTCCTTGAAAGTGGTGTCACAGAAGTCATTTGGCATACTTGGTTTTGTTGGTCAGTGCATTGAACACAGGAGTTGGGATGTCTTGTTGAAGCTGTACAAGACATTGGTAAGGCCACAGTTGGAATACTGTGCACAATTCTGGTTGCGCTATTATAGAAAGAACATTAAAGTAGAAAGAGTGCAGAAAAGATTTACTAGGATGTTACCGGGACTTTATGACTTAAGTTTAACGAGGAGCTCAATAGACTGAAAATTTTTTCTCTGGTGCATAGAAGATTTAGGAGTGGTCTTATAGAAGTCTATAAAATAACGAGTGGCATAGGTAAGATGGATAGTCAACATCTTTTCCCAAAGGTAGGGGAGTCTAAACTAGAGGGCATAGGTTTAAGGTGAGAGATATAAAAAGATTCAGAAGGGCAACACTTTCACAGAGAGTGGTGAGTGTCTGGCTCAAGGGGCCAAATGGCTTAGTCCTGTTCCTAGTTCTATGTTCTTATGAGTGTCTGGAATGAGCTGCCAGAGCTAGTGGTAGAAGTGGATACAATTTTGTCTTTCAAGAAACAACATTTAGACAGTCATATGGATAAGATGGATACAGGCCAAACACAGGAAATTGGGATTAGCTTAGTGGTAAAAACTGGCCAGCACAGACAGGTTGGACTGAAGAACCTGTTTCCATGCTGTAAACCACTGTGACTCTATTGCTCTATTTGACCCCTCGAGCCTGCACCGCCATTCAATAAGGTCATGGTTGATCTTTTCATGGACTCAGGTCCACCTATGCGCCCACTCACCATAACTGTTCAAAAATTTATCTATCCTTGCCTTAAAAACATTCAATGAGGTAGCCTCAACTGTTTCACTGGGCAGGGAATTCCACAGGTTCACGACTCAACTCAGTCCTAAATCAGCTCCCCCCTTATTTTGAGGGTATGCTTCCTAGTTCTGGTTTCACTTGCCAGTGGAAACAACTTCCCTGCTTCCATCTTATCTATGCCCTTCATAATTTTATATGTTTCTATAAGATCTCCCCTCATTCTTTTAAATTCCAAATCCCAGTCTACTTAGTTTCTCCTCATGAGCCAACACTCTCAACTCTGGAACCAATCTAGTGAATCTCATCTGCATCCCCTCCAGTGCCAGTATATCTTTTCTCAGTTAAGGAGACCAAAACTGTTCACAGTACTCCAGGTGTGGCCCCACCAGCACCTTATGTTCTATGTTCTGATACAGCTGCAACATAACATGGTAGATAGTGATGAAGGGTGTCAGAGTTTGCAGGAAGACTTAGACAGGTTGCAGAGCTGGGCCGAGAGGTGGCGGATGGAGTTTAATGCGGAGAAGTGTGAGGTAATTCACTTTGGTAGGAATAACAGATGTATCGAGTATAGGGCTAACGGGAGGACTTTGAATAGTGTGGATGAGCAGAGGGATCTAGGTGTATGTGTACATAGATCCCTGAAAGTTGGGAGTCAAGTAGATAAGGTTGTTAAGAAGGCATATGGTGTCTTGGCGTTTATTGGTAGGGGGATTGAATTTAGGAGTCGCAGCATTATGTTGCAACTGTACACAACTCTGGTGCAGCCGCACTTGGAGTACTGTGTGTAGTTCTGGTCCCCACATTACAGGAAGGATGTGGAGGCTTTGGAGAAGATGCAGAGGAGGTTTACCAGGATGTTGCCTGGTATGGAGGGGAGGTCCTATGAGGAGAGGCTGAGGGATTTGGGGTTGTTTTCGCTGGAAAGGCGGCGGCTAAGAGGGGATCTTATTGAAACATATAAGATGATTAGAGGTTTAGATAGGGTGGATAGTAATAGCCTTTTTCCTCTGATGGAGAAATCTAGCACGAGGGGGCATGGCTTTAAATTAAGGGGTGGTAGTTATAGGACGGATGTCAGGGGTAGGTTCTTTACCCAGAGGGTGGTGAGGGATTGGAATGCCCTGCCTGCTGCAGTTGTAAATGCGCCTAGTTTGGGGGCATTTAAGAGATCCGTGGATAGGTTTATGGACAAAAAGGGATTGGTTTAGGTTAGTGGGTCTATGTTTTTGTAACTGGTCGGCGCAACATCATGGGCCGAAGGGCCTGTTCTGCGCTGTAATGTTCTATGTTCTAATGTCTCCATCCTTCTGGCAATTTGCTTTAATTACCTGCTGCACCTGCAATCCAACTTTGTGATTCATAGACAAGGACACCCAGGTTCCTCTGCACAGCAGCATGCTGCAAATTTTTCCATTTAAGTAATAGTCCATTTTGCTGTTATTTCTACCAAAATGACCTAACATTTACCAACATTGTACTCCATCTGCCATATTCTTGCCCACTCAAACTATCTATATCCCTTTGCAGACGTTCAGTGTCCTCTGCACATTTTGCTTCAATGACTTATCTTGATGTCATCTGTGACTATTGACACACTATACTTGGTCCCCAACTTCAAATCACCTTTGTAAATCGTAAACAATTGCAATCCCAACACTGATCCCTGAGGTGCACCACTTGTCACTGATTGCCAACCAGAAAAACAGCCATTTAGCCCCCTCGTTGCTTTCTGTTAGTCATGGAGGCTTAGAGTCACAGAGATTTTCAGCCTCTGGAAACAGGCCCTTTGGCCCAACTTGTCTTCTTTTTGGGGGTTTTATAAGCACCTACCTCCGTGAATCGGCCTCATTGTTTCTGGCGAGCAAAGTCGAGAGGCAGCGATTTTTGGATATCAGAGGAGGCAGCAACGGGTACATTTTTCTGTTTCTTTGGCTAACTTTTATTTTAGTTTTTAAAGTTGCGAGTTTTTGGCGGTTTTTTTAAAATTAGTTAAAACCGGAAGTCGTCACTAAGACGCTTGCCGGTAGTTGTAGTTTCTTTTTGGGGGTTTTATAAGCACCTACCTCCGTGAATCGGCCTCATTATTTCTGGCGAGCAAAGTCGAGAGGCAGCGATTTTTGGATATCAGAGGAGGCAGCAACGGGTACATTTTTCTGTTTCTTTGGCTAACTTTTATTTTAGTTTTTAAAGTTGCGAGTTTTTTGCGGTTTTTTTAAAATTAGTTAAAACCGGAAGTCGTCACTAAGACGCTTGCCGGTAGTTGTAGTTTCTTTTTCTGGGCCCCTAATCCTATAAATTAGCGTAGAGAGGATACCCGATTCTCTACACTGGTAGAGAATCCCACCCTCCCACCTCCTCTAACCTAAATTATAAGTGTGGGTAAGTTTTCTTTTTAATATTTTTATTTTTTCTGCTGGTAACTGTTTCAGGGATGGCAGTTCAGGCAGTGTGCTGCATCTCCTGTGGGATGTATGTGGTGAGGGACTCCAGTAGTGTTACAGGGGATTTTACTTTTACTTGTAGGAAGTGCGTTAGAATGCAGCTTCTGGAGGAGCGTGTAAAGGAGTTGGAGGTGGAAGTAGAGGAGCTCCGCAAAATTCGGGATGCAGAGGTGGACATTGATAGGAGTTATAGGGAGTTAGTCACTCCTAGAAACCAGTCTTGGGTCACTGCCAAGAGGAGGGGAAAGAAGCAAGTGGGGGGAAAATCCCCTGGGGCTGTTCCCCTCCAAAATAGGTTTTCGGTCCTGGAGGCTACAGTTGAGGAGGGATCAACTGGGGATAGCCAAAGGGAGCAGGTCTCTGGGGATGAGCCTACTGTAAAAGCTCAGGTGGTTAGGGGTAGCCAAAGATTAGGTCTTGTCATTGGGGACTCCACCGTTAAAGGGACGGATAGGAGAGTCGGTAATAATGATAGGAACTCAGGGCTGGTGTGTTGCCTACCAGGGGCTGGGGTCCAGGATGTCTCAGAGAGGATATTCAAGACTCTCAGGGGAGAGGGAGATCAACCCCAAGTTATTATTCATGTGGGGACGCATGATATAGGAAGGCTAAGGGAAGGGGACATTAAGCAGAGATTCATGGAGTTGGGGTGGAAGCTAAAGGCCAAGACAGACAGAGTGGTTATCTCTGGACTCTTGCCTGTGCCACGGGATAGTTTAGAGAGGAATAGAGGGAGGGAAAGCTTGAACTCGTGGCTGAGGGGATGGTGCAGGAGGGAGGGGTTTAAGTACTTGAACAATTGGGGCTCGTTCTGGGGAAGGTGGGACCTTTATCAGAGGAATGGGATTCACCTGAACCAAAGGGGAACAAATATCCTGGGAGGTAAATTTGTTAAGGTTATGCGGAGTGGTTTAAACTGATTCAGAGGGGGGGTGGGATCCTGAGTAGAGGGGGTGAAAGTGAGGGGGGCGTAGATGGGGACTGCAATGCACGGCATTGCGGGGGAGGGGCGGAACAGGGTTTGGAATGTGGTTTGAAATGTGTATATTTTAATGCGAGGAGTATTCGCAATAAGTTGGATGAACTTGCAGCGTGGACCAGTACCTGGGACTTCGATGTTGTGGCCATTTCAGAGACTTGGATAGAGCAGGGTCAGGAATGGATGTTGCAGGTCCCGGGGTACAAATGCTTTAATCGGAGTAGACAAGGAGGTAGAAGGGGGGGTGGGGTAGCATTATTGGTCAAGGACTGTATCTCAGTGTCAGAGAGGAACTTTGATGAGGACTTGTCTGTTGAGGTAGTATGGGCGGAGATTAGAAATAGGAGAGGAGAGGTCACCCTGTTGGGAGTCTTTTATAGACCTCCAAAAAGTTCTAGAGAGGTTGAGGAAAGGATTGCGGAGACGATCCTTGTTAGGAGTGAAAGTAATAGGGTAATTGTTATGGGGGACTTTAACTTTACTCATGTAGATTGGAATTGCTACAGCTCTGGCTCGTTAGAGGGGTCAGTTTTTGTTCAAAGTGTGCAAGAAGGTTTTTTGACTCAGTATGTAGATAGGCTGACGAGAGGTGAGGCTATATTGGATTTGGTGCTCGGTAATGAGCCAGACCAGGTGCTAGACTTGGAAGTTGGTGTACAGTTTGGGGATAGTGATCACAATTCGATTACGTTCACCTTAGTGATGGAAAGGGATAGGCATGAACCTCGGGTCAGTAGTTTCAGCTGGGGGAAGGGTAATTATGAGGCTATTAGGAGAGAATTAGGAAGCATTGGTTGGAATGGGAGATTACAGGGACTGGGAACATCCGAGATGTGGAGATTTTTCAAGGAGCAGCTATTGCGGGTCTGTGATAAGTATATCCCTGTCAGGCAAGGAGGATTTGGTAGGCCCAGGGAACCGTGGTGCACCAAAAAAGTTGATTCGTTGGTTAGGAAGAAAAAGGAGGCTTATGTTCGGAAGAGGCTTGAGGGCTCAGGTAGTGCATTAGAAAGTTTTAGATTGGCTAGGAGGGAGTTGAAGAGGGAGTTAAGAAGGGCTAAAAGAGGGCATGAGATGATTTTGGCTGATAGGATTAAGGAGAACCCTAAGGCGTTTTACAGGTATGTCAAGAACAGAAGGTTGGTTAGGACAAGATTAGGGCCAGTTACAGACAGTAGAGGGAAGTTGTGTGTGGAACCGGAGGAGATTGGAGAGGCGTTGAACCAATATTTCTCTTCGGTGTTCACGCAAGGGGACAGGAATGTAGCTGAGGAGGACACTGGGGTGCAGGGGTGTGTAATAGATAGTATTGCAGTTGATACGGGGGATGTGCTGGATATTTTAGAGGGATTGAAAATAGATAAGTCCCCTGGTCCAGATGGGATTTACCCTAGGATTCTTTGGGAGGCAAGAGGGGTGATTGCGGAGCCTCTGGCTCTGATCTTCAGGTCGTCGTTAGTCTCTGGTATAGTACCAGAAGATTGGAGGACAGCAAATGTTGTCCCATTGTTTAAGAAGGGGAGAAGGGACTTCCCTGGGAATTATAGACCGGTGAGTCTTACTTCTGTGGTGGGTAAGGTTTTGGAAAGGATTATTAGAGACAGGATTTATAGTTATTTGGAAAGTAATGAGTTGATTAGAGACAGTCAGCATGGTTTTGTAGCGGGTAGGTCATGCCTTACTAACCTTATCGAGTTCTTTGAGAAAGTGACCAAAGAGGTGGATAGGGGTAAGGCAGTTGATGTGGTGTATATGGATTTTAGCAAGGCGTTTGATAAGGTTCACCATGGTAGGCTTCTGCAGAAAATGCAGATGTATGGGATTGGGGGTGATCTAGGTAATTGGATCAGGAATTGGCTAGCAGATAGGAGACAGAGAGTGGTGGTTGATGGGAAATATTCGTCATGGAGTTCGGTTACAAGTGGTGTGCCTCAGGGATCTGTTTTGGGGCCACTGCTGTTTGTAATTTTTATTAATGATCTGGATGAGGGTATAGTTGGGTGGATTAGTAAGTTTGCTGATGACACCAAAGTCGGAGGTGTGGTATATTGTGAGGAAGGGTGTCATAGTTTGCAGGATGACTTAGATAGGTTGCAGAGCTGGGCTGAGAGGTGGCGGATGGAGTTTAATGTGGAGAAGTGTGAGGTAATTCATTTCGGTAGGAATAACAGATGTGTTGAGTATAGGGCTAACGGGAGGACTTTGAATAATGTGGAGGAGCAGAGGGATCTAGGTGTATGTGTACATAGATCCCTGAAAGTTGGGAATCAAGTGGATAAGGTTGTTAAGAAGGCATACGGAGTTTTGGCGTTTATTGGTAGGGGGATTGAATTTAGGAGTCGCAGCGTCATGATGCAACTGTACACATCTCTGGTGCGGCCGCACTTGGAGTTTTGTGTGCAGTTCTGGTCCCCACATTACAGGAAGGATGTGGAGGCTTTGGAGAGGGTGCAGAGGAGGTTTACCAGGATGTTGCCTGGTATGGAGGGGAGATCCTATGAGGAGAGATTGAGAGATTTGGGGTTGTTTTCGCTGGAAAGAAGGCGGCTAAGAGGGGATCTCATTGAAACATATAAGATGATTAGAGGTTTAGACAGGGTAGATAGTGATAGCCTTTTTCCTCGGATGGAGAAAGCTAGCACGAGGGGGCACGATTTTAAATTAAGGGGGGGTAGTTATAGGACAGATGTCAGGGGTAGGTTCTTTACCCAGAGAGTGGTGAGGGACTGGAATGCCCTGCCAGCTGCAGTTGTAAATGCACCTAGTTTGGGGGCGTTTAAAAGATCTGTGGATAGGTTTATGGATGAAAAGGGATTGGTTTAGGCTAGTGGGTCATTGTTTTGTAACTGGTCGGCGCAACATCGTGGGCCGAAGGGCCTGTTCTGCGCTGTAATGTTCTATGTTCTATGCTGCCTTTTTTTTAAGCCGACAAAGCCAGTCCCAATTGTCCGCATTTGGCCCATATCCCTCTATATCCATCCTACCCATGTAACTGTCTAAATGATTTTTAAAAGATAAAATTGTATCTGCCTCTACTACTACCTCTGGCAGTTCATTCCAGATACTCACCATCTTCAGTGTGAAAAACAATTGCCCTTCTGGATCTTTTGTGTCACCTCTCACCATAAACCTACGCCGTTTAGTTTTAGACTCCATTACTTTAGAATAATCTAGCTGATCTATGCCCCTCGTTGTTTTAAAGACTTCTATAAGATCATCCCTAAGCCTCCTACACTCCAAGGAAAAAGTCCCAGTCTATCCAGCCTCTCCGTAAAACTCAAATCATGAAGTCCTGGTAGCATCCTAGTAAACCTTCTCTGCTTTCTAATTTAATAATATCCTTTCAATAATAGGGTGACCAAAACTGTACACATTATTCCAAGTGTGGCCTTAACCAATGTTTTGTACAACTTCAACCAGACAGCCAAACTCTTGTATTCAATGTTCTGACCAATGAAACCATGCATGCCGAATGCCTTCTTCGCCACTCTGTCCAGCTGCAACTCCACTTTCAATGAGCTATGAACCTGTACCTGTAGGTTGCTTTGTTCTATAACTCTCCCCAGTGCCCTACGATTAATTGAGCAAGTCCTGCCCTGGTTCAATCTACAAAATGCATCACCTTACATTTATCTAAATTAAACTCCATATGCCATTCATCAGTCCACTGGTCCAATTGATCAAGATTCTGTTGCAATCCTAGATAATCTTCACCGTCCACTATGTCATCTGCAAACTTACTAACCATGCCTCCTATATTTTCATCCCCGTCATTAATATAAATTACAAACAACAATGGGACCATCAATCCCTGAGGCACACCACTAGTCACTGCCTCCAGTTTGAAAAACAACCCTTGGATAGGATAGAGGTGGAGAGACTCTTCCCAATCAGAAAGGACAGTAGAACTAGGGGGCACAGCCTCAAGATTGCGGGGGGGGGGGGAATCTCTGGAATTCTCTGCCCGTTGAAGTGGTGGAGGCTGCCTCGCTAAATATTTTTAAGAAACTGGTTGATGGGTTTTTGATAAGAGAGGGGATTAAGGGTTATGGGGAGAGGGTGGGAAAGTGGAACTGAGCCACGACAGATCAGCATGATCTTACTGAATGGCGGGGCAGGCTCGAAGGGCTAGATGGCCTACTCCTGCTCCTATTTCTTCTGTTCTTATGTTCTAAAACCACATCTGGCTTCTGTCAAGCTAATTTTGTATCCATTTGGCTACCTCACCCTGGATCCCGCAAGATTTAACCTCAGGCGACAACTTACCATATGGTACCTTGTCAAAGTCCTTGCTAAAGTCTATGTAGGCAACATCAACTGCACTGCCCTCATCTACCTTCTTGGTTAACCCTCAAAAAAACTCAAGCACATTTGACAGGCATGATTTTCCACTCTCAAAACCATGCTGACTGTTCCAAATCAGTCCTTGCCTATCTAAATGTAGATACCGTTTCTCAAAATACCTTCTAACAACTTACCCACTACAGATGTATGAGGGTCATCAGCCTGTAGCTCCTAGGCCTTTTCCTTCAGCCCCTTTTCAACAAAAGGGCAACATTTGCCACCCTCCAATCTTCAGGCACCTCACCAGTGGCTGTCAATGATTCAAATATCTCTGCTAAGGGATCCACAGTTTCCTTCCTTGCCTCCCACAATGTCCTGGGATACACTTCATCAGGTCCTAGGGATTTATCTTCCTTGATGTGCTTTTAAGACTTCCAGCACCTCCTTCTCTATGTACACTCCTCAAGACATACTATTTATTTCCACAAGTTCCCTAACAGCCATGCCTTTCTCAACAGTAAATACTGATGAGAAATAGTCATTTAGAACCTCACCCATCTCTTGTAAATCTGCACATAAATGACCTTGTTGGCGCTTAAGAGGCCCTACTCTCTCCCTTGTTACTCTTTTGCCCATTATGTATTTGTAGAAGCCCTTTGGATTCTCCTTTGCCTTATCTGCCAAAACAATTTTGTGCCCTTTTTAACCTCCTGATTTCTCCCATGACTCTACTCTTACACCCTCTATACTTACAACGGATCCACTCGATCCCAGCTGCCTTTGCATGTCATGTGCCTCTCTTCTTCTTGACTAGGGCCTCAATATCCTGAGTCATCTAGGGTTCCCTACTTCTAGCAGCCTTGCCTTTCACTAAGAGGAATGTGTCTACCCTGAACCCTGGTTAACAGACTTTTGAAATCATGCCACATTCCAGACGTCCCTTTGCCTTCCCACAGACTGCCCCAATTAACTTTTGAAAGTTCCTGATTGATACCATCAAAATTTAACTTTTGGGTCAGACTTATCATTCTCCATAGCTATGGAAAACTAATGGAATTATGATCACAAGAGTGATCTAAAGTGATCCTTCACTAACACCTCTGTCACCTGCCCTTCCTTATTTCCCAAGAGGAGGTCAAGTTTTGCCCCCTCTCTAGTCAGGCCATCCACATACTGAATGAGAAACTCCTAAGTGCACTCAGCAAATTTCTCTCCATCCAAACCTCTAATACTGTAGCTGTCTCAGTCAATGTTGGGAAAGTTAAAATCCCCTATTATCACCCTTTTTCTTGGAACAATCTGTAATCCCCTTCCATATTTGCTCCTCAATTTCCTCACTGACTATTTGGAGGCCAATAGTACAATCCTTTCAAAGTAATTTCCCCCTTCTATTTCTTGGTTCTATCCATACAGACTCAGTGGTCGAACCCTCAGATAGATCTCCTCTCAGTATGGCCGTGATGTTTTCCCTTATCAAAAATGCAACTTCCTCTCCTCCCTTACCTCCTGTTCTATATTTTCTTTAGCATCTGTATCCTGGAACACTGAGCTGCCAGTTCTGTCCTCCCCTCAGCCATATTTCAGTAATTGCTATAATACCCTAGTTCCACGTACCCATCCGTGCCCTGATTTCATCTGCCTTGCCTGTCAGACCTCTTGCATTTAAATAAATGCAGTTTAATCTGGACATCCCTTGCCCCCTGTTCTGCTTTTGTTTGATTTGTCTGGCACTAGGATTATTGACACTGCCTTTATTATTTACTGTGCTCTCTTGAACTTCTGTGCTATCCTCAACCTTCACTCCTGACTCCCTATTGCTTCTGTTCTATTAGTTAACCAATCCTCTACCTAGCCTAAACCCATTTTCCATCACTGGACCTATACTCTTGCACCTTATAACACTCATATGCATTACAAGTACTTTTTAATTGAAATGAGGGTTTCTGCCTCTCAGACAGCGAGTTTCAAACCTCCACTGTCTTCTGTGTGAAGAAGACTCTCATTTATTCCCCTATAAGAACATAAGAACATAAGAAATAGGAGCAGGAGTAGGCCATCTGGCCCTTCGAGCCTGCCCCGCCATTCAATAAGATCATGGCTGATCTGTCGTGACTCAGCTCCACCTTCCCGCCCTCTCCCCATAACCCTTAATCCCTTCTCTTATCAAAAACCCATCAACCCGTTTCTTAAAAATATTTAGCGAGGCAGCCTCCACCACTTCAACGGGCAGAGAATTCCAGAGATTCACCACCCTTTGAGTGAAGAAGTTCCTCCTCAACTCTGTTCTAAACTGCCCCCCCCCCTTTATCTTGAGGCTGTGCCCCCTAGTCCTACTGTCTTTTTTGAGTGGGAAGAGTCTCTCCACCTCTATCCTATCCATCCCATTCATCATCTTATACGTCTCAATGAGATCTCCCCTCATTCTTCTAAACTCTAACGTGTACAAGCCTAGTTTATTCAGCCTCTCCTCATAGCTCAATCCCCTCAACTCCGGTATCAGCCTAGTAAACCTCCTCTGCACTCCCTCCAGGGCCAAAATATCCTTGCGCAGGTGCGGCGCCCAAAACTGCACACAGTACTCCATTCTTCTACTGATTAAATTTACAGCCTCCATCTTTTGGCTTCTGCTAAGGCATCAAAATAAGATCAGTTGCTAACAATTCATCCATCCCTATTCCCATGCTGTCATCACCATGTCTTTAAAAAAAAGCTTAAACACAATCCCTCCACATATTCTCTTGCACCCTCCTCTCCCATAATGTAATCTTCAAATCTCTTCAATTCAGTTTCAACTCTGCCCACAATATTGGGGCTGTCATACTCAATCACCAACATTCTTTGTTAGGGCCTTAACACTACTACCATACAAACCTGAGCCTTGGATGCTATTTGTTGAAACAGAAAATAATTTGGGTGAATTAACAGTTTCAGTAGATCAAGACAGATACAACAAAACAAATCAATAAACTTTACTAAAGGCAAAGATAGGCAAAAACTTGATTTGCATCTGAATTAAAGCAGATCAAGAGCAATAAAAATCAGCCTACGCAGGCTGCATTGCCATAGAGGAAACAGCTGGTTTCATAAGCAAGGACTGGCATTTACAAAACTTTATACCTGAGGTTCATGTCTCGCTCAGGTTGTACAAGCTTGTAGAATTCATCCAACATTCCCAATTCTTCTTCAGTTAAAACAGGAGACCCATTCCAACCTTGCTTCAAGTCAGTGCGTGTATCATCATCACCCAATTTGTCCAAAACGTATTGTAGCTCAAGGACAGTTTTTAATCGCTTCTGTTCCGCTTCCTCTCGCATCAATTGTTCCCTACGAGCTGCTTTTTTCAGTGATTTCTGGATCTGGAAAGAAAATGCAAAGTTATTTTGACAAATTGAGCTAATGAAACCTTCAATATCTATTGCAACAAACCTAGCAGGAAAATAGACTTGGCCAAGACAACAGACACTTTTTAGTTCAGTAACATATAGCAGTAATTCCTCACTTAATTAGTTGTGTTCCTGAAAATGTAATTTCAAATGCAACAACGTTAAGCAATTCCCCTATTACAACCAATGTAAAATTTGTAGTTCATTTCTGTAGGCCTTCTACCGTTTAAGAAAGTAAAATATTATATATTGTTAGTTGAAACTGTACATTCATAAATTCCTATGTTCACAAACAAATAAACAAAAAAGTTAAATAAGTTTAAAAATAAAAAATACACAACATTTCCTACTTACCTCTTAGTAGCCAATCCTGCAACTCCCCAGTGCTCTCCTTAGCTTGGTGTTACCCTCTCCCAAACCATTGCTGTACGTGAGGACTTGGGAATCAGTGGAGAGTTCAGCAGACAGCAAGCAGGAGGGACATGGCAGATGGGAGAACCAAGGAGCTGGAGAATTGGAAAACTTGATGGGCTGGGAGCGGGATGATCAGCAAGTAGGAGGGGCATAGAATAAGAGTCAGCAAGGAGGTTTAAGGGTGCAAGAGAGACATCCAAAATAGTAGCACGCTATATCAGCCCCTGTACAAAGTGTGGAAACAGAAATCCCACAAGTTGTGCACATTGGTCCTATTATATCTGCAGGATGACTTAAAACAGGGCAACTTAAAAACAGACCTTGCGATATAGCGCTCCTCCCATAGGGTCACTCTCGGTGAAATAAATTAAACATAGTAGCAGTCTTACCATTTATTGTACAATTTATAAGCATTACTCCCTCAATAATTTAATGTCAGGTCACTCTATTCCAAATTCATGTTTCTTTAATTTTGTCCAGTTTCTCCATGAAAATTGTCAATGGCTTCTTCACTTTGTTCTCAAATATTTTGGTTAAAAAGCCCACGATTCACAGTAGGACCTAGTTCTGGGAAATGAGCCCGGTCACGTCGTCAAAGTTTCAGTAGGGGAACATGTGGCAAATAGTGACCACGATTCCGTTAACTTTAGGATAGTAATTGAAAAGGATGAGTGTTGTCCTAAGGGTAGGGTGCTAAATTGGGGGAAGGCTAACTATAGCCGGATTAGGCAAGAATTGGTGACCGTTGATTGGGAGAGGCTGTTCGTGGGTTAGTCCATGTCTGGCACATGGGAGTCTTTTAAGGAGCAGTTGATAAGGCTGCAGGACAGGCACATGCCTGTAAAAAAGGAAGGATAGGAAAAGTAGGATTTGAGAGCCGCGGATAAATGTGTAGTAGTCCATTTTGGCAGAACCAACGGGATGAACGAGTACACTATTAAGGGCAGGGGTCTTAGTAGCGTTGAAGAGCAGAAGGATCTCGGGGTCCGGGTTCACAGGACTCTTAAATCGGCCTCGCAGGTGGAGGAGGTGGTCAAGAAGGCGTATGGTGTACTGGCCTTCATTAATCGAGGGATTGAGTTTAGGAGTCGGGAGGTAATGCTGCAACTTTACAGGACCCTCGTCAGGCCTCATTTGGAGTACTGTGCGCAGTTCTGGTCACCTCACTATAGGAAAGACGTAGAAGCTATTGAAAGGGTGCAGAGGAGATTTACAAGGATGTTGCCTGGACTGGGAGGCATGCCTTATGAAGATAGGTTGAGGGAGCTGGGACTCTTTTCCCTGGAGAGGCGAAGGTTGAGAGGCGACCTGATAGAAGTTTATAAAATGTTGAGAGGAATAGATAGGGTGGACTCTCAGAGGCTATTTCCCCGGGTTGAAATGGTCGCTACGAGAGGACACAGATTTAAGGTGCGGGGAGGGAAGTACAGAGGTGATGTTAGGGGTAAGTTTTTCACTCAGAGGGTAGTGAGTGATTGGAATCGGCTGCCGTCGTCGGTGGTGGAGGCGAACTCGCTGGGGTCTTTTAAAAGACTTCTGGATGAGTATATGGGGTTTAATGGGATTGGGGGTTATAGATAGGTCTATAGATTGGTGGGGTTGATGCGATCGGCGCAACTCAAGGGCCGAAGGGCCTGTTTGTGCTGTAATGTTCTATGTTCTATGATAACCAGGGAAATTGAGGATCCAATCAAAAAGGAAAGAGAGGTGTATGTTAGGTCCAGGCAACTGAAAACAGATGGAGATCTGGAGGAATTTAGAGACAGTAGGAAAGAACTCAAACAGGGAATTAGAAGGGCAAAAAGAGGTCACGAAATGTTCTTGGCAGACAGAATTAAGGAGAATCCTAAGACATTTTATTCATATGTTAGGAACAAAAGAGTTGTCAGGGAAAGGGGAAAAAAACGGACCTCTCAGGGACAAAAAGAGAGGAATTATGCTTAGAACCCAAGGGAATAGCTGAGATCCTACATGAATACTCTGCATCAGTATTCACAAAGTAGAGGGACGTGTTGACTGGGAGTGTCTTAGAGGGAGGTCTTAGAGGTTGACCCATTAGAGAGAACCTCCATTACATGGGAGGAAGTCTTAGGTTTTTTAGGGAACATTAAAACTGACAAATCCCCAGGGCCCGATGGCATGTCTCCTAGACAGCTCAGGGAGACAAGAGATGAAATTGCTGCGTCTCTGACGGAAATCTTTGTCTCTTCACTAGACACAGGTGAGGTCCCTGAGGATTGGAGGATAGCGAATGTGGTACTGTTATTTAAGAAGGGTAGTAGGGATAACCCAGGTAATTATAGGCCGGTGAGCTTGACATCCATGGTAGGGAAGTTGTTGGAGAGGATTTTTAGAGATAGGATGTATGCACATTTATAACGGAATAATCTCATTAGTGACAGACAGCATGGCTTTGTAAGAGGGAGGTCATGCCTTACAAATTTGATGGAGTTTTTTTTGAGGAGGTGACAAAAACGATTGATGAAGGAAGGGCCATGGATGTTGTCTATATGGATTTCAGTGAGGCGTTTGACAAAGTCCCTCATGGCAGGTTGGTTAAGGCTCATGGGATACAAGGAGAGGTGGCTAGATGGGTAGATAACTGGCTTGGCCACTGGAGACAGAGTGTAGCAGTCGAAGGGTCTTTTTCCGGCTGGATGTCTGTGACCAGTGGTGTTCCACAGAGCTCTGTACTGGGCCCTCTGCTATTTGTGATATATATATATAAACGATCTGGAAGGTGGTGTTATCAGCAAGTTTGCGGATGACAGAAAGATGGCTGGACTTGCGGATAGCTATGAACATTGTCAAACAATGCAGCAGGATATAGATAGGCTGGAAAATTGGGCGGAGAAATGGCAGATGGAATTTAATCTAGATAAATGTGAGGTGATGCATTTTGGAAGAACTAATGTATCCATTGGTGGAGAAAAACCTTATGACAAAATATGACAGATAGCAAAGTCAAGTCAATATGGTAATTGAATAAACTTGACTTACTGTCCTTTAACAGGAACATCAATTAACCACAAAAACCGAATGGGGCCAAAGAGGTCCCACCCCTCCTCAATGTGGAGCAAAACAAACAGTGGGAGACTCTTAAATCGGCCTCGCAGGTGGAGGAGGTGGTCAAGAAGGCGTATGGTGTACTGGCCTTCATTAATCGAGGGATTGAGTTTAGGAGTCGGGAGGTAATGCTGCAACTTTACAGGACCCTCGTCAGGCCTCATTTGGAGTACTGTGCGCAGTTCTGGTCGCCTCACTATAGGAAAGACGTAGAAGCTATTGAAAGGGTGCAGAGGAGATTTACAAGGATGTTGCCTGGACTGGGAGGCATGCCTTATGAAGATAGGTTGAGGGAGCTGGGACTCTTTTCCCTGGAGAGGCGAAGGTTGAGAGGCGACCTGATAGAAGTTTATAAAATGTTGAGAGGAATAGATAGGGTGGACTCTCAGAGGCTATTTCCCCGGGTTGAAATGGTCGCTACGAGAGGACACAGATTTAAGGTGCGGGGAGGGAAGTACAGAGGTGATGTTAGGGGTAAGTTTTTCACTCAGAGGGTGGTGAGTGAATGGAATCGGCTGCCGTCGTCGGTGGTGGAGGCGAACTCGCTGGGGTCTTTTAAAAGACTTCTGGATGAGTATATGGGGTTTAATGGGATTGGGGGTTATAGATAGGTCTATAGATTGGTGGGGTTGATGCGATCGGCGCAACTCGAGGGCCGAAGGGCCTGTTTGTGCTGTAATGTTCTATATGTTCTATGTTGGCAGAGAGGTAAAGTCAATCGACTATTAATCCAGAAATCTAGGTCAATACCCTGGGGCCACTGGTTCAAGTCTTACCATGACAGCTGGTGGAAGTTATATGCTAATTATTGATAAAAAAATTAAGAAATCTGGAAATAGTCCAGTAATGGTGACAATGAAAATGCTGTCGTAAAAACTTATCTGATTTACTTATGTCCTTTAGGAAAAGTCCTTACCCAGTCTGGTTTACACATGACTCTAGGCCCATAGCAATGTGATTGATTTTTAACATCCTTCTAAAAGGGCCTAGCAAGCTACTCCAATGGGCAACAAATATTGATTTTAGCAATGCTATAATCTTAATTATATAACAGCAGTTTTGATCTAATTAACAGCACCCTTTCCCCCACCGTCTCTTGCATACTTACATCCTGGCCTAACGTAATGAAGCTCCGCTGCAATTCACGAGCAAACTCCAGGTTATTTGCAACTTCCTGTAACTTTCCAACAGCTTCCTACAAGAAAATTAAAATATGTTTTTTCACTCATTTTTAAGATCCATCAACTGAATTGATTGCATCACAAGATGTCTTTCTTGGTCTGCCAGAGGGAAATCATTTTAAAAAAACAATCTGTTCCTTTTCATACTGAAACTCTCAGCAGTTAACTACAGAATGCTTTCATCATTGAAGAAGCTCAATGCACTCCATGCAGAACATAAAAAAAATTGAGCTTTCCCAATAAATGTAAAAACACAAACACCCCACTTCTATTCACTATTGGGTCTTTGGAATTATAGAGAATCTTAGAATTCTACAGTGAATACATGTGAAACCAGAACTAAGCAGCATGGCCTCAAAATAAGGGGGAGCAGATTTAGGACTGAGTTGATGAGGAACTGCTTCACACAAAGGGTTGTGAATCTGTGGAATTCCCTGCCCAGTGAAGCAATTGAGGCTACCTCATTGAAGGTTTTTAAGGCAAGGATAGATAAATGTTTGAACAGCAAAGGAATTAAGGATTATTGTGAGTGGGTGGGTAAGTGGAATTGGGTCCACAAAAAGATCAGCCATGATCTTACTGAATGGTGGAGCAAGCTCGAAAGGCCAAATGGCCTACTCCTGCTCTTAATTCTTATGTTCTTCTAAGGAGGCCATTCGGCCCATCGTGTCTGTACTGACCACAATCCCACCCAGGCCCCATCCCCATAATTCCATGCTTTTTACCCTAACTAGTTCTCCCCTAACACTAAGGGACAATATAGCATGACCAATCCATCTAACTCGCACATCCTTGGTCTGTGGGAGGAAACTGGAGCACCCTGAGGAAACCTAGGCAGGCACATGGAAAATGTGCAAACGCTACACAGGCAATTACAATGACTGAAGCAGGGAATCGAACCCAAGTCCTTGGCGCTGTGAGGCTAACCACTGCTACCGTGTCACCCCATGAAGTGGAACAAAACGGAAAACCAAGAGAACTCTGCAATGTTAAGTCTACTGGCTTTGCAAACTCGTTAAATGGTCCACAAAATCTACCGAGTAATCAACTGCTGCCAAGATGTGATCAGTGGAAGATGCTGGATTCTACTCATACCTAACGAAAGCTACCTATATGCAGATTACAGATTTAATAATATGGAACATATCAGACTTTTAAAAGATTTTAAGTCTCAAGTCAAACTTTAAGTTTTACCCACAGGCAAAATAACCTTGAAGTACTACTACTCTTAGACCTGATGCAAAGCGCATTATGCAGACCAAACCCTTTTGGGCAGAGATAAGGTGAATCGCAGAGCACAGTCAATGGGCCGAATGGCCTACTCCTGCTTCTACTTTCTATGTAATCCATACAGAGGTTCAAATCCCACCATGGTAACTGGTAGAATTTAAATTCAATTAATAAATTTGGAAATGAAAGCTAGTCTCAATAATGACCATTTTGATGGTATCAAGCAGGAACTTTTAGAAGTTAATTGGGGGAGTTTGTGGGAAGGCAAAGAGATGTCTGGTAAGTGGCATGTTTTGAAAAGTGTGTTAACCAGGGTTCAGAGTAAACACATTTCTCTTAGAGTGAAGGGCAAGTCGTGAATCCTGGATGACTTGGGATGTTGAGGCCCTGGTCAAGAAGAAAGAGGCACATGACAGGCATAGGCAGCTGGGACCAAGTGAATCTAAGAGTATGGGGGTATAGGAGTAGAGTCATCTATGTGCAGATCCACAACAGACGGGCAAGATCCTAAATTAATATTTCTCATCAGTATTTTCTGTTGAGAAAAGCATGGATGTTAGGGAACTTGGGGAAATAAATCGTGATGTCTTGAGGAGTGTACATATTACATAGGTGGTGGTGCTGGAAGTCTTAAAATGCAGCAAGCTAGATAAATCCCTGGGATCTGATGAAGCATATCCCAGGATGGCGTGGGAGGCTAGAAAAGAAACTGCGGGTCACCTCACCGAGATATTTGAGTCATCAATAGTCACGGGTGAGGTGCCTGAAGATTGGAGTGGCAAATACTGTGCCTTTATTTAAAAAGGGCTGCAGGGATAGGGTCGTAAAGAGTGCTTTTGGTACGTTGGCCTTTATAAATCGAAGTATCGAGTATAAAAGTTAGAGTGTTATGTTATGGTTGTATAAGGCATTAGTGAGGCCAAATTTAGAGTATTGTGTACAGTTTTGGTCACCTAGTTATGGGAAGGATGTAAATAAGACTGAAAGAGTGCAGAGAAGGTTCACAAGGATGTTGCCGGGACTTGAGAAGCTGAGTTACAGAGAGAGATTGAATAGGTTAGGATTTTATTCCCTGAAGCGTAGAAGAATGTGGGGAAATTTGATAGAGGTGTATAAGATTTTGGTGGGTATAGACAGAGTGAATGCAAGCAGACTTTTTCCACTGAGGCCAGAGGGCACGGGTTAAGGGTGGAAGGAAAAACGTTTAAAGGGAATATTAGGGGGGCTTCTTCACAGAGTGGTAGGAGTGTGGAATGAGCTGCCGGATAAAGTGGTAAATGCGGGATCACTTTTAACATTTAAGAAAACCTTGGATGGGTTCGAGGATGAGAGGGGTGTGAAGGGATATGGTCCACGTGCAGGTCAATGACACTAGGCAAAAAATGGTTCGGTGCAGACAAGAAGGGCCAAAAGGCCTATTTCTGAGCTGTCATTTTCTATGGTTTCTACGGAAAAGCCTTGGAACTACAGGGCAGTGAGCCTCACATCTGTGCTGGGTAAATTGTTGGTAGGTATTTTGAGAGACAAGATCTACAGGCATTTAGAGATGAAAGGACTGATTAGGGACAGTCAGCATGGGTTTGCAAGTGGAAAATCTGTCTCACAAATTTAATTGAGTTGTTTGAAAGGGTAACCAAGAAGGTAGATGAGGGCAGTGCAGTTGATGTTGTCTACATGGACTTTAGCGAGGCCTTTGACAAGGTACCGCATGGTAGGATGGTGCATAAAGTTAAATCTCAAAATTGGCTTTGTACACAGTTGTTTTCAAACTGAAGGCCTGTGACCAGAGGTGTGCCTCAGGAATCAGTGCTGGATGCACTGATATTTGTTATTTATATTAATGATTTAGATGAGAATATAGGGGACATGGTTACTAAGTTTGCAGATGACACCAAGATTGGTAGCATAGTGGACAGTGAAGAAAGTTATCTCGGATTGCAATAGGATCTTAATCAATTGGGCTAGTGGCTGACGAATGGCAGATGGAGTTTAATTTAGACAAATGCAAGGTGATGCATTTTGATAGATTGAATCAGGGCAGGATTTACTCAGTTAATACGAAGAGAACAACACAGCATGGGAAACAGGCCCTTCGGCCCAACAATCCCGCGCTTAACAATGTGTGTTTCCTCCTCCACCCTTGACCCATGTCTATGCTTATGGTACCGCCATTGGAAACCAGATTAAGGGGAGAATAATTTAGGGACAATTTGTTACAACCAATCACATCTTTGGGTGTGGGAGGAAACCAGAGCACCCGGAGGACACCCATGCAACTACAGGGAGAATGAGCAAACTCCCACAGACACTGGCCCAAATCCATGTATCTGCACAGCAAACAGTGATAGTCACTGAGCTGTCGTGGTGCCCAACTGCTGGTCCAGTTTTAAGCGTACACAAACAGCGCGAAGTACCAGGCTACTCTCGAAACATCCAACAGCAGCCCACGCACGACCCACCGTGTGTGTGCCCCTCGTTAGGCAACAAGGTGGACCGATGCGCCTGCGGAGCAAGAGAAAAACATCAACACATGTAACAGTTGATTTCCAGGAACGTCCCGAGGCTCTGATCCCTATTTAAAACAGTCTCCCATAACCCTCCATCCCTATTTCGCTCATGTGTCTATCTAAGTAAACCTTAAACAAGTCCAGCATGCCTGCCTCCACCACCTTACTTGGCAGTGCATTCCTTACCCCCACAACCCCCTGCGTGAAAAACCTCCCTCTAGCATCCAAATTATACCTCTCCCCCCTCACCTTAAGCCCGTGGCCCCTTGTGATATTTGTCTCCAATCTAGGAAAAAGCCCGCCATGTTTACTCTATCTATACCCTTCATTATCTTATACACCTCTATTAGATCCCCCCTCAATCTCCGTCTTTCTAAGGAAAACAGCCCCAATTTACCCAATCTTTCGTCATAACCCAGTCCTTTCATACCAGGCAGCATCCTGGTAAACCTCCTCTGCACTCTCTCCAGGGTCTCCACGTCCTTCTGATAGTAAGGTGACCAGAACTGGACGCAGTACTCCAAATGCAGTCTAACCAACGTTCTGTACAACTGCAGCATTAGACACCAGCTCTTGTACTCCATACCTCTTCCTATAAAGGCTAGCATACCATAAGCTTTCTTCACAACATTCTCATCCTGTGTTGCCACTTTCAAAGACTTGTACACTTGCACTCCCAGGTCCCTCTGCATTTTTATACTCTTAATTGGTCTATCCTTTATCGTGTAACTCCCCTCTACATTATTCCTTCCAAAATGCATCACCTCGCATTTATCAGGATTAAATTCCATCTGCCATTTATCTGCCCAATATACCAGCCTATCTATATCCTGCTGTGTTGCCTGACACTCCTCCTCACTGTCTGCCAATCCTGCCATCTTTGTGTCATCTGCAAACTTGCTGATCACACCACGTACGCCCTCTTCCAAGTCATTTTATATATTACGAATAGGAGGTCCCAATACTGAGGCCTGGAGCACACCACTGGTGACAGACCTCCAGCTAGAAAAGGACTCTTCCACCACTACTATGTCTCCTGTTACCTAGCCAGTTTTCAATAGATACCTGTCCCTGTATCCCATGAGCCTTAATCTTTTCAACCAACCTACCATGAGGGACTTTGTCAAACGCCTTACTGAAATCCATTTAGATGACATCAACAGCTCGTCCTTCGTCAATCGTTTTTGTCACCTCCTCAAAAAATTCTACCAGATTCGTAAGGCAAGACCTCCCCTTAACAAAGCCATGCTGCGTATCCCTAATCAAATCGCAATGCTCCAAATGCGTATACATCCTATCCCTAAGAAATTTTTCCAACAACTTTCCTACCACTGACGTCAAACTCACCAGCCTATAAGTACCAGGGTTATCCCTACTACCTTTTTTACACAGCGATATCACATTAGCTATCCTCCAGTCCTCTGGGACCTCACCTGTGTCCAAAGAAGAGACAAAGATTTGTGTCAGAGGCCCAGCAATTTCATCTCTCAGCTCCCTAAGCAGCCTGGGATAAATGCCATCAGGCCCCAGAGCTTTATCAGTTTTTATGCTGCCTAAAAACCCTAACACTTCCTCCCTTGTAATGGATATTTCTTTCAACTGGTCTATAGCTCCCTCCAAGACAGTACAAGACACCAAGCCCCTCTCCTTCATGAATATCGATGCAAAGTATTCATTCAGGATCTCCCCCATTCCCTCAGACTCTAAGCACAGTTCCCCTCCCCTGTCCCGAAGAGGACTGATTTTCCCTCTAACCATCCTTTTGTTCCTAATATAGAGTAAAATGCCTTTGGATTTTCTTTAATCCTATCTGCCAATGCCATTTCATGCCCCTTTTTCGACCTTCTAACTCCCCTTTTGAGCTCCCTCCTACTCTCTCTATATTCCTACAGTGCTCTCTCCGTTCCCAGTTGCTTAGACCTAACATATGCCTCTCTCTTCTTCCTGACCAAGTCCTCAATTTCGCCTGTAATCCATGGCTCTCTAATCCTACTTTTCCCATCCTTCCTCTTAACCGGCACATGTCTTTCCTGCAACCTTTTCAGTTTTCCCTTGAAAGCCTCCCACTTGCCAAACATGGACTTACCCGCAAACAACCTCTCCCAATCCGTATCCATCAGCTCATGCCTAATCCGTCTGTAACTTGCCTTCCCCGAGTTTAGCACCCTTCCCTTCGGACAGCACTCATCTTTTTCCATTATTATCCTAAAGTAGACAGACTTGTGGTCACTGTTAGCCACATGTTCACCCACTGCAACCTCAGCCACCTGGCCTGGCTCATTACCCAGAACTAAATCCAGTATAGCCCCCTCCCTAGTCGGGCTAATTACGTACTGCTCCAAGGACCCTTCCAGCACACATTTGACAAATTCCTCCTCATCTGAACCCCCAGCTCTAGCACCTTCCAATCCACTCCAGGAAAATTAAAATCTCCCACTACAACATCCCTATTCTTTCTCCACCTACCCAAAATGTCTTTACATATGCCTTCTTCCACTGCCCGTGGGCTGTTGGGTGACCTATAGTACCCCCCTAGCATAGTAATCGCTCCCTTCCTATTCCTCAACTCCACCCACAGCGAGTCAATCCCTAACTCCTCTATATTATCCTCCCTCTGCACCACTGTGATGTGCTCCTTAGCTAACAACGCCACCCCACCACCTCTCTTCAACTCTCCTCTGTCACGCCCAAAACACTTATACCCAGGAATATTGAGCTGCCAGTCCTGCCCTTCCTTTAACCAAGTCTCTGTCACTGCCACCACATCTAAATTCCTCACGAACATTAAGGCCTTAAGCTCATCCGTTTTACCCGTTACACTCCTTGCATTAAAACAGATGCAATCCAAGCCCCCAGGCCCACTCGGATCCTCCTTCCCCCAGATAATTTTCCTCTCAAACAAACCTACCCTGTCACCCAACTCGCTCCCAATCCCAGTGCCTACTGAGCTATCAGTCTCATCCCCACCCCCCCCTCCATATTAGTTTAATGGCAGGGCGCTGGGGAGAGTTACAGAGCAAAGAGATCTAGGGGTACATGTTATAGCTCCTTGAAAGTGGAGTCACAGGTGTACAGAGTGGTGAAGGCAGCATTCGGCATACTTGGTTTCATCAGTCAGAACACTGAATACAGGAGTTGGAACATCTTGAAGTTGTACAAGACATTGGTAATGCCACACTTGGAATACTGTGTGCAATGCTAGTCACCCTATTATAGAAAGGACATTATTAAATAGAAAGAGTGCAGAAAAGATTTACTAGGATGCTACCGAGACCTTACAGATTGAATTATAAGGAAAGGCTGAATAGACTGGGACTTTTCTCTCTGAAGCAGAGGAGGCTGAGGGGTGATTTTATAGACGTGTATAAAATAATGAGGGGCATAGACAAGGTAGATAGTCAACATCTTTTCCCAAAGATTGGGGGGGTCTAAAATTTGAGGGCATAGGTTTAAGGTGAAAGGGGAGAGATACAAAAGCGTCCAGAGGGGCAATTTTTTCCACACAGAAGGTGGTGTCTGGAACAAGCTGCCGGAGGTAGTAGTAGAGGCAGGTACAATTTTATTTTTAAAAAAATATTTAGAAGGGTATAGAGAGATATGGGCCAAATGCGGGCAATTGGTATTAGATTAGGGTTTTAGAAAAAAAGGACACCATGGACAAATTGGGCTGAAGGACCTGTTTCCATGCTGTAAACTTCTATGATTCTATAACCACGAAACTACTATTGATTGTTGTAAAAACCTATCTGGTTGACCAATGCCTTTTTGGGAAGGCAATTTGCCATCCTTACCTCATCTGGTCGACTCTAACCACCCTCAAATGGCTGAACAAACCAATCAGATCAAGGGCAATTAAGGATGGACAACAAATGCTGGCTGTGCCAGCAACGCCAATAACCCATGAAGGAATTAAGAACCTTCCACACCCATGATCTTTTCCACCTGGAAGGACAAGAGGAGCAGATGCATGGGGAAACCATCACCTGCAAGCTTCCCTTCCAACTCTCACACTATCCTGACTTGAAACATTGCCATTCCACAGTTTTATGACTGAGAATCTATGTTAAACACAACTTTAAGACTATGAGTGGCACACACAAGTTTCTGGAGTATGAAAAATGCCCTTTCCAATAAGGCAGATATCCAGCCTAAATAATTGCAAATGTAGTTTGAGCAATCCTAGGGCTTCTTTTTAAATCCAGAAATCACTTACCAATTGGTCTTGGTTAAGTACTTCTCCCCTGTCAAGTCTTTCTTGATAGTCATCCAGCTTGCCCTTTAATAAAAGGGAAATTTCAGATCACAATATTGAAATGAAAATGTATAAATTACATTGAATTTTCATTCTCCAAAAGAGAAATGATAGATAATGCAACACCAAAAAAATGACACATACCACAAAATTGTTACTAAACAAGGGTCCCAAACCATTTTACCTCTCACTTCTTGTTTTTGAGTATATATGGTAAACTCTCTGCACCAACTGCCTAAGTATCTACTTTCCATTGCTTGATATTCAGACAATTAAGCCAGGATAAAATACAACTTGATTAATATAGTTCATATACAATGTAGAGGCCCTCAATTACAAATAAAATGGGCACTGCAGATCTTGCAGTCTGACTAAATGAGGATGAGAACAGACCCACCTTTTATTATTCAGAAAACCTAAATGTTTTCAGATAGAATTGACCAAAAACCACTCTAGTTAATGCACTCAGAAAATTTAATTCATAGAATCATAGATTCCCTACAGTGCAGATGAGGCCTTTCGACGCATCAAGTGTGCACCAACTCTGACAGTATTTTACCCAAGCCTTCTCTCCCACCCTATCCCTGTAACCAGTACTTGGAAGTGCACGATAAAGTAGGATAGAGTCAGCACAGGTTTTGTCAAGGGGAGGTCTTGTCTGACAAATGTGTTAAAGTTCTTTGAGGTAACAAAGGAAATTAGATAAAGAACCACCAATGGACATGATTTATTTAGATTTCCAGAAGGCCTTTGACAATGTACTGCATAAGAGACTGTTAAAGAAGGGCCAGATCATAACATGGATAGAGAATTGGCTGACTGGCAGAGGCAGAAAGTGGGGATTAAGGGGTCACTTTCAGGATGGCAACCAGTGACTAATGGTGTGCCTCAGGGGTCAGTGTTGGGACCACAGGTTTTCACAATATACATTAACAATGTGGAGGAAGGAGCTGAAGGCACATTGAAACATTAAGCTTTCACTGCCTTTTGAGAAAAGAGTTCCAGGAACTCGAGATTCTCACAAGAAAACATACCTTCCTTACTTTGTGATCAATTCTCACAATAAACAATAACATTATTAACTTTCCTAATTACTTGAGTACTTGCATTCTAGCCTTGTGATTCATGTACCAAGACACCCAGATCTATCTGCACCCGAGAGCTCTGCAATCTCTCACAATTTAGATAATAAGCTTCTTTTTATTCTTCTTGCCAAAATGGACAATTTCTCATTTGCCTATATTATGCTGCATTTGCCAGATTTTTGGCCACTCACTCACCCTATGTACATGTCATGTTTTTACATCCTCTTCACAATTCAGTTTTCTACAGTGTTACCAGCAAGTTTAGCAAACATATCTTTAGATTGTTCATCCAAATCATTTATATAAATTGTAAAAAAAAAAATTGAGGCCCCTCTGGCACACCACTTGTCACATCCTGCCAACTAGAAAGAGACACATTTATGCCAAGTATTTCCTGCTAGCTAGGCAATCTTCAATCCATGCTAATGTTACCCCCTACGTTATGAGCTTTAAAAAGCAAATAATCAGCTTTTTAATAATAAAAAGCAAAACAATATCTTTGCTGTGGCTCTTCCAAGAACATCCACCGTTTTTCCATTATTCACAGCACAACTGACTCAAAGAACTCCAGTAAATTGGTTAAATACTGGCAAATTTAATTGTGTCCATAAGCTGTTTTAGGAGTGGTTATGCAAGAAGCACTGGAAAAATAAAATCTGGAATGGAGAGAAACTATGCCAGCTCTGGTTTCCTTATTTAAGAACGGAAATACTTGCATTGGAAACAGTTCAGGAAGAGTTCACTAGGTGAATCAATGGTGTAGTGGCATTGCCAGTCGCCTACCTTTGATTTTGGGGCCCAGCTTTGAATCCTACCACGGACAGATTATGAAACTTGAAATCAATAAAAAAATCTGGAATGTAAAACCTAATGGCCCTGGAGGGAGTGCAGAGGAGGTTTACTCGGCTGATACCGGAGTTGAGGGGATTGAGCTATGAGGAGAGGCTGAATAAACTAGGCTTGTACTCGTTAGAGTTTAGAAGAATGAGGGGAGATCTCATTGAGACGTATAAGATGATGAATAGGATGGATAGGATAGAGGTGGAGAGACTGTTCCCGCTCAAAAAAGACAGTAGGACTAGGGGGCACAGCCTCAAGATAAAGGGGGGGCGGTTTAGAACAGAGTTGAGGAGGAACTTCTTCACTCAAAGGGTGGTGAATCTCTGGAATTCTCTGCCCGTTGAAGTGGTGGAGGCTGCCTCGCTAAATATTTTTAAGAAACGGGTTGATGGGTTTTTGATAAGAGAAGGGATTAAGGGTTATGGGGAGAGGGCGGGAAGGTGGAGCTGAGTCACGACAGATCAGCCATGATCTTGTTGAATGGCGGGGCAGGCTCGAAGGGCCAGATGGCCTACTCCTGCTCCTATTTCTTATGTTCTTATGTTCTTATATTCAACAAGACCTTGGAATCTTTGTGCAGGTACAGCACATAGTGAAGAAAGCAAATAGTATGTTGGCACTCAAAGGGAGAGGTTTTGAGTATAGGCATAGAGACGTTTTACTCAATTGTACAGGGTGTTGGTGAGGTCACACCTGGAGTATTATGTGCAGTTTTGGCCTCCTTATCTGAGAAAGAATGTCGTTACCATAAAGGGAATATGGTGAAGGTTTACTAGGCTGATTCCTGGGATGGCAGGTCTGTCACGTGAGGAGCGATTAAAGCAGTTAGGATTATATTCACTGGAGTTTAGAAGAGCAAGAGGGGATCTCATGGAAACTTATAAAATTCTAACAGGGTAAATTCAGAAGGACGTTTCCAAAGGTGGTGGGGAGTCCAAAATTAGAGGTCATAGTTTGAGGATAAAGGATAAATCTTTTAGAACAATGAGAAATTTCTTCACCCAGAGAGTGGTGAATGTGTGCAATTCACGACTACAGAGTGTAGTTGAGGCCAAAATATTGTCTGATTTCAATAGCTCTCGAATCTGAAGGGACCAAGGGATATGGGAAAAAGGGGAATCAGGATACTGAATTTGATGATCAAGATGAATGGCAGAGCAGGATCGAATGGCCTACTCCTGCTTCTAGTTTCTATGAATACAATGAAACCATTACCAATCGTCATAAAAACCCATGTGGTTCACTAATGCTCTTTAGGGAAGGATACTGCTGTCCTTACCCGGTCTGATTGACACGTGACTCCAGACCCACAGCAATGTGGTTGATTCAAATGTCTGAAAAGGCTTGGACAATATATGCTGGCCCAACAGTGACACCCACATCCCATTAATTAATAACCAAAAAATGAAAACGTTTTGTTTTGAGGCACCAACTTGGTGAAGTTACAACAACAAAAGCAACCTGCAACAAAGCAAAGTGATTCCACAGCCAACAGGTCAGATCTAAGCTCAGATCAGTCTACCCACATTCAGCCATGATCCACTGGAGGAGGCTGCTCCAAAAATATCCTTATATCCACTGATGACTTGGCCAGGCACAGCAACGCAGAAGAGTGAAGCATAATCTTCAGCCAGGCATGTCAAGTGGACAATCTGTCCCATCCTCCTAGAGGTTCCCACCTTCACAGATGAGGTTCCCACCTTCTTCCACGTGAGTTCAAGAAACGGCAGAAAGCACTAGAAACTGCAAAGGCTACAGGCACTGACAAAGATTCCAATAAATAGTGCTCCAGGACTTGATGCATCCCGAGCCAAGTTGTTCCATTATAGCTACAACACTGGCATTTACCCAGCAATGTGGAAAACTGCCTGAGGCTGCCCTCTATACAAAGCGAAATAAATTAAACCCAGCCAATTACCAACCCATCAGTCTACTCTGGATCATCATAGTGACTGAAGAGGTCATCAACATCATTATCAAGCAGCACACAATCAGCAATAACCTGCTCACCAACGTTCAGTTTGAGTTCCACCAAGGTCACTCGTCTGCTGACCTCATTACAGCTTTCAAAAATGGACAAAACAGCTGAAGTCAGAGGTGAGGGGAGACTGACTGCCCTTGACAGCAAGGCATCATTTACCAGAGTGTGACATCAAGGAACCTTAGCAAAACTGGAGTCAATAGGAACTAGGGGAAAACTTTCCATTGAGTGGAGTCATAAGTGGTACAAATGAAGATGGTTGCAATGGTCATCTCAGTTCCAAGCCATCACTGCAGGAGTTTCTCAGGCTAATGTCCAAGGCCCCACCATCTTCAGCTGCTTCATCAATGAGCTTCCTTCCAATTCAAGGTCAGAAGTAGGGATGATTACAACCATGTTCCACAATGGTGGAAAGCATATATAGAGATGGTCACACCGAAGACTAAGATTTCACAGCCAGGAAGGGAATGGGTGACCACCAGGCACAGAAAAAAGGGTGAGGCAAACAGTACAGGAATCCTGTGTCATGCCACTAAAAAAAATACTATTTTGGATACTGTTGAGGGGAATGGCCTCAAAGGAAAGCAGCAACAGCCAGATTTTGTTGCACCACAGTTGGTTCTGCTGTAGAAGGGAGAAGTAAAAAGTGTGAGAATACAGTAGATAGAGGGGATTCAATTGTAAGGGGACAGATAGGCATTTCTATGGCTGCAAATGACAATCCAACATGGTATATTGTCTCATGGTGCTTGGGTCAAGGATGTCTCAGAATGGTTGCTGGGACATTCTGAAGGAACGGGGTAAATGGCCAGTGGCCATGGAACACATTGGTAGGAACAGCAAGGGCAAAAAAAAAGGTCCGGTCCTAAAGGGATGGAGCAAGCTGAAAAATAGGACCTCAGTTAGTTATCGCAGAATTATTATCTCTGCTATGTGTTACTCAGAGTAGAAACAGCATATGGCTAAAAAGATGATGTTGGGGGGGGAAGGAGGAGGAGGAGGAGGAGGAGGGTTTCAGATTCCTGGGGCATTGGGACCGCTTGCAGGGGAGGTGGGACCTATACAAACTGGAGGGGTTAAAAAAAAAGTACGAAAGGGACAAGAACATTAAAAAGACAAGCCTCAAGGTTTTGTATCTGAATGCTCAGAGCATCCGGAAAAAAAAGGATGAATTAATTCTGTTGATAGATGTAGTGGGGTATGATATAGATTATGGATTACAGAAACGTGGCTTCAAGGTGACCAAGGATAGGAACTAAACACTGAAGACTATTCAGTGATTAGAAAGGACAGACAGAAAGGAAAAAAGGTGGCGGAGTTGTATTGTTGATTAAAGATATTAAGGAAAGATATCATAGAACATTACAGCGCAGTACAGGCCCTTAGGCCCTCGATGTTGCGCCGACCAGTGGAACCAATCTAATGACGCTCTAACCTAAACTATTCCAAATATTATCCATATGCCTATCCACTGACTATTTGAACGCCCTTAAAGTTGGCGAGTCCACAACTGCTGCAGGCAGGGCATTCCATACCCTTACTACCCTCTGAGTAAAGAACTACCCTCTAAAGAACTATCCTCTGAGCAGAGGTTTTGGAATCTGTATGGTTGAGTTAAGGGTGCAAATGAGAGGTGGATACTCAGCAAGACCTTGAAGTCCTTGTGCATCAGTTACTTAAAGAAAGCAGAGGTACAGCAGGCAGTATAGGCGGCAAATGGTATGTTGGCCTTCATAGTGAGGATTTGAGTATCCTTTGTTTGAACAGAGGGGAGTACGGTAGGATGAGAGAAGAATGAGCGAATATGGACTGGGGGAGTGCGTTGGAGGGAGGGTCTGCTGAGGAGCAGTGGAGGATCTTTAAGGAGATCTTTCTTGGTGCTCAGCAGAAATTTATTCCGATGGTCAAAAAGGACGGTAGGAAGAGAGGTAATGAGCCATGGATAACGAAGGAGGTGAAGGAAAGTGTTAAATTAAAAGCGGAGGCGTTTAGAGTAGCTAAGAGCAGTGGGCGAGAAGAGGATTGGGAGGTTTAAATGTCAACAAAGATTGACAAAGAAGTTGATAAAGGAGGGTAGGAGAAACTCTGAAGCTGGGCTAGCGCTTAATATAAAAAAAGATAGCAAAAGTTTTTATAAATATATAAAAAGGAAGAGGCTGGCTAGGGTGAACGTTGGTCCTTTAGAGGATGAGAAAGGTGACCTAGTGGTAGGGGATGGGGATATGACTCAGGTATTGAATAACTTTTTTGTTTCTGTCTTCACGGGGGAGGAAGTGAATAATTTGCCGGGTGTTAGCGATGGAAAGGTGGTAGGACTGGAGGGTCTTAATGACATTACTGTTACTAGAGAGGCGGTGCTCGACAGACTGGAGGGGCTGATTGTGGACAAGTCCCCAGGACCGGATGGAATGCGTCCGAGGGTTCTGAAAGAAATGGCGGAGGTTATAGTGGATGCATTGGTGGTTATTTTCCAGACGTCGCTGGATTCCGGGGAAGTGCCGGAAGATTGGAAAACGGCTAATGTTACGCCGTTGTTTAAGAAGGGTACCAGGCAAAAGGTGGGGAATTATAGGCCGGTTAGTTTAACATCTGTGGTAGCTAAAATGTTAGAATCGTCATTAAAGAGGAAATTGCGAGGGATCTTGAAGGGAATTGCTTGATAGGGCGGACGCAGCACGGTTTCATTAAAGGGAAGTCGTGTCTGACAAATTTACTGGAGTTCTATGAGGATGTGTCTAGGGCAGTGGATAGAGGAGAGCCGGTGGACGTGGTCTTTCTGAATTTTCAGAAGGCGTTTGACAAAGTACCTCATAAGAGGTTATTGCAGAAGGTCAGGGGACTTGGAGTTGGGGGTAGGGTGTTAGCGTGGATAGAGGATTGGTTGTCAAATAGGAGGCAAAGAGTGGGGGTCAACGGATGCTATTCGGATTGGCGGATGGTGACTAGTGGGGTGCCCCAGGGGTCGGTGCTGGGGCCTCAGCTTTTTACCATTTATATAGAAGATCTGGAGGAGGGAACCGAGTGTAGGATGTCGAAATTTGCGGATGACACCAAGATTGGGGGAACGGCAAATTGTGTGGAGGGTGTGGAGAGTCTGCAGAAGGATCTAGATAGGTTGGGCGAATGGGCCAGGAAATGGCTAATGGAATTTAATGTTGGCAAATGTGAGGTGGTCCACTTTGGAAGGAATAATGGTAGGAAGGACTATTATTTACGTGGCGAAAAACTGCAGCAGGCGACGGTGCAGAGGGACCTCGGGGTCCTTGTGCATCGCAAAAACCCAGCTTGCAGGTGCAGCAGGTGGTCAGGAAAGCGAATGGGATGCTGGCCTTCATAGCGAAAGGGATTGAATATAAAAGTAGGGAGGTCTTGCTGCAGCTATATAGGGCATTGGTGAGGCCGCAGCTGGAGTACTGTGTGCAGTTTTGGGCGCCGCACCTGCGCAAAGATATTTTGGCCTTGGAGAGAGTGCAGAGGAGGTTTACTAGGCTGATACCGGAGTTGAGGGGGTTGAGCTATGAGGAGAGGCTGAATGAACTAGGCTTGTACTCGGAGTTTGGAAGAATGAGGGGAGATCTCATTGAGACGCATAAGATGATGAATGGGATGGATAGGATAGAGGTGGAGAGACTCTTCCCGCTCAAAAAAGACAGTAGGACTAGGGGGCACAGCCTCAAGATAAAGGGGGGGGGCGTTTTAGAACGGAGTTGAGGAGGAACTTCTTCACTCAAAGGGTGGTGAATCTCTGGAATTCTCTACCCGTTGAAGTGGTGGAGGCTGCCTCGCTAAATATTTTCAAGAAGTGGGTTGATGGGTTTTTGATAAGAGAGGGGATTAAGGGTTATGGGGAGAGGGCCGTAATGTGGAACTGAGCCACGACAGATCAGCCATGATCTTATTGAATGGCGGGGCAGGCTCGAAGGGCCAGATGGCCTACTCCTGCTCCTATTTCTTATGTTCTTATGTTTTACTGCAATAATATTGGTGAAGCCACACCTGGAGTATTGTATGCAGTTTTGGTGTACTTATCTAAGGAAGGATGTCCTTGCTATAGAGAAGTACAGTGAAGGTTTACCAGGCTGATTCCTGGGATGGCAGGTCTGTCATATGAGGAGAGACTAAGTCAGTCAGGATTATATTCACTGACGATTAGACAAGTGAGAAGGATCTCAAAGAAACATATAAAGGATGAGAAGGGAAAGGATAGGACCTATAAAAGGTGAAGGGGGAAAGGTCTGTGTGGAACCAGAAGAAATGGCGGAGGTGCTTAATGAGTACTTTGCCTCAGTATTCACAGTGGAAGCTGATCTGGGAGATCTTGCTATGGACTTGCAGCAGGTGGAAAAGATTGAGTACGTGGACATTAAGGAGGAGGGTGTCTTAGAACTTTTGAATTCTATCAAAATAGATAAGTCGCTGGGACCAGATGGGATGTACGCCAGGATACTGTGGGAGGCCAGGGAAGTAATTGCAGAGCCCCTGGCGATGATCTTTGCGTCGTCAATGGAGACGGGAGAGGTTCCGGAAGATTGGCGGATTGCGGATGTAGTCCCTATTTTCAAGAAAGGGAACAGAGATGGCCCGGGAAATTACCGCCCGGTGAGTCTGACCTCAGTGGTTGGTAAGCTGATGGAGAAGCTTCCGAGGGACAAGATTTACGAGCATTTGGAGAAGTTTGACATGATCAGGAATAGTCAGCATGGATTTGTCAAGGGCAGGTCGTGCCTTACGATCCTAGTTGAGTTCTTCGATAATGTGACTGAACACATTGACGAAGGAAGTGCCGTGGACGTAGTGTACATGGACTTCAGCAAGGCGTTTGATAAGGTCCCCCATGCAAGACTTCTTGAGAAGGTGAGAGGGCATGGGATCCAAGGGCCTTTGGCCTTGTGGATCCAGAACTGGCTTGCCTGCAGAAGGCAGAGAGTGATTGTGGATGGGTCTTTTTCGGAATGGAGGTCAGTCACCAGTGGGGTGCCCCAGGGATCTGTTCTGGGGCCCTTGCGGTTTGTCATTTTCATAAATGACCTGGATGAGGAAGTGGAGGGATGGGTAAATAAGTTCGCTGATGACACGAAGGTCGGTGGTGTTGTGGATGGTCTGGAAGGATGTCAAAAGTTGCAGCAGGACATAGATAGGATGCAGGAATGGGCGGAGAAGTGGCAGATGGACTTCAACGCGGATAAATGTGTAGTCATCCATTTCGGCAGAACCAACGGGATGAACGAGTACACTATCAAGGGCAGGAGTCTTAGTAGCATTGAAGAGCAGAAGGATCTCGGGGTCCGGGTCCACAGGACTCTTAAATCGGCCTCACAGGTGGAGGAGGTGGTCAAGAAGGCGTATGGTGTACTGGCCTTCATTAATCGAGGGATTGAGTTTAGGAGTCGGGAGGTAATGCTGCACTTTACAGGACCCTTGTCAGGCCTCATTTGGAGTACTGTGCGCAGTTCTGGTCGCCTCACTATAGGAAAGACGTAGAAGCTATTGAAAGGGTACAGAGGAGATTTACAAGGATGTTGCCTGGACTGGGAGGCATGCCTTATGAAGATAGGTTGAGGGAGCTGGGACTCTTTTCCCTAGAGAGGCGAAGGTTGAGAGGCGACCTGATAGAAGTTTATAAAATGTTGAGAGGAATAGATAGGGTGGACTCTCAGAGGCTATTTCCCCGGGTTGAAATGGTCGCTACGAGAGGACACAGATTTAAGGTGCGGGGAGGGAAGTACAGAGGTGATGTTAGGGGTAAGTTTTTCACTCAGAGGGTGGTGAGTGAATGGAATCGGCTGCCGTCATTGGTGGTGGAGGCGAACTCGCTGGGGTCTTTTAAAAGACTTCTGGATGAGTATATGGGGTTTAATGGGATTGGGGGTTATAGATAGGTCTATAGATTGGTGGGGTTGATGTGATCGGCGCAACTCGAGGGCCGAAGGGCCTGTTTGTGCTGTAATGTTCTATGTTCTATAAAATTCCAACAGGATTAGACAGAGTAGATTCAGAAAGAATGTTCCCAATGGTGGAGGAATCCAAAACTAAGGGTCATAGTTTGAGGATAAGGGGTAAACCTTTTAGTACTAAGGTGAGGAGAAATTTCTTCACTCCAGAAAGTGGTCAATGTGGAGAATTCACTATCACAGAATGTAGTTGAAGCCAAAGCATGGTGCAATTTCAAGAAGAAATTAGATATGGCTCTTGGGGCTTAAAGGATCAAGAGAGTTGGAGTGGTGATGGTGGGAGGTAAATCAGGATATCAAACCTGATGATCAACCATGATCAAAATGAATGGCGGAGCACCTCAAAGGGCTACTCCTGCCTCTCGTTTTTATGTATCAGCACAACTCAGGCACTACTTCAGTATCTGAGTCATGCAAAATGCAGCAAAACCTGGACAATATCCAGCCTTGGCCTGGTAAGTGGCGATTAATACTTGTGTCATACAAATGCCAGGCAACGACCACCTCCAACAGAACAAGATAATTAAGAGGAGGAAAATACAGTATGATAGTAAGCTTGTGGGAACATAAAACTGACTATAAAAGTTTCTATAGGCACGTGAATAGAAAAAGATTGAAGACAAGTGTAGGTCCATTAAAGTCAGGAACAGAGGAATTTATAATGGGTAACAAAGAAATGGCTGACTAACTAAATACGTACACTGGTTCTGTCTTCGCAAAAGATGATCCAAATAACATTAGAAATGTTGGGGAACAGTTTAGTGAGAGGCAGGAACTGAAGTGAATTAGTAGAGAAATGGTGCTAGGGAAGACCGATAAATCCTCAAGGCCTGAGAATTTACATCCCAAATACTTAAATTGGCTGAGAAATAATATCCATTGCTTTCCAAGATTGTATGGATTCTGAAACAGTGGTCATGGAACAGCAAGCGCAAAAAATGTAAGCTAATGTAATGGTAGCTAATGTAACCCCACTACTTAAAAAGGGATATAAAGAGAAAACAGGGAATTACAGACCAGTCAGTCTGATGTCAGTAGCGTCAAATATTCTAGAGTCCTTTATTAAAGATTTTATAGCCGGGCACATGAGAAACAATGGTAATGGTAAATAGTGTGTTCAGATTTCCAACTGATTGGTAGACAGGAAACAAAGTGCAGGCATAAATGGGTCATTTTTTGAATGGCAGTGACCAAGTACCACAGAGCTCTGTGTTAGGACCCTAGCTATTCACCGCATATATTTAATCGTTTAGATGACGGAACTAAATGTAACATCTCTAATTTGCAGATAAAATCTTGCAGGACAAGGATGCAGAGATGTTTCAGTTTGATTTGAACAAGCTGAATGAGTGGGCAAATGCATGGCAGATGTAGTATAATGTGGATAACTGGCAGACTATCCACTTTGGTAGCAAAAACAGGAAAGCAGATCATCTGAATGGCTATAAATTGAGAGGAATGTGCAATGAGACCTGGATGTCTTCGTTTGCCAGTTGCTGAAGGTAAGCAGGCAGGTAAGAAGGCAAATAGTACGTTGCTGAGAAGATTTGAGAATGGGAGCAGGGATGTCTTGTCATAATTATACAGGTAAATGGCAGGGCCAATGTGTGTGCAGTTTTGAGGAACTTCCTTATCGGAGGAACAATGTTCTTGCTAAATAGGAAGTGCAGAGAAGGTTTACTAGACTGATTCCTAGAATGGTAAGACTGGTGTACAAGCAAAGCTTGAGTTGGTTAAGATTGTAGAATTTAAATGAATGAGGCAGGATCTCATAGAAACCAATAAATTCTTGGGATAAATTTTCCCAATAATTAGGGGTGCCCAGAGCCAGGGTTCATAGTTTAAGGACACAGGATAAATGTTTTAGGAATGAGATGAAGAGAAATATCCCCATCAGAGAGTGGTGAAGCCTGTGGAATTCACTATCACAAAAAACACTGTTTTGAAGGAGTTAACACAGTAAAAAGTCTGACAACACCAGGTTGGTGTTGTCAGACTTTTTACTGTGTTTACACCAGTCCAACGCCGGCATACCCACATCTTGAAGGAGTTATACATAGCTCTGAGTCAAAGGGAATCAAATGGGGTGTTTGCCTGTGTGCATGACGGTGGGGGGGTATTGAGTTGGATGATCATCCATGATCATGAATGAATGATATGAATGATGGAGCAGGCTCAAAAAAGGTACAATCCTATTTCTGTTCTAATAATCCTAATCCTGTTCCCATTTTCTATCTTCCTATTATTCCATGACATACAATGGCACTGATGAGGAGATGCCGGCACCAGACTGGGTTAAACATAGCAAGAAGCCTCACAACACTAGGTTAAAAATCCAACAGGTTTATTTGGTAGCACAAGCCACTAGCTTTCGGAGCACTGCTTCATCAGGTAAGTGGGAGCTCTGTTCACAAACAAGCATATCAAGACAAACTCAATTTACAAAATAATGGTTGGAATGCGAGTCTTTACAGGTTAAAAAAAAATCTTAAAGTACAGGCAATGTGAATGGAGAGAGCGTTGAGCACAGGTTAAAAAGATGTATATTGTCTCCAGCCAGGACAGTTAATGACATTTTGCAAGCCCAGCCAAGTCATGGGGGTTACAGCTAGTGTGACATGAACCCAAGATCCCAGTTCAAGTATGACACCACATCAAAAAGGACAGATGGCCAGAAGCTAGGTCAAAGAGGTAGGTTTGAAGGAGTGCCTTAAAAGGAGGAATGCAAGATAGGGAGATAAGAGTTGCAGGCTGATATTCATTGGAACTCCGGCATGGCCAAAGGTGGAGCAATTAAAAAAAAAACTTAAGGATCCTCAAGAGGCAAGAATTAGATGACCGCAGATATTTTGGAGGATTGCACAGCTGAAGGGATCAGAGTTGGGAAGGGAGCACCATGGGGGGATTTGAAGACAGAAATGACAATTCTAAAATCAAGATGTTGCTCGACTGAGAATCAATGTAGACAGGAAGCACAGGAGCATGAAGAAAACAGACTAGCAAAAATTTAAGGCACAGACAGCAGAGCTTAGATGACTTCAAGTTTATAGAGGGGACAATGTGGGAGACCACCCCAAATGCATTTGAATAGTCAAATCTAGAGGTAATAAATGCATGAATATCGGTTTAAGTACATAAACTAGGACGGGGGTCAAGTTAGACTATATTACAAAAGGTAGAAACAGACAGTCTTAGCAATGATGCAAATGTGAAGTCAGCAACTCATCACAGGAACTATTATGACACTAAGACGGGTCTAATCTTACAGGAAGAGGGGTAGTCAGTAGCTAGGGAAGTGAGTTTTGAGCAGAGTCTGAAAACAATGCCACAGTCTTCCCAATATTTAACTGGAAAAAATTCATCCAGTATAGGATGTCAGATAAGCAGCATGATAAACTTAGAAATAGTGGAGCAGACCAAAGAATTGCTACTGTCAGAACTGGATATCGTCAGTGTAAATATGAAAACTATTGTGGTATTTTAGAATAACATCACCAAGAGACAACAGATGTGAAGTAGGCAGTAGCCAAGGATATATCAGTGGGCTCTGAAAGAAAAACCATTGCAAGCAATTATCTGGCTGCAGTTAGACAGATAAGAATGGAATTGGCGGAGAAAAGTTCCATACATCTGGGCAGCAGTGGTTAGCACTGCTGCCTCACAGCGCCAGGAACCCAGGTTCCCTTCTGGCCTCAGGTGACTGTCTGTGTGGAGTTTGCACATTTTCCATGTCTATATGGATTTCCACTGGGTGCTCCAGTTTCCCCCACAGTCCAAACATGTGCAGATTAGGTTGATTGGCTGTGCTAAATTGACCCTTAGTGTCAGGGGAATTAGCACAGTTATATAGGTAGGGTTAGGGGATAGGGCCTGGGTAGGATTGTTGTCGGTGTGGGCTCGATGAGCTGAATGGCCTCCTTCTGCACTGTCGGATTCCATAATTCTATGACGTTGGGCAACAGGGAAGGGGTTTTGGAGGAGGATGGTATGGTCCACTGTGTCAAAAGCTGCAGACAGGTTGAGGAGGACAAGAGATAAAGTTTATTTTTGTCAGTCATGTAGGATGCCTTTCAAAACTCAGTTACATGCAGTACATCAGCACCATACAACAATGCGCAGACATCAAAATACTCAAGTGAGTTAAACCAAAGAGGGCCGAAGGAACATTGTAAATTTCAGGACCAAATGTTTGGAATGGTTACATTGTATTTTTCAGGCAATACATGCCCAATCAACTTAGCAAAGAATGACACCACATTTAACATAACTTTTTGATTCCATTTCTCATGCCCCAAAACAAATTTTAAGATCAATTCTTACAAGTCTGTAAAAATGCGACCACTTTGTCAAAGCCCTGTCAAAGCTTTGTCAGCGTTTTGACAAAGGGTCATCTGGACTTGAAATGTCAGCTCTTTTCTCTCCTTACAGATGCTACCAAACCTGAGATTTTCCTGCATTGCCTTTTGGTTTCTGCAGTAATTTGCTTTCATGTGTTCTTTTAATGAGTGGCCACATACACAAAAAACATTGAAACAATCATTTCATTACATAATCTAGAGGAGTATTTAACAAGAGAAACAGAATGTTCAATGCCTCAGCAAAATCATCTAAACCAATCACATCAAGAAAAAGTTGCAGTGATTTATTGGAGTGGCAGATGACACAAAATATGCTTACGATACATTGCTTAATCCAGGCTTCAATTTATTGCCTACATGTTTTTTTTAAATTCAGCTAGTCAGCATTCAGTCATGACCAAAGTTCACAGCTTAGTGGCTCCTAAGCCCACTATTCATTCAAGCTATTAGAACAAATCATGAAGTCTTGCCTCAATTTGGATTTGCTTAGCTACCAACGAAATAGCCGGAAACATAATAAGCATAAACACAACAAGCCAGAATTTGTTGTCAAAATAATGAGGGTATTGGCACTTGATGTTACTTCCAGCAACTTTAGGTGAGGAACAAACACACGTTTAACTATGAACATCCAAAGGTTGTTGTCAAGAGTTGGACTACTAGTTACTGTCCAGAAAACAACTGTATGCTTCTACACTGGAGTTTGCATGTTCTCCCCATGTCTGCGTGGGTTTACTCCAGATACTCCAGTTTCCTTCCTTAAGATGTGCATTGACCATGCTAAATTGCCCCTTCATGTCTAAAGATATGTAGGTTAGGTGGATTAGCCATGGCAAAAGTAGGGAGTTCCCAGGATAGGGCAAGGGAAGACAGCCTGGGTAGGGTACCCAAAGAGAATGAGTGCAGACTCAACGAGCCGAACGGCCTCCTTCTGCACCGTAGGGATTCTACGACATGTATCAAAACCATGAACCATGCTGTCTTTGTTGAAAGGATGCAAACTAATCCCGCTAGCAATATTATTGGCTACTGGACTCTTTTAATGGTGTGACAAATGTTAATTACTACTCTTCAACTTACTTGCAATGAAAACAAATTATGAGAGATGGCGTTTCATTCCTTCAGGGATTGTATAGCTTCAAGCCTACTCACCTACAAATCGATTTATTAGTCACATGTATTAGTGGACAGTGAAGAGTATTGTTTCTTGCACAGTATACAGACAAAGCATACCGTACATAGGGAAGGAAAGGAGAGTGCAGAATGTAATGTTACAATCATAGCTCAGGCATTGAGAAAAATCAGCTTAATGTGAGGTAGGTCCATTCAAAGGTCTGAAGGCAACAGGGAAGAAGCTGCTCTTGAATCGCATTAGCACATGATGTCAGATTTTTGTATCTTTTTCCCAACAGACAAAGGTGGAACGGAGTACGTCAGGGGTGTGTGCAGTCTCTGATAACGCTAGCTATTTCTCCATAGCAGCGGGAAGCGTAGACAGTGTCAATAGATGGGAGGCTGATTTGAGTGATGGACTGAACTTTATTCACGACCCGTTATTTATTCACGCACCAGTTCACCAGATTTTCTCTTTCCTGTTGTGTGTCTTCCCATTGTTTGAGATCTGACCCAAAACGGTGATGTCACCAGCAAACTGGAAAATCGAGTTGGAGTGAAATTTGGCCAGTCAACGTGGTTTTGATTGCACAAGAATTTTGGAACTTGTCCCATTGGTGCATGTGCTGCACGCAATATGTTCACAGTAGGCTGATGGTGGCCAAAAGTGAGCCACAGGTCAGTTTCAAAAATGTTCCTATGATTCAACCAAAGCTGTAAATAATTCTTGCTGCAGCTGTATAGGGCATTGGTGAGGCCGCAGCTGGAGTAGTGTGTGCAGTTTTGGTCGCCGCGCTTACACAAGGATATTTTAGCCGTGGAGGGAATGCAGAGGTTTACTCGGATGATACCGGAGTTGAGGGGGTTCAGCTATGAGGAGAGGCTGAAAAAACTAGGCTTGTACTTGTTAGAGTTTAGAAGAATGAGGGGAGACCTCATTGAGACATACAAGATAATGAATGGGATGGATAGGATAGAGGTGGAGAGACTCTTCCTGCTCAGAAAGGACACTAGGACCAGGGAGCACAGCCTCAAGATGGGGGGGGGGATCAAAAACGCATCAACCCGTGTCTTAAAAATATTTAGCGAGGTAGCCTCCACCACTTCAACGGGCAGAGAATTCCAGAGATTCACCACCCTTCGAGTGAAGAAGTTCCTCCTCAACTCCGTTCTAAACCGCTCCCCCCCCCTTATCTTGAGGCTGTGCCCCCTAGTCTTACTATCCTTTCTGAGCGGGAAGAGTCTCTCCACCTCTATCCTATCCATCCCATTCATCATCTTATACGTCTCAATGAGATCTCCCCTCATTCTTCTAAACTCTAACGAGTACAAGCCCAGTTTATTCAGCCTCTCCTCGTAGCTCAACCCCCTCAACTCCGGTATCAGCCCAGTGAACCTCCTCTGAACTCCCTCCAAGGCCAAAATATCCTTGCGTAAGTGCAGCTACCAAAACTGCACACAGTACTCCAGCTGCGGCCTCACCAATGCCCTATACAGCTGCAGCAAGACCTCCCTACTTTTATATTCAATCACCCTCGCTATGAAGGCCAGCATCCCATTCGCCTTCCTGACCACCTGCTGCACCTGCAAGCTGGGTTTTTGCGACTCATGCACAAGGACCCCAAGGTCCCTCTGCTCCGTCGCCTGCTGCAGTTTTTCTCCACGTAAGTAATAATCCTTCCTACCATTATTCCTACCAAAGTGGACCACCTCGCACTTGCCAACATTAAATTCCATTTGCCATTTCCTAGCCCATTCGCCCAGCCTATCTACAACATCCTTCTGCAGACTCTGCAGCTCTTTTCCTATCTAGATCCTTACATAGAACATCCTTCTGCAGACTCTCCACACCCTCCACACAATTTGCCGTTCCACCAATCTGGATGTCATCAGCAAATTTCGACACCCTACACTCGGTTCCCTCCTCCAGATCATCTGTATAAATGGTAAATAGCTGAGGCCTCAGCACCTACCCCTGGGGCACTCCACTAGTCACCATCCGACAATCCGAATAGCACCCATTGACCCCCACTCTCTGCCTCCTATTTGACAACCAATCCTCTCTCCACGCTACACCCTACCCCCAACTCCATGACCCCTGACCTTCTGCAATAACCTCGTGAGGTACCTTGTCAAACGCCTTCTGAAAATCAAGAAAGACCACATACACTGGCTCTCCTCTATTCACCGCCCTAGACACATAGAACATAACAGCACAAACAAGCCCTTCGGCCCTCGAGTTGCGCCGATCACATCAACCCCACCAATCTATAGACCTATCTATAACCCCCAATCCCATTAAACCCCATATACTCATCCAGAAGTCTTTTAAAAGACCCCAGCGAGTTCGCCTCCACCACCGATGACGGCAGCCGATTCCATTCACTCACCACCCTCTGAGTGAAAAACCTACCCCTAACATCACCTCTGTACTTCCCTCCCCGCACCTTAAATCTGTGTCCTCTCGTAGCGACCATTTCAACCCGGGAAATAGCCTCTGAGAGTCCACCCTATCTATTCCTCTCAACATTTTATAAACTTCTATCTACTTCTATCAGGTCGCCTCTCAACCTTCGCCTCTCCAGGGAAAAGAGTCCCAGCTCCCTCAACCTATCTTCATAAGGCATGCCTCCCAGTCCAGGCAACATCCTTGTAAATCTCCTCTGCACCCTTTCAATAGCTTCTACGTCTTTCCTATAGTGAGGCGACCAGAACTGCGCACAGTACTCCAAATGAGGCCTGACAAGGGTCCTGTAAAGTTGCAGCATTACCTCCCGACTCCTAAACTCAATCCCTCGATTAATGAAGGCCAGTACACCATACGCCTTCTTGACCACCTCTTCCACCTGTGAGGCCGATTTAAGAGTCCTGTGGACCCGGACCCCGAGATCCTTCTGCTCTTCAACGCTACTAAGACTCCTGCCCTTGATAGTGTACTCATTCATCCCGTTGGTTCTGCCGAAATGGACGACTACACATTTATCCGCGTTGAAGTCCATCTGCCACTTCTCTGCCCATTCCTGCATCCTATCTATGTCCTGCTGCAACTTTTGACATCCTTCCAGACCATCCACAACACCACCGACCTTCGTGTCATCAGCGAACTTGCTAACCCATCCCTCCACTTCCTCATCCAGGTCATTTATGAAAATGACAAACAACAAGGGTCCCAGAACAGATCCCTGGGGCACCCCACTGGTGACTGACCTCCATTCCGAAAAAGACCCATCCACAACCACTCTCTGCCTTCTGCAGGCAAGCCAGTTCTGGATCCACAAGGCCAAAGGCCCTTGGATCCCATGCCCTCTCACCTTCTCAAGAAGTCTTGCATGGGGGACCTTATCAAAAGCCTTGCTGAAGTCCATGTACACTACGTCCACGGCACTTCCTTCGTCAATGTGTTCAGTCACATTATCGAAGAACTCAACTAGGCTCGTAAGGCACGACCTGCCCTTGACAAATCCATGCTGACTATTCCTGATCATGTCAAACCTCTCCAAATGCTCGTAAATCTTGTCCCTCAGAAGCCTCTCCATCAGTTTACCAACCACTGAGGTCAGACTCACCGGGCGGTAATTTCCCGGGCCATCTCTGTTCCCTTTCTTGAAAATAGGGCCTACATCCGCAATCCTCCAATCTTCCGGAACCTCTCCCGTCTCCATTGACGACGGAAAGATCATCGCCAGGGGCTCTGCAATCACTTCCCTCGCCTCCCACAGTATCCTGGGGTACATCCCATCTGGTCCCGGCGACTTATCTATTTTGATAGAATTCTCATAGAACACCAGTAAATCCTCATAGAACACCAGTAAATTTGTCAGACATGACTTCCCTTTAACGAAACCGTGCTGCGTCTGCTCTATCAAGCAATTCCCCTCAAGATGCCTCGCTATTTCCTCCTTGATGATGGATTCTAACATTTTACCTACAACAGACGTTAAACTAACCGGCCTATAATTCCCTGCCTTTTGCCTGGCACCCTTCTTAAACAACGGCATAACATTAGCCGTTTTCCAATCTTCCGGCACTTCCCCGGAATCCAGCGACATCTGGAAAATAACCACCAAGGCATCCACTATCACCTCCGCCATTTCTTTCAGAACCTCGGATGCATTCCATCTGGTCCTGGTGACTTGTCCACAATCAGCCCCTCCAGTCTGTCGAGCACCGCCTCTCTAGTAACAGTAATGTCATTAAGACCCTCCAGTCCTACCACCTTTCCATCTCTAACATCCGGCAAATTATTCATGTCCTTCTCCGTGAAGACAGAAACAAAAAGTTGTTCAAGACCTCAGCCATATCCCCATCCCCTACCACTAAGTCCCCCTTCTCATCCTCTAAGGGACCAACGGCACGGTAGGGCGGTACGGTAGCACAGTGGTTAGCACTGCTGCTTCACAGCTCCAGGGTCCTGGGTTCGATTCCCGGCTCGGGTCACTGCCTGTGTGGAGTTTGCACATTATCCTCGTGTCTGCGTGGGTTTTCTCCGGGTGCTCCGGTTTCCTCCCACAGTCCAAAGATGTGCGGGTTAGGTTCATTGGCTATGCTAAAATTGCCCCTTAGTGTCCTGGGATGTGTAGGTTAGAGGGATTAGCAGGTAAATGTGTAGGGATATGGGGATAGGGTCTGGGTGGGATTGTGTTCGGTGCAGACTCGATGGGCCGAAGGGCCTGTTTCTGCACTGTAGGGTTCTATGGGTTCTATGTAACGTTCACTTTCTTCGTCCAAATCATTAATATAAAACAACTGGGGTCCTAGCAACATAGATCCCTGCAGTACCCCACTAGTCACTGACTCCAATCAGAATAAGACCCATTTATGCCAGCTCTTTGCTTCGTATCTGCTAACCAGCCTTCTAAACATCTCAGGAATTACCTGCAATCTCATATGGTATAAACTTTACATGGTCTGTTATGTCAGACCTTGTTGAAAGGTCTTCTGAAAGTCTAAACCACATCCACTGGTTTTCCCTCGGTCAGCTCTACTATTACATCTCAAAAAATGCCAATGATTCATCAAGCACAATTTCCCTTTTGTAAATCCATGCTGACTTTGCCTGATTATACAACTACCTTCCAAATTCTGCGTTATGAAATCCTTGATAATGAACTCCAGCAACTGCCCCAGCACCAACATAAGGCTCATTGGTCTATCGCTCTCTGCTTTCACTCTACTTCTCTTTTTGAATAGCGGGCTTACATTAGATACCCTCCAATCTACAGAAAACAGTCCAAAGAATGGTGGCACAGTGGTTAGCACTGCTGCCTCACAACGCCAGTGACCCAGATTCAATTCCCACAGTCGGAAAGACGTGCTGGTTAGGTGCACTGACCCGAACAAGTACTCAAATGTGGCAACTAGGGAAATTTCACTAACTTTATTGCAGTGTTAATGTAAGCCTTATTTGTGACTAATAAATAAAGTTTACTTTAACTTTGTCTGGCACAAAAGCAAAATGGGTAAAATGGCCAATCCGTGGCTAACAAAGAAAATTAGAGGCAGAATCTGATCTAAGGAAGAAGCATACAGATTGGCCAAGAAAAATAATAGGTCTGAGGTTTGGGAGCAGTTCAGAATTCCGCAAAGGAAGCCCAAGCAATTAAGAGGAAAATATAAAGGAAACTAAGCTTGCAATGAACATAAAGGCGGGCCCTAAGAGTTTCTATAGACATGTAAAAAGAAAGAGATTGCTGAAGATAGATGTCCGCTACAGACAGAAATGCATAATATGGGACAAAGAAATGGCCAAGCAAATAAATACATACTTGGGTTCTGTCTTCATAAAAGAGAACACAAATCAAATGCCAGAAATGTTGGAGAACGCAAGATTTAGTGAGAAGGAAGAACTGAGGGAGATCAACATTAACAGAGAAATGATGGGAAAATTGATGGGATTGAAGGCGGATAAATCCCCAGGGTCTGATAATCTATATCCCAGGGTATTCATGAATGTGGCTCTAGAAATAGTGGACATATTGGTGGTCCTCTTCCAGAATTTTATAGACTCTGGAACAGTCCCTGCAGATTGAAGGGTAGTTAATGTCACTCCAATATTCAAAAAGGGAAGCAGAGGGAAAACAGGGAATTATAGACCAGTAATCTTAACATCAGTAGTGGGGAAATTTTTGAATCCATTTTCATGGACTTTATAGCAGAGCATTTAGAAGGCAGGATCAGACAGAATCAGCATGAATTTGTGAAGGGGAAATCATGTTTGACAAATCTGTTGTAGAGTTGACAAAATGGAACCAAAAGATATCGTATATTTCAGTAAGCTTTGACAAAGTCCTGCACGAGATTATCGTGCAAGATTAAAGCGCATGGGATTGAGAGGAATTGTATGGCGATGGATTGAAAACTTGGCAGAGAGGAAACAAAGAGCAGGAATTAATGGGTGCTTTTCAAATTGGCAGGCAGTAACTAGCGGGGTGCCACTGGGATCCCAGCTATTCACAATATATATTAATGATTTGGATGAGGGAACAAAATGTCACATGTCTAAGTTTGCAGATGATACCAAGTTGGGTGGGAGGGTGAACTGTGATGAGGATGCAGAGATCCTTCAGAGGGTGGGTGAGTGGGCTAATCTATGGCAGATGCAATATAATGTGGAAAAAATGTAAGGTTATTCACTTTGGAAACAAAAACAAGATGACAGATTATTACCTGAATCGTTGTAAACTGGGAGAGTGCGCAGTGGGACCTTGGTGTCCTTGTGCCCCAGTAATTGAAGGTAAGCGTGCAGTTGCAGCAGGCCGTATCGAAGGCAAATAGCATGTTGACCTTCACTGCAAAGAGGTGAAGTACGGGAGCAGGGATGTGTTGTTGCAATTATACAGGGGCTTGGTGAGGCCACACCGAGTGCATTGTGTGCAGTTTTGGTCTCCTTTTCAGAGGAAGGAGGTCCTTGTTCTCGAGAGAGTGCAGCAAAGGTTTACCAGGCTGATTCCGGGGATGGCGGGACTGATGTACGAGGAGACATCGATTTGGTTGGGATTATTCTCACATTCTCAGCCATGATCTTATTGAATGGCGGGGCAGGCTCGAGGGGCCAGATGGCCTACTCCTGCTCCTATTTCTTATGTTCTTATGTTCCACAGGTCACTTCAGGAACCCATCTTCGAGGAATAATTTGTGATCCTCCATCTGGCATGAATCACCTCGACCAAGCACCACAATATGCTGCCAAGTTGGCTGGCAGAAAATGCATCCTGTTATTGGGCCATACAATAAATAATGAAATGGATTACGGTCATCATCCTGCACAATTCCGAAAATGGTTTACTGTGCCACTCAAAGATAGCTCTTCATAACAAAAAGAAAGGCATCAGGACTAACCTGAGAGAGTTTCATAACTGTGCTGTGGTATGAAATCAAGTACGAACACTCAATGTGTGCACCCTCCTCCCCCTAAAAGTTATTTCTACCTGAAGGAAACTGAAATGTTTTGCTGTGCAAGTATAAAGAGCTTATCATATTCTTTTATGAACAAGCATTGCATTTTAACATGGCATTTTTCTTGAAGTGGATTAAACCAATTTTATGTTTCTTGGTTTTAGATGTGTTATTTAAACATTACATTCTGTGAAAACGTGTCCTGAAGTAAGTGGTTTTGTGACTATTAATTGTACTTAGAAAAGAATATTTGGACTCCAAACTGAGAACTCATGATTTTAATGTAGAACTCTGGAACATTTGGGCCCTCAAAGCGATTCTCCCCCATTCATGGCTGATGTATATCTTAATGTCTACCTCTCTTGGATCCACAATCATCAATATTCTTGTCGAATAAATATTTAAATAAACATAAGCAGCACATTGGCACAGTGGTTAGCACTGCTGCGTTAAAGCGCCAGGGACCCAGGTTCGTTTCCCAGCTTGGGTTACTGTCTGCGCGGAGTCTGCATAGGTTTCCTCCGAGCGCTCCAGTTTCCTCCCAAAGTCCGAAAGACGTGCTGGCTGGTGCATCAGCCATGCTAAATTCTCCTTCAGTGTACCCAAACAGGCTCCGGAGTGCAGTGACTAGGGGATGTTCACAGTAGCTTCATTGCAGTGTTAATCTAAACTTAATTGTGACACTAATAAATAAACTTTAAACATTTTATATCCCAATTTCAATTTTGAACTTTTCAATTGACCTAGACAGCCTTTCAGCTGTAGAATTCCAAATTTCTGTTAGTTTTTAATCAACATCCTGCAGTTACCATAAACTGAACTGGACTAGACATATAAATAACATAGCTACACGACCAAGTCAGAGGCTAGGGATCCTGCAGCAAGTAACTTATCCCCTGATTCTCTGAAGCCTGTCCAAAATTTAAAGGCACAAGTCAGGAGTGTGAAGTAATATCCACCACTTGTCTGGATGAGTGCAGCTCCAACAACACTCAAACAGCTTGACACCATCCAGGACAAAGCTGCCCACTTGATTGGCATCTCTTCTGTAAACATTCACTCCTATTACCAAACAAAAGTGGCAGCAACGTGTACAATCTACAAGATTCACTGTAACTCCTAAGCCAGCATCTCCCAAACCCACAAATGCACCCATCTATCAAATACATGGGGACCATCACCATCACCTGAAAGTTCCCCTTCAAGTCACACACCATCTTGACTTGAAATATTGGGAAGGCTTACCTGCCCTTATTAGCCAAGACACAGAACATAAAGAGCAGGAAGTAATGGTGGAGCTGTATAAAACACTTGCTTGGCCACTGCTGGAGTACTGTGTGCAATCTAATTGCCACATTACAAGGAAAATGTAATTGAACAAGAAAAAGTTCAAAGAAGATTCACCATCATGCTGCCCAGGCTGTAGTATTTTAGCTATGAAGAGAGACTGGATAGACTGGGGTTGTTTTCATTAGCGCAAAGGCAGCTGAGGATAAGACAAACCAGGGCACGACTTGCATCAGTTAACGGTAGGGCCCTGGGGAGTGATGTTGAATATGGACACCTAGGGGTGCAAGTCCACAGTTCCTTGAAAGTAGCATCACAGATAGACAGAGTGGTGAAGGTGGTGTTTGGCACATTTGCCTTCATTGCTCAAGAGCATTGAGTACAAGGAGTTGGGATATTTTGTTACAACTGTCCAAGGCATTGGTATAGCCACATTTGGAGTACTGTGTGTTATTCTGGTATCCCTGCTATAGGAAGGATGTTATTAAACTAGATAGGGTGCAAAAAAGATCTACAAAGACGTTATCGGAACTGGAAGGTTTGAATTTTAAGGAGGGGCTGGGACTCTTTTCCCTGGAATGTAGGAGGATGAGCTGTGATATTATAGAGGTTTCCAAAATCATGAAGGGCACAGATATGGTGAATAGCCAAAGTGTTTTCCCGAAGGTAGGAATCCAAAACTAAAAGGCATAGGATCTACGGTCAGAGGGGAAAGATTTAAGAGACCCGATGGACAACTTTTTCTCGCACACACAGTGGTGCTTATATGGAATGAGCTGTCAGAGGTGGTAGAGCTGGTACAATCACAACATTTAAAAGCCATTTGGACAGGTACATGGATAGGAGAGATTTAGAGGGACATGGGCCAAACTCAGGCAAATGGGACTAGTTCAGTGTAAGAACCTGGTTGGCATGGATGAGTTGGGCCAAAGAGCCTGATTCCACGCTGTATATGTATTTATCCACGCGGATAAATGTGTAGTAGTCCATCGCGGATAAATGTGTAGTAGTCCATTTCGGCAGAACCAACGGGATGAACGAGTACACTATTAAGGGCAGGGGTCTTAGTAGCGTTGAAGAGCAGAAGGATCTCGGGGTCCGGGTTCACAGGACTCTTAAATCGGCCTCGCAGGTGGAGGAGGTGGTCAAGAAGGCGTATGGTGTACTGGCCTTCATTAATCGAGGGATTGAGTTTAGGAGTCGGGAGGTAATGCTGCAACTTTACAGGACCCTCGTCAGGCCTCATTTGGAGTACTGTGCGCAGTTCTGGTCGCCTCACTATAGGAAAGACGTAGAAGCTATTGAAAGGGTGCAGAGGAGATTTACAAGGATGTTGCCTGGACTGGGAGGCATGCCTTATGAAGATAGGTTGAGGGAGCTGGGACTCTTTTCCCTGGAGAGGCGAAGGTTGAGAGGCGACCTGATAGAAGTTTATAAAATGTTGAGAGGAATAGATAGGGTGGACTCTCAGAGGCTATTTCCCCGGGTTGAAATGGTCGCTACGAGAGGACACAGATTTAAGGTGCGGGGAGGGAAGTACAGAGGTGATGTTAGGGGTAAGTTTTTCACTCAGAGGGTAGTGAGTGATTGGAATCGGCTGCCGTCGTCGGTGGTGGAGGCGAACTCGCTGGGGTCTTTTAAAAGACTTCTGGATGAGTATATGGGGTTTAATGGGATTGGGGGTTATAGATAGGTCTATAGATTGGTGGGGTTGATGCGATCGGCGCAACTCGAGGGCCGAAGGGCCTGTTTGTGCTGTAATGTTCTATGTTCTATCTATGGATATGTATATCTATAAAAGTGGCTGGATGACAGAAGACTAAGGATGGTTGTACAGGATTATTTTTCAAACTGGGGACCTGAAACCAGGGATCACTGCTAAGTCCACTTATTTGTCATTTATATTAAACACACAAGTTTAGGTTGTAGATTTAGGCTCAGTTTTTGGTATCAGTTGATATATTGAATTTCTTGGTTAAAAAAGTGTGCAAAGATGACAATTATTCTTGTTCCATGTCATTCTGTATTTGATGCCTTATCAATGGATTTTAGAAGTCTCTTGGGTTTCCTTACAAGTTCCCTGCAAAATAAGCTTGCACTAGGATACAAAGACACTATTCACCTCTGTCTGATGAGGGATATTATAATGATTTTGAAAAATTTGATGAGAATTTAGCAGGCATAGTTAGTAAGTTTGCAGATGACACCAAGATTAGTGGCATAATGGATACTGAAGGTAGTTAGAAGATTGCAGTGGGATGCTTGGTTTCATTGGTCGGAACACTGAATAGAGTAGTTGGGAAGCTTTGTTGAAGTTGTACAAGACATTTGTAAGGCCACACTTGGAATACTGTGTATAGTTCTGGTTACCCTATTATAGAAACGATATTATTAAACCAGAAAGTGCGTGTAAAGATTTACTAGGATGCTACCAGGACTTGATGGTTTGAGTTACAAAGAAAGGGTGGATAGACTGGGACTTTTCTCTCTGGAGCGTAGGAGGCTGAGGGGTGATCTTATAGAGGTCTTTAAAATGAGGGACATGGATCAGTTAAACAGTTAATATCTTTTCCCAAAAGTAGGGGAGTCTTAAACTAAAGGACATAGGTTTAAAGTGAGAGATCCAAAAGATCCAGGGGACAATTTTTTCAGAAGGTGGTGAGTGTCTGGAACAAGCTGCCAGAGGTAGTGGTAGAAGCAGGTACAGTTTTGTCTTTTAAAAAATATTTGGACAGTTACATGGGTAAGATGAGTATAGAGGCCAAACGGAGGCAACTGGGACTTGCTTAGTGGTTAAAAACAAAGGGCAGCATAGACAAGTTGGACCAAAGGTCCTTTTTCTGTGCTGTAAAATTATTCTTGTTCTATGTCATTCTGTATTTGATGCCTTATCAATCTCTGATATGATCTCTGTTACTTCACTGTTCCCAGCTGACGAAGGGTCATTCAGACTCGAAACATTGCTCTATTCTCTCTCCACGGATGCTGTCAGACCTGAGATTTTCCAGCATTGTGTCTTTGTTCCGTCAGTTGCTGGGTCAAAAATCATGGAATTCCCTTCCTAACAGCGGTGTGGGTGTACCTACATCTTAGGAACAGTTGCAGTTCACGGCAAATAAATGCTGGCCTAACCACAATGATGATATCCTGTATATCTTTCTTTAAGGGATGTTTTCAGCCTTCATCCATGAAGGCTGAATGAAGCTGCGTTTATTTACTACTGATCTTTTCGAAAGCCATTAGAAAATACAAACTTATTCAATACAATCCACAAAACGCTATACTCGACAAAACGTGCACGTTTTGGCTCAAGGAAATCATGGAGAACTAACTTTGAACGTGTTTTTTGATACTTAACACGTTCAAATACTTTGGTACAATACATCTTTCCTGTCAACTATTTAAAGTAACTGTGGAGTGGGGAGGGGCGGGAGGAGCTGAGACAGACTTTCCAGTCTGGGGAATGATTGCTCTGCTGGGTGTTGAGAGGCCGCTCCAGCCTACGAAGGCCGGAGCCACCCGAGCTCCAGCTAGCTCTCTACTCTCCTACCTTCTTTTTCTCCATGTTCCGCACTTTCTTGTCGATGACATTGAGAACCTGTCTGAGAGCTTCATTCTGCGGCTGTACCGCCTGTCCCTGGCCGCCCTGGACACTCACCGCTGCGGCAGCGGCAGCCTTAGCGGCGGCCTCAGCCCCGGCGGCGGAAGACGATCGCGATTCGGCCGCTTTAGTGGCGGTGGCTGCGGGCATTTTGTCTGCTTGTCTTTGTGAGGAGCGAAGCTGACTTTAGAAACACAATGAGGGATAAAGCGGGAGAGGAGCCGCGGGACCGAGTTGCCGATTGGGCTGAAAAGAGCGAGAGACGCGGCCGCTTCTCCGTCCGCGCGACACCAGCAGCAGCTCCGAGACTGAACGGCGGGAACGCGCCGCGGGAGCGCGATCCGCGTGCCCGCCTCAGGACCCGTGCCGCGGTTGCCCGCGGCGCGCCAGCTCACATCTCGGTTGAATTCGGCAACGTCTTTCATGCGCTGGTTAGGACACAGTAAAAAGTCTGACAACACCAGGTTTCAGTCCAACCGATTTATTTGATAATATTCTTACAAGCTTTCGGGGTTAGCCCCTTCGTCAGGTGAATGGAGAGTTCTGGCCTCAGACAGAGCATATAAAGCACAGACAGTTTAGAGATTACTGATTTGAATGCGAATCCTTATACCTAACCTGCTGTTCAAGACCTAAAGTGGCTGATAATGTGAGTGGAAGGAGCACTGATCACAGTTTAAAGAGATGTGTATTGTCTCCAGACAGTACAGTAAGTGAGGTTTTACAAACCCAGGCAAGTCACAGGGGTTACAGATAGTGCGACATGAACCCAAGATCCCTGTTGAGACCGTCCTCATGTGTGCGGAACTTGGCTATCAGTCTCTGTTCAGCGACTCTGCGCTGTCGTGTGTCATGAAGGCCGCCTTGGAGAATGCTTACCCGAAGGTCAGAGGCTGAATGCCCGTGACCGCTGAAGTGTTCGCCAACAGGAAGGGAACAGTCTTGCCTGGTGACTGTCGAGCGATGTTCATTCATCCGTTGTCGTAGCGTCTGCATGGTCTCCCCAACGTACCATGCTTCGGGACATCCTTTCTTGCAACGTATCAGGTAGACAATGTTGGCCGAGTTGCAAGAGTATTTACCATGTACCTGGTGGATGGTGTTCTCACGTGTGATGATGGTATCCATGTCGATGGTGTTGTCAGACTTTTTACTGTGTTTACGCCAGTCCAATGCCGGCATACCCACATCCTGGTTAGGACACCCATTGAGAAAGGAAATCTCTGGGATTGGGATACAGGGACCTTTGAGCAACTCAGCAAAGAATCACTGAAACAAACTGGCACCTTCATTAACACAGAATTAAACACCTTCCATCAACTCAGCAAAGAAATGATCAATGAAACAACAGATTAGATCTAAGCTCTGCAGTCCTGCTGTATCCATATCAATCGACAGTTCTGAGGCACCACAGGAAAAACCGCACCTACCTCCGCAAAAGATAACAGGAGACATAGCCCAGAGAGTCCCCTTTGTCGTCCAGTACTTCCCCAGAGGACAGAAGCTACATCATCTCCAGGGCCTTCAATATGTCGATGAAGACGAGGCCATCCCCATACCGCCACTACTTGTCTTCAAACAATTGTGCAACCTCAGACCATTGTACCCAGCCTTCAGGAGAACACCACAAACCCTGCCACAGCAACCTCCAAATCATGCCAGATCATCTACCATCATCTCACGTGAGAGCACAATCCACCAGGTACATACTCTTGTGACTCGGCCAACATTGTCTACCGGAAACGCTGCAGGAAAAGGATGTCCTAAGGCTTGGTACATTGAGGAGATCATATTGACGCTACCACAACAGATGATTGGACACCACTGGATAAACACCAGACAGGAGTGTTCCCTTCCTGTCAGGGAACACTTCAGCAGTCAAGGGCATTCAGCCTCTGATTTTTGGTTAAGCCTTCTCCAAAGCAGCCTTCATGACACACTAGCAGAATCACTGAGCAGAAACTGATAGCCAAGTTCCACACACGAGGATGGCCTCAACCAGGATCTTGGGTCCATGGTACACAATCTGTAACCCTCATGACTTGCCTTGGGTTGCTAAATCTCGCTGGCTGGAGACAATTCACGTCTCTTTAACCTGTGATTAACCCTCTCTCCACTTACATTGTCTGCACCTGTAAAGACTTGATTAGCTGTTAAGACTTGCATTCCAATCATTATCTTGTAATTGATTACTGATTATGGATAGTCAGCATGGCTTTGAGTGCAAAATTATGTCTCAAATTTAATTGAGTTTTTTGAAGGGATAACCAAGAAGGTAGATGAGGGCAGTGCAGTTGATTTGTCTACACAGACTTTAGCAAGGCCTTTGACAATTAACCACATGGTAGATTGTTGCATAAGGTTAAATCTCTCAGGGATCCAGGGTGAAGTAGCTAAATGGCATGATAGAACAAAGAACAACACAGCATGGGAAACAGGCCCTTCGGCTCAACGAGCCCGCGCCGCCGTTCCATTGTCAGTGACCTATTCATGATTTTAGTCTATGCCTAATGTGTGAGGATCAGGGAGGTCTAATATAGGGACAATTTGTTACCCAATCAATCAGCCTAAAAGCACATTTTTGGGATGTGGGAGGAAACCGGAGCACCCGGAGGAAACCCACGCAACCACGGGGAGAACGCACAAACTCCCACGGACACAGGCCCAAATCCATGTGTCCGCACAGCAACAGAGATAGTCTCTGAGCTGTCATGTTGCCCTCGAGATGGTCCAGTTTAAGCACACCAACGACATGAAGCAGTAGGCAACTCCCGAAGCAACATCCAAGAGCAGCCCACCACAACCTGCCGCATGCATGTCCCTTACTGGACTTAAATGTCTGTGGAGACAAGAATTTCATTATTAAAAAGACTCTACATCCCTGAGGCTAAAACTGAATTCCAAGCCTACAATGTTTAGTAAGGCCTGCCATATCCCCCTATATGTAGACCGCTCATGTGGCTGTCCAAGTGACTCTTAAACAACCCTAGCGTGCCTGCTTCCACCACCTTACTCGGCAGTGCATTCCACATCCCCACTACCCTTTGCGTGAAAAACTGCCCTCTAATATTAGTCTTATACCTAGCCCCCCTCACCCTAAGCCCGCGACCCCTCGTTCTATCCATTTCTAATAGCGGAAAAAGCTTACCACCATTTACTCTATCTATCCCCTTCATAATCTTATAAACCTCTATTAGATCCCCCCTCAGCCGACGTCTCTCAAGGGAAAACTGCCCAAGTGCGTTCAATCTTTCCTCGTAAGACAGCCCTTCCATACCAGGCAACATCCTGGTAAATCTCCTCTGCACTCTCTCCAGGATCTCTACATCCTTCCGGTAGTGCGGCGACCAGAACTGGACGCAGTACTCCAGGTGAGGCCTAACCAACATTCTATACAACTGCAACATCAATCTCCTACTCTTATATTCTATATCCCTTCCTATGAAGGCTAACATTCCATACGCTTTCCTCATCACATTCTGCACCTGCACCGACACCTTCAGGGACTTGTGTACCTGCACCCCCAGGTCTCACTGCGTATAGAACATAGAACATAGAACATTACAGCACAAACAGGCCCTTCGGCCCTCGAGTTGCGCCGATCGCATCAACCCCACCAATCTATAGACCTATCTATAACCCCCAATCCCATTAAACCCCATATACTCATCCAGAAGTCTTTTAAAAGACCCCAGCGAGTTCGCCTCCACCACCGACGACGGCAGCCGATTCCAATCACTCATTACCCTCTGAGTGAAAAACTTACCCCTAACATCACCTCTGTACTTCCCTCCCCGCACCTTAAATCTGTGTCCTCTCGTAGCGACCATTTCAACCCGGGGAAATAGCCTCTGAGAGTCCACCCTATCTATTCCTCTCAACATTTTATAAACTTCTATCAGGTCGCCTCTCAACCTTCGCCTCTCCAGGGAAAAGAGTCCCAGCTCCCTCAACCTATCTTCATAAGGCATGCCTCCCAGTCCAGGCAACATCCTTGTAAATCTCCTCTGCACCCTTTCAATAGCTTCTACGTCTTTCCTATAGTGAGGCGACCAGAACTGCGCACAGTACTCCAAATGAGGCCTGACGAGGGTCCTGTAAAGTTGCAGCATTACCTCCCGACTCCTAAACTCAATCCCTCGATTAATGAAGGCCAGTACACCATACGCCTTCTTGACCACCTCCTCCACCTGCGAGGCCGATTTAAGAGTCCTGTGAACCCGGACCCCGAGATCCTTCTGCTCTTCAACGCTACTAAGACCCCTGCCCTTAATAGTGTACTCGTTCATCCCGTTGGTTCTGCCGAAATGGACGACTACACATTTATCCACGTTGAAGTCCATCTGCCACTTCTCCGCCCATTCCTGCATCCTATCTATGTCCTGCTGCAACTTTTGACATCCTTCCAGACCATCCACAACACTGCCGACCTTCGTGTCATCAGCGAACTTGCTAACCCATCCCTCCACTTCCTCATCCAGGTCATTTATGAAAATGACAAACAACAAGGGTCCCAGAACAGATCCCTGGGGCACCCCACTGGTGACTGACCTCCATTCCGAAAAAGACCCATCCACAACCACTCTCTGCCTTCTGCAGGCAAGCCAGTTCTGGATCCACAAGGCCAAAGGCCCTTGGATCCCATGCCCTCTCACCTTCTCAAGAAGTCTTGCATGGGGGACCTTATCAAAAGCCTTGCTGAAGTCCATGTACACTACGTCCACGGCACTTCCTTCGTCAATGTGTTCAGTCACATTATCGAAGAACTCAACTAGGCTCGTAAGGCACGACCTGCCCTTGACAAATCCATGCTGACTATTCCTGATCATGTCAAACCTCTCCAAATGGTCGTAAATCTTGTCCCTCAGAAGCCTCTCCATCAGCTTACCAACCACTGAGGTCAGACTCACCGGGCGGTAATTTCCCGGGCTATCTCTGTTCCCTTTCTTGAAAATAGGGACTACATCCGCAATCCTCCAATCTTCCGGAACCTCTCCCGTCTCCATTGACGACGCAAAGATCATCGCCAAGGGCTCTGCAATCACTTCCCTGGCCTCCCACAGTATCCTGGGGTACATCCCATCTGGGATGTATACTCCGGATAGTTCTACCTTTTATCGTATAACTCCCCTCCACATTATTCCAGCCAAAGTGCATCACCTCGCATTTCTCCGGATTAAATTCCATTTGCCATCTATCTGCCCAATCTACCAGCTTGTCTATGCACTGCTCCTCAGTACCCACCAATCCAACCATCTTAGTGTCATCAGCAAATTTGCTGATCACACCACCTACCCCCTCTTCCAAGTCATTAATATATACTACAAATAGTAGAGGTCCTAGTACCGAGCCCTGCGGCACACCACTGGTGACAGACCTCCAATTGGAAAAGGAGCCTTCCACTACTACCCGCTGTCTCCTCCTCCCAAGCCAGTTCTCCACCCATCTACATACCTGGCCTTGTATCCCATGAGCCTTCGCCTTTTCTATCAGCCTACCGTGAGGGACCTTGTCAAACGCCTTACTGAAATCCATATAGACAACATCAACGGCTTGTCCTTCGTCAACCGTTTTTGTCACCTCTTTAAAAAATTCCAATAGATTCGTAAGTCACGACCTCTCTGTTACGAAGCCATGCTGCGTATCCCTGATCAGATTGCAGCGCTCCAGATGCTCATACATCCTATCCTTGAGGATCCTCTCAGATGACAGAATAAGAAGTCTTAACACCAGATTAAAGTCCAACAGGTTTATTTGATAGTAACGCCACAAGCTTTCGGAATGCTGTTCGTTCGTCAGGTCAGTGGAGATTTCTGATCACAAACAGGGCATATAAAGGCACACACAGTTTACAGAAAACTGATTAGAATGCAAGTCTTTACAGCTAATCTGCTATGCAAGTCTTAAAGGTGCAGACAATGTGAGTGGAGATAGCTCCTTTAAGACTTGCATTCTAATCAGTATTCTGTAAACTGTGAGTGCCTTTATATGTCCTGTTTGTGATCAGAAATCTCCGCTTACCTGACTAAGAAACAGTTTTCTGAAAGCTTGTGGCGTTTACTATCAAATAAACCTGTTGGACTTTAACCTGGTATTGTCAGACTTCTTACTGTGTTTACCCAAGTCCAATGCCAGCATCTCCACATCTTGGTGACAGAAGCCAGAAGGTGGTTAAGAGGGTTGTTTTTCAAACTGGAGACCTGTGCCTCAGGGATTGGTGCTGGGTCCACTGTTATTTGTCATTTATATTAATGATTTAGATGAAAATATTGGAGGCATGGTTAGTTTGCAGATGACACCAAGATTGGTGGCATAGTAGACAGTAAAGAAGGTTATCTAAAATTGCAATGGGATCTTGATTAATTGGGCCAGTGGGCTGACAAATGACAGGTGGAGCTTAATTTAGATAAATGTGAGGTGATGCATTTTGGTAGACTGAACCAGGGCAGGACTTACTCAGTTAATGGTAAGGTGTTGGGGAGAGTTACAGAACAGAAATCTAGGGGTACAGGTTCATAACTCCTTGAAAGTGGAGTCGCAGGTGGACAGAGCGGTGATGAAGGCGTTCAACATGCTTGGTTTCATCGGTCAGAACACTGAATACAGGAGTTAGGACATCTTGTTGAAGTTGTACAAGACATTGGTAAGGCCCCACTTGGAATACTGTGTACAGCTCTGGTTACTCGATTATAGCATATTATTAAACTAGAAAGAGTGCAGAAAAGATTTACTAGGATGCCATCAGGACTTGATGATTTGAGTTATAAGGAGAGGCCAAATAGACTGGGACTTTTTTCTCTGGGGCATAGAAGACTGAGGGGTGATCTTATGGAGGTCTGTAACATAATGAGGGGCATAGATCAACTAGATAATCAATATCTTTTCCCAAAGGTAGGGAAGTCGAAAACTAGAAGGCATAGGTTTAAGGTGAGAGCAGAAAGATAAAAATGTCCAAAGGGCAATTTTTTCACACAGAGGATGATGAGTGTCTTCAACAAACTGCGAGGTAGTGGTAGAGGTGAGTACAATTTTGTCTTTTAAAAAGCGTTTAGACAGCTACATGGGCAAGATGGGTATAGAGGGATATGGGCCAAATGCAGGCAATTGGGACTACCTTAGAAGTTGGGCCGAAGGGCCTGTTTACATGCTGTAAACCTCTAGGACTCTGAATGCAAAAGATAGGCTGAAGCATTTGCAACAATCTTCAGCCAGAAGTGCCAAATGATGATGCAACTTGTTCTGGAGGTCTAAGTATCACAGATGCCAGAGCTCATCCAATTCGATTCACCCATATATCATCAAGAAACTGCTGGAGGCACTGGATACTGAGAGACTACGGTGCCTGACAATACATAAAAGCAAATTACAGTGCATACCATTCACAGAGAAGAAAAGGAGAAAGTGCAGAATGTAGTGGTACAATCATAGCTCGGCTGTAGAAAAAGAGCAACTTAATGCGAGGTAAGTCCATTCAAAACTCTGTTGGCAGCAGGGAAGAACTGTTCTTGAGTCAGTTGGTACTGTCCTTAGACTTTTGTATCTTTTTCCCGATGGAAGAAGGTGGAAGAGAGTGTGTCCAGGGTGCGTGGGGTCCTTAATTATGCTGGCTGCTTTTCCGAGATAGCGCGAAATGTAGACTGAGTCAATTGATGGAAGACTTGATGGACTGAGCTACACTCAACCTTTTGTAGTTCCTTGAGGTCTTGGGCAGAGCAGGAGCTGTACCAAGCTGTGATACAGCCAGAAAAAAAATGCATTTTATAGTGCATCTATAAAAGCTGGTGAAAGTTGTAGCTGACATGACAAATTTCCTTAGTTTTCTGAGAAAGTAAAGGCATTAGTGGGCTTTCTTAACTATAGTGTCGACATGCTGGGGACCAGGATCAGTTCGTTGTTGGTAATCGGGATACCTAAAACTTGAAGCTCTTGACCATGTCTACTTCGTCCCCATTAATGTAGACAGGGGCATGTTTTCCTTTATGCTTTCTGAAGTCGATGACAATCTCCATTTTATTGACATTGAGATATATCATTGTTCCTTCATTATCACTTAGTCAAAATCCTGGAATTTCCTCTCTAACAGCATTGTGGGTATACCGACACCACATGCACTGCTCACCATCTCCTTCTCAAGACAATAAATGCAGGCCTAGCCAGCAATGCTCACATACCATGAATTAATAGAAAAGGGTGTTGTCAACCCATTGAAGGAAATGGTCGGTGATTTAAACAGATACCTCTTTCAACTCACTGAAGAGATAGCTATTGAAATGAACAGTATCTGGAGATATTTAAAAAGCATGTTTGTTGGGTAAAAAATGCCACACCCATTACATCCAGAATTATAAGACATTGAATCAATTTTAATTTCTCAATAGGAGTACATTCATTTAGAACATAGAACATTACAGCGCAGAACAGGCCCTTGGGCCCACGATGTTGCGCCGACCAGTTACAAAACAATGACCCACTAGCCTAAACCAATCCCTTTTCGTCCATAAACCTATCCACAGATCTTTTAAACGCCCCCAAACTAGGCGCATTTACAACTGCAGCTGGCAGGGCATTCCAGTCCCTCACCACCCTCTGGGTAAAGAACCTACCCCTGACATCAGTCCTATAACTACCCCCCCTTAATTTAAAGTCGTGCCCCCTCGTGCTAGCTTTCTCCATTCTAGGAAAAAGGCTATCACTATCTACCCTGTCTAAACCTCTAATCATCTTATATGTTTCAATGAGGTCCCCTCTTAGCTGCCTTCTTTCCAGCGAAAACAACCCCAAATCTCTCAGTCTCTCCTCATAGGATCTCCCCTCCATACCAGGCAACATCCTGGTAAACCTCCTCTGCACCCTCTCCAAAGCCTCCACATCCTTCCTGTAATGGGGGGACCAGAACTGCACACAAAACTCCAAGTGCGGCCGCACCAGAGTTGTGTACAGTTGCATCATGACGCTGCGACTCCTAAATTCAATCCCCCTACCAATAAACGCCAAGACACCGTATGCCTTCTTAACAACCTTATCTACTTGATTCCCAACTTTCAGGGATCTATGTACACATACACCTAGATCCCTCTACTCCTCCACACTATTCAAAGTCCTCCCGTTAGCCCTATACTCAACACATCTGTTATTCCTACCGAAATGAATTACCTCACACTTCTCCACATTAAACTCCATCCGCCACCTCGCAGCCCAGCTCTGCAACCTTTCTAAGTCACCCTGCAAACTATGACACCCTTCCTCACTATCTACCATACCTCCGACTTTGGTGTCATCAGCAAATTATAGGCCGGTTAGTTTAACGTCTGTGGTAGGTAAAATGTTAGAAACCGTCATTAAGGAGGAAATAGCGAGGCATCTTGAGGGGAATTGCTTGATAGGGCGGACGCAACACGGTTTCATTAAAGGGAAGTCGTGTCTGACAAATTTACTGGAGTTCTATGAGGATGTGTCTAGGGCAGTGGATGGAGGAGAGCCGGTGGATGTGGTCTTTCTGGATTTTCAGAAGGCGTTTGACAAGGTACCTCACAAGAGGTTATTGCAGAAGGTCAGGGGACATGGAGTTGGGGGTAGGGTGTTAGCGTGGATAGAGGATTGGTTGTCAAATAGGAGGCAGAGAGTGGGGGTCAATGGATGCTATTCGGATTGGCGGTTGGTGACTAGTGGGGTGCCCCAGGGGTCGGTGCTGGGGCCTCAGCTATTTACCATTTATATAGATGATCTGGAGGAGGGAACCGAGTGCAGGGTGTCGAAATTTGCTGATGACACCAAGATTGGGGGAAAGGCAAATTGTGCGGAGGGTGTGGAGAGTCTGCAGAAGGATCTAGATAGGCTGGGCGAATGGGCCAGGAAATGGCAAATGGAATTTAATGTTGGCAAGTGTGAGGTGGTCCACTTTGGTAGGAGGAATGGTAGGAAGGACCATTACTTACGGGGCGAAAAACTGCAGCAGGCGACGGTGCAGAGGGACCTCGGGGTCCTTGTGCATGAGTCGCAAAAACCCAGCTTGCAGGTGCAGCAGGTGGTCAGGAAGGCGAATGGGATGCTGGCCTTCATAGCGAAGGGGATTGAATATAAAAGTAGGGAGGTCTTGCTGCAGCTGTATAGGGCATTGGTGAGGCCGCAGCTGGAGTACTGTGTGCAGTTTTGGGCGCCGCACCTGCGCAAGGATGTTTTGGCCCTGGAGGGAGTGCAGAGGAGGTTTACTCGGCTGATACCGGAGTTGAGGGGATTGAGCTATGAGGAGAGGCTGAACAAACTAGGCTTGTACTCGTTAGAGTTTAGAAGAATGAGGGGAGATCTCATTGAGACGTACAAGATGATGAATGGGATGGATAGGATAGAGGTGGAGAGACTCTTCCCGCTCAAAAAAGACAGTAGGACTAGGGGGCACAGCCTCAAGATAAAGGGGGGGCGGTTTAGAACAGAGTTGAGGAGGAACTTCTTCACTCAAAGGGTGGTGAATCTCTGGAATTCTCTGCCCGTTGAAGTGGTGGAGGCTGCCTCGCTAAATATTTTTAAGAAATGGGTTGATGGGTTTTTGATAAGAGAAGGGATTAAGGGTTATGGGGAGAGGGCGGGAAGGTGGAGCTGAGTCACGACAGATCAGCCATGATCTTATTGAATGGCGGGGCAGGCTCGAAGGGCCAGATGGCCTACTCCTGCTCCTATTTCTTATGTTCTTAAATTTACTAATCCACCCAACTATACCCTTATCCAGATCATTAATAAAAGTTACAAACAGCAGTGGCCCCAAAACAGATCCCTGAGGCACACCACTTGTAACCGAACTCCATGACGAATATTTATCATCAACCACCACCCTCTGTCTCCTATCTGCTAGCCAATTCCTGATCCAATTACCTAGATCACCCCCAATCCCATACATCTGCATTTTCTGCAGAAGCCTACCATGGTGAACCTTATCAAACGCCTTGCTAAAATCCATATACACCACATCAACTGCCTTACCCCTATCCACCTCTTTGGTCACTTTCTCAAAGAACTCGATAAGGTTAGTAAGGCACGACCTACCTGCTACAAAACCATGCTGACTGTCTCTAATCAATTCATTACTCTCCAAATAACTATAAATCCTGTCTCTAATAATCCTTTCCAAAACCTTACCCACCACAGAAATAGACTCACTGGTCTATAATTCCCAGGGAAGTCTCTTCTCCCCTTCTTAAACAATGGGACAACATTTGCTGTCCTCCAATCTTCCGGTACAATACCAGAGACCAACGACGACCTGAAGATCAGAGCCAGAGGCTTCGCAATCACCTCTTTTGCCTCCCAAAGAATCCTAGGGTAAATCCCATCTGGACCAGGGGACTTATCCATTTTCAAACCCTCTAAAATATCCAGCACATCCCCCGTATCAACTGCAATACTATCTATTTTACATCCCTGCACCCCAGTGTCCTCCTCAGCTACATTCATGTCCCCTTGCGTGAACACCGAAGAGAAATATTGGTTCAACGCCTCTCCAATCTCCTCCGGTTCCACACACAACTTCCCTCGACTGTCTGTAACTGGCCCTAATCTTGCCCTAACCAACCTTCTGTTCTTGACATACCTGTAAAACGCCTTAGGGTTCTCCTTAATCCTATCAGCCAAAGTCATCTCATGTCCTCTTTTAGCCCTTCTTAACTCCCTCTTCAACTCCCTCCTAGCCAATCTAAAACTTTCTAATGCACTACCTGAGCCCTCAAGCCTCATCCGAACATAAGCCTCCTTTTTCTTCCTAACCAACGAATCAACTTTTTTAGTGCACCAAATTTTGCAACTAATTACTGAAAATTGCACATTTATTTGCGATGCGCCACTGATTTTTGCACAATGAGATTTAATCCAATTCCGAGAGGCGTGTTAATCATTACCATCCCTGCGAAGTGCAATTACATTTTAAAACATTAACCTATTAAACTTCCATCACCCAGGCCTCAAGAGGCTGGAGCACCTCTTCTGCACTGTATTATTCTGTGACTGTGACAATTAATGGGAAGAAATAAAGCTTTTGATGAAACCATTGATGACATGATGTTTAAGATATATTCTTTAACAGGATGTGGGCATCCATATTATCAACATTTTTTGTCCATCCCTAAAACTTTACAGATTTGCCAATGTGGAGTTTGTTGTGGAAGAAACAAGCACTGCAGATCAAGTGGAACGTACAGATTAGATTTTCAGAAGCAACTTGACAGGATGTCACCACCAAAGGTTACTACACAAAGTAAGAGCTCATGGTGACAGATAGAAAGAGGATCAGTTAGCAAACATATAACAGAAACTAGGCATTAATCAATCATTTTTGGCTTGGTAGGATGCAACAAATGGAGTGCCACAGGGATCAATGCTGGCATTAACTATTTACAATTCCAAATGAAGTCTCCCCTTTCAACAAGTACAAGGGGAGTAAGTCTGCAGAGACATTAGTGGAGTAGAAAAAGTGCAGGATGAAGCTTAAGAAATCAATTAGCAAAAAGGGGATGTGAGAAAACTATGGCTGGTAAAAGTAGGGAAGATTCTAAGATATTCTATAAGTACATCAATGGGAAGAGGATAACCAGGGAGAGAGTAGGGACGAAGAGGGAAATCTGTGGGTGGAGCCAGAGGACATTGGTTGGATGTTAAATGAATATTATACATCTATACATTCTCATTCTATTTCATGAGAATGAAATAGTAGTTATGGAACTCGGGGAGGGAGACTGAGGGGCTCTAGAGAAAATTATCTGGTGTTAGAGGTATTGGTGGGCTTAAAAGTGGACAAATTTCCAGATCTGGATGAATTGTGTCCCAGATTGCTGTGGTCGGCAAGGGAAAAAATTGCAGGGGCTCTGACCCAAATTTTTAATTCCTCCCTGGCCACCGGGGAGGTCATGATGTGGAGATGCCAGCGTTGGACTGGGGTGCGCACAGTAAGAAGTCTCACAACATTAAAGTCCAACAGGTTTATTTGGTAGAGTTCAATCACCTGAAGGAGCAGTGCTCCAAAAGCTCATACTACCAAATAAATCTGTTGGACTTTAACCTGATGTTGTGAGACAACTCACCGGGGAGGTGCCAGAGGGCTGGAGAACAGCTAATGTGGTTCCACTATTTAAGAAAGGTTGTAAACATAAGCCAGGGAACTACAGACCAGCAAGTCTCATGGTCTGAGGTTAGGAAGCTACTGGAAAAGATTCTGAAGCACAGAATTTATCTCCATTTGGAAGGCAAGGTTTGATCAGGGATAGTCAGCATGGTTTTGTCAGAGGGAGGTCATGCTCAACAAATCTGATTGAGTCTTTTGAGCATGTGACCAAGTGTGTGGATGAGGGCAGTGTGGTCGATATGGTTTACATTGATTTCAACAAAGCTTTTGACAAAGTCCCACACGGGAAACTTAAGGCGGCAAATGCACATGGAATACAGGGTGATCTGACAAGGTGGATTCATAGTTGGCCTAGCAGTAGGAGACACAGTGCGGTGGTAGACAGCTGCGTTAGTGACTAAAGGCCAGTGACTGGTGGCGTACCACAGGGAATCCGTGCTGGGTCCTCTATTGTCCAACATTTATATAAATGATAGATAGCTATGTAGGAGTGTAAGATCAGTAAGTTTGCCGATGACACAAAGATCGGCTAGATGTTTGACAGGTTAAGTGGCTTGGGTTACAGGAAGATAGACAAGATGGTCAAACAGGCGGATAAGTGGCAGATGGAATTTAACCTGAAAGTGAGGTGATGCACTTTGGAATGAGGAATTTGACCAGGGAGTATATTATGAAAGGTCTGGCACTGGGAACTCTGGAAAACAAAGGGACCTTGGCCTGTTTGTCCACAGATCTCTGAATGTGGAAAGGCAGGTTAGTAGGGTGGTGTAAAAGACATATAGCATACTCACCTTTATCAATCGGGGTATAGATTACAAAAGCAGAGAGGTTCATGGTGGAGTAGTATAAAACTTTGGTGCGGCCACAGCTGGAGTATGTGTGCAATTTTGTCCACCACGTTATAGGAAGGACGCCAATGCGCTCGAAGGGGTGCAAAGCAGATTTATCAGGATACTGCCTGGGATGGAACATTTATGCTTTGAAGAGACATTCTGTAGGTATACCAATGGGAAGAGGATAACCAGGGAGAGAGTAGGGACCAAGGGGGAAATCTGTGGATGGAGACAGAGGACATTGGTTGGATGCTAAATGAGTATTATACATCTATCTTCACCCATGAGAATGAAGTAGTAGTTATGGAACTTGGGGAGAGACTGAGGGGCTCTAGAGAAAATTATCACAGGGAGTGATGTGGTGTTACGTGGGTTACTTTCATTGGAGCAGAGAAGACTGAGGGGCGACCTGATTGAGGTGTTCAAGATTATGAGCGGCATAGAACAGTACAGTACAGTACAAGCCCTTCGGCCCTCAATGTTGTGCTGAGCGACATCCAAACCCAAGATCAAGCTAACACACTCCCTATCATTCTGGTGTGTTCCATGTGCCTATCCGATAACCGCTTGAAAGTTCCTAAAGTATCCGACTCCACTATCATAGCAGGCAGTGTATTCCACACCCCAACCACTGTCTGAGTGAAGAATCTACCTCAGACATCCCTCCTATATCTCCCACTGTGAACCTTATAGTTATGCCCCATCCACCCAAGGAAATAGTCTCTGCATGTCCACTCTATCTATCCCCCTCAGACAGGGTGGATAGGAGGCAGCTGTTCCTCTTAGTTGAAGGGGCTCCACACCCCTCTCATCCATGTACCTGTCCAACTTTTTCTTAAATGTTAAAAGTGAGCTCGCATTTACCACTTTATCTGGCAGCTCATTCCACACTCTCACCACTCTGCGAAGAAGACCCCCCACCAAATATTCCCTTTAAACTTTTCCCCCTTCACTCTTAACCCATGTCCTCTATTTTTTTTTCCCCTAGCCTCAGAGGAAAAAGACTACTTGCATTCACTCTATCTATACCCATCATAATTTTATACACTTCTATCAAATCTCCCCCATTCTTCTACACTCCAGGGAATAAAGTCCTAACCTATTCAACCTTTCTCTGTAACTCAGCTTCTCAAGTCCCAGTAACAACCTTCTCTGCACTCTTTCAACCTTACTAATATCCTTCCTGTAATTAGGTCACCAAAACTGCACACAATACTCTAAATTCAGCCTCACCAATGTCTTATACAATCTCACCATAACACTCCAACTCTTATATTCTATACTTTGATTTATAAAAATCAATGTTCCAAAAGTACTCTTTACGATCCTATCTACCTGTGATGCTACTTTTAGGGAATTACGTATCTGTATTCCCAGATCCCTCTGTTCTACTGCATTCTTCAGTGTCTTACCATTTATCTAGTGTGTTCTATCTTGGTTTGTCCTTCCAAAGTGCAATACCTCACACTTGTCTGCATTAAACTCCACCTGCCATTTTTCAGCCCATTTTTCTAGCTGGTCCAAATCCCTCTGCAAGCTTTGAAAACCTTCCTCACTGTCCACTACACCTCCAATCTTTGTATCATCAGCAAATCTGCTAATCCAATTTACCACATTACTATCCAGATCATTGATATAGATGACAAATAACAATGGACCCAGCACTGATCCCAGTGGCACACAACCAGTCATAGGCCTCCACTCAGAGAAGCAATCCTCCACTACCACTCGCTGGCTTCTTCCATTGAGCCAATGTCTAATCCAATTTACTACCTCTCCACGTATACATAGAGACTGAACCTTCCTAACTAACCTCCCATGCGGGACCTTGTCAAAGACCTTACTGAAGTCCATGTAGACAACATCCACTGCCTTCCCTTCATCCACTTTCCTGGTAACCTCCTCAAATAGATTGGTTAAACATGACCTTTCACGCACAAAGCAATGTTGACTCTCCCTAATAAGTCCCTGTCTATCCAATTAGATCCTACCTCTTAGTACTCCTTTCAATAATTTACCTACTACTGACGTCAAACTTATCAGCCTATAATTTTTGAGCTTTTTTTAAACAATGGAACAACATGAGCTATCCTCCAATCTTCCGGCACCTCACCCGTGGACACCAACATTTTAAATATACCTGCCAGGGCCACTGCAATTTCAACTTAGTCTCCTTCAAAGTCCGAGAGAATACCCTGTCCGGTCCTGGGGATTTATCCAATCTGATTTACCTCAAGACAGCAAGCACTTCCTCCCCTTTAATCTGTACAAGGTACATGACCTCCCTGTTTGTTTGCCTTATTTCCGTAGACTCCATACCAGTTTCCTTAGTAAATACAGATGCAAAAAACGCATTTAATATTTCCCCCATTTCTTTTGGTTCCATACAAAGCTGACCACTCTGATCTTCAAGAGGACCAATTTTATCCCTTACTATCCTTTTGCTCTTAATATACCTGTAGAAGCTCTTAGGATTATCCTTCACCTTGATTGCCAAAGCAATCTCTTGTCTTCCTTTAGCCCTCCTGATTTCCTTCCTAAGTAGCTTCTTGCACGTTTTATACTCAAGTATTTTGTTTGTTCCCCGTTGCCTATACATGTCATACATTTCTCTCTTCTTCATTATCAGAATTGTAATATCCCCCAAGAAGCAAGGTTCCTTATTCTAATTTACTTTGCCTTTAATCTTGACAGGAACATACAAACTCTGCATTCTAAAAATCTACATGTTCAAGATTCAAGAAGGGACAAATAGAATCAGCCTGTGGTGGAATATCTTTCTTGTCCCTCCAGCCCCAGCCTGCTGAAATACTCAAAGCTGGGATCCGTGTGAAAAACAGTCACCTACTTGAGGTACAGGCAGGCTGCCACTGAACTCACAGTATGCCTCAGCCTAAGTGGTCATCAGTAAAAGGTGCAATATGGGGAGATAATTATAAAGGTTGTGTAAAGATGACTGAAGAAATCGGGAAAAGAGATTTTAAATGCATACATGTAATACAACCTAATAAGAAATCACAAATTTTTACATAACTTCAAATATCGTTTGCCTTTGAGGGTGATTTTCCTTTCATAGAGTCTAGAGATTTACAGCATGGAAACAGACCTTTTGGTCCAACTTATCCATGCTGCCCTTTTTTTAAAAAACCCTAAACTAATCCCAATTGCCTGCATTTGGCCCATATCCCTCTATAGCCATCATACTCATTTCAGAGATACAAATTCAGAAAGACAATCAGCAAGTGTGGGGGCAGGGGCACGGAATCTAGTCTTTGTTCAGGCACAATGTCAGGAAAATAATGACCCAAGATGTTAATTTCCAACCTCCTTATTTAACAACCTGATCATTTTACCCCCTGAAGCTTGCACTAAATGGGCCTTGGGGCTGCAAGAAAAGCTATTAGCATTTTGTCTCCAGTATGGCCAGCACATTAGTAGAACTGCTATCAGCAATAATGCCAGATATCAATAGGCAAACAAGTTCTGCCCTCTCAATTTTGGAACTGAAGTTGTAAAAGAACCAAGACTGCAGCCCAACTTGATGGTCAGATAAGACATAAAACAAGGAGGTCACCTTAGCTCTTCCGCCTGCTCCATTTATTTAATGAGATAATTGCTGATCTGCAACTTAACTCCATACATCCACTTCGACACACCCACAATAATGCTGATTAACAAATCTTTATCAATTTCAGATTTAAAATTAACAACTGGTTTAGTATTAATTACCATTTGCGGAACAGAATTCCAAACTTCTAGTTTTTCATAATTTCACCGCTGAAAAAAGTTGGCTCTAGTTTTTACACTATGCCCCTTAAGTCCAAAACTAGCTAACTAGTGGAAATAGTTACCTTCCCTCCCCATTTATCTTAAATTTTGATCAATCACCTTATAAGCTTCTAAATTGTAGGGAATACAATGCTTGTGTTGTTTTTCCTCATTCTGGTTATTCTATTATGTATTCCCTCCGATGCCAATATATCCTTCCTAAGGTGTGTTGTTTAGCATAGTCATAGTACAGTACAGAGCACTGTGGTCTAACTGGTTTCCATATAACTACAGCATAACTTCTATATCTCTGCATTTCAACTTTTAAATATAAAGACAAGTATTCCATTAACCTTGACTATTTTCTCCACTTGTTCATGACATTTGTGTACACACCGTTAAGATTTTCACCGTTTTAGGTCCAAAGTGGATGACCTCATGTTGAAATCCATTGAAAATCTCTACTGTACAGGAGGCGGCCATTTGGCCCATCGAGCCTGCACCAACCACAATCCCCCCAGCCCTATCCCCATAGAACAAAAAAGAAAGAACACCACAGCACAGGAACAGGCACCTTTGGCCCTCCAAGCCTGCGCCGCTCATGCGTCCAACCAGACCATTCATTTGTATCCCTCTATTTTTAGTCTGTTCATGTGGCTAAGTCTTAAACGATCCCAGAGTGTCCACCTCAACCACCTTGCTTGGCAGTGCATTCCAGGTCCCCCCCCCCCCCCCACCACCCTCTGTGTAAAATATACCCCCCTTTTGTATTTGTGTTGAACCTTGCCCCCCTCACCTTGAACTTGTGACCCCTTGAGTTCATCATCTCCAACCTGGGAAAAAGCTTCCCACTGTTCACCCTATCTATGCCCTTCACAATTTTATACACCTCACCTCCACCTTTGTTTGAATAGAGGGGAGTACGGTAGGATGAGAGAAGAATTGGCGAATGTGGACTGGGGGAGCGCGTTGGAAGGTAGGTCTGCTGAGGAGCAGTGGAGGATCTTTAAGGAGATCTTTCTTGGTGCTCAGCAGAAATTTATTCCGATGGTCAAAAAGGATGGTAGGAGGAGAGGTAATAAGCCATGGATAACGAAGGAGGTGAAGGAAAGTGTTAAATTAAAAGCGGAGGCGTTTAGAGTAGCTAAGAGTAGTGGGCGAGAAGAGGATTGGGAGAGGTTTAAATGTCAACAAAGATTGACAAAGAAGTTGATAAAGGGTAGGAGAAACTATGAAGCTGGGCTAGCGCTTAATATAAAAAAGGATAGCAAGAGTTTTCATAAATATATAAAAAGGAAGAGGCTGGCTAGGATGAACGTTGGTCCCTTACAGGATGAGAAGGGGGACTTAGTGGTAGGGGATGGGGATATGGCTGAGGTCCTGAATAACTTTTTTGTGTCTGTCTTCACGGAGGAGGACGTAAATAATTTGCCGGGTGTTAGCAATGGAAAGGTGATAGGACTGGAGGGTCTTAATGACATTACTGTTACTAGAGAGGCGGTGCTCGACAGACTGGAGAGGCTGATTGTGGACAAGTCCCCAGGACCAGATGGAATGCATCTGAGGGTTCTGAAAGAAATGGCAGAGGTGATAGTGGATGCCTTGGTGGTTATTTTCCAGACGTCGCTGGATTCCGGGGAAGTGCCGGAAGATTGGAAAATGGCTAATGTTACGCCGTTGTTTAAGAAGGGTGCCAGGCAAAAGGCAGGGAATTATAGGCCGGTTAGTTTAACGTCTGTTGTAGGTAAAATGTTAGAATCCGTCATCAAGGAGGAAATAGCGAGGCATCTTGAGGGGAATTGCTTGATAGAGCAGACGCAGCACGGTTTCATTAAAAGGAAGTTGTGTCTGACAAATTTACTGGAGTTCTATGAGGATGTGGAGTGGAGTGCCCCAGGGATCTGTTCTAGGACCCTTGCTGTTTGTCATTTTCATAAATGACCTGGATGAGGAAGTGGAGGGATGGGTAAATAAGTTCGCTGATGACACGAAGGTCGGTGGTGTTGTGGATGGTCTGGAAGGATGTCAAAAGTTGCAGCAGGACATAAATAGGATGCAGGACTGGGCGGAGAAGTGGCAGATGGACTTCAACGCGGATAAATGCGTAGTCGTCCATTTTGGCAGAACCAACGGGATGAACGAGTACACTATCAAGGGCAGGAGTCTTAGTAGTGTTGAAGAGCAGAAGGATCTTGGGGTCCAGGTCCACAGGACTCTTAAATCGGCCTCGCAGGTGGAAGAGGTGGTCAAGAAGGCGTATGGTGTACTGGCCTTCATTAATCGAGGGATTGAGTTTAGGAGGCGGGAGGTAATGCTGCAACTTTATAAGACCCTTGTCAGGCCTCATTTGGAGTACCGTGCGCAGTTCTGGTCGCCTCATTATAGGAAAGACGTAGAAGCTATTGAAAGGGTACAGAGCAGATTTACAAGGATGTTGCCTGGACTGGGAGGCATGCCTTATGAAGTTAGGTTGAGGGAGCTGGGTCTCTTTTCCCTGGAGAGACGAAGGTTGAGAGGTGACCTGATAGAGGTTTATAAAATGTTGAGAGGAATGGATAGGGTGGATTCTCAGAGGCTATTTCCCCGGGTTGAAATGGTCGCTACGAGACGACACAGATTTAAGGTGTGGGGAGGAAAGTACAGAAGTGATGTTAGGGGTAAGTTTTTCACTCAGAGGATGGTGAATGAGTGGAATCGGCTGCCGTCAGTGGTGGTGGAGGCAAACTCGCTGGGGTTTTTTAAAAGACTTCTGGATGAGTATATGGGGTTTTATGGGATTGGGGGTTATAGATAGGTGCTGATCTGATCGGTGCAACTCGTGGGCCGAAGGGCCTATTTGTGCTGTAGTGTTCTATGTGTCTAGGGCGGTGGATAGAGGAGAGCCGGTGGATGTGGTCTTTCTTGATTTTCAGAAGGCGTTTGACAAGGTACCTCACAAGAGGTTATTGCAGGAGGTCAGGGGACATGGAGTTGAGGGTAGGGTGTTAGCGTGGATAGAGGATTGGTTGTCAAATAAGAGGCAGAGAGTGGGGGTCAATGGGTGCTATTCAGATTGGCGGATGGTGACTAGTGGAGTGCCCCAGGGGTCGGTGCTGGGGCCTCAGCTATTTACCATTTATATAGATGATCTGGAGGAGGGAACCGAGTGTAGGGTGTCGAAATTTGCCGGTGACACCAAGATTGGGGGAACGGCAAATTGTGCGGAGGGTGTGGAGAGTCTGCAGAAGGATCTAGATAGGCTGGGTGAATGGGCCAGGTAATGGCAAATGAAATTTAATGTTGGCAAGTGTGAGGTGGTCCACTTTGGTAGGAATAATGGTAGGAAGGATTATTACTTGCGTGGCGAAAAACTGCAGCAGGCGACAGTGCAGAGGGACCTCAGGGTCCTTGTGCATGAGTCACAAAAACTCAGCTTGCAGGTGCAGCAGGTGGTCAGGAAGGCAAATGGGATGCTGGCCTTCATATCAAGGGGGATTGAATATAAAAGTAGGGAGGTCTTGCTGCGGCTGTATAGGGCATTGGTGAGGCTGCAGCTGGAGTACTATGTGCAGTTTTGGGCGCCGTACTTACGCAAAGATATTTTGGGGGAGTGCAGAGGAGGTTTACTAGGCTGATGCCGGAGATGAGGGGGTTGAGCTATGAGGAGAGGCTGAATAAATTAGGCTTGTACTCGTTAGAGTTTAGAAGAATGAGGGGAGATCTCATTGAGACGTATAAGATGATGAATGGGATGGATCGGATAGAGGTGGAGAGACTCTTCCCGCTCAGAAAGGATAGTAAGACTAGGGGGCACAGCCTCAAGATAAAGGGGGGGCGGTTTAGAACGGAGTTGAGGACGAACTTCTTCACTCAAAGGGTGGTGAATCTCTGGAATTCTCTGCCCGTTGAAGTGGTGGAGGCTGCCTCGCCAAATATTTTTAAGACGCGGGTTGATGGGCTTTTGATAAGAGAGGGGATTAAGGGTTATGGGGAGAGGGCGGGAATGTGGAACTGAGCCACGACAGATCAGCCATGATCTTATTGAATGGAGGGGCAGGCTCGAAGGGCTAGATGGCCTACTCCTGGTCCTATTTCTTCTTCTTATGTCCTTATACTCCCATTCCCAGCCACTCTAGTTTAAATCCTTCCCAAAAGCACTCACAAATATTTCTGCATTCTGCAATTTTACAGCTGATATTCGATAGTCAACAATCTGCCGTTTTAACAAAGACAACATACGGTACAAAGAGAGGCTTTTCAGCTCATCAGGTCCAAAACCAGTAAGCATCTTCAACCTGAGTGAATGATCAACCCTGCCTGCTCCTGAAGTCCCCAGCATCTTCGATACCAGCCTTCAGCCAATTTGATTCACTTCATGCGAGATCAAGAAATGGCTCAAGGCACTGGATGCAACAAAGGCCACAGGCTCTGACAAGATCCACGAGGATAATAGTGTAGAACTTAAAAAGAACCTTAATCGACAAATCAGATCTCAGCTTTGCAGTCCTGCCATAGCCAGTCATGAAAGGAGACTGACAATTAAACAAATAATGGCAGGAGAAGGCAGCTACAAAATATGATGGGCTTCCTCTCAATGATGTGAGAAGCCCAGCACACTACTGCAAATACAAGGCAGAGCATTTGCATAAATTTTCAGCCCAAAGTGTCGAGTGGCTTCTGAGGTTAGAAGAATCTCGTGTCAGTCTTCAGTCAATACAACTCCCTCCACTTGATATTAATAAATGGCTGAAGACACTGAATACAACAAAGATCATGTATCCAAACATCTCAGCAATAGTACTAAATACACATGCTCCAGAACTAATCAGACAATCTGTTCCAGTACAGTTAAAATACTGGCATCTACAAAACTAAACGGAAAATCTTACAGGTATGTCCTGTCCATTGAAAGCAAGACAATTCAGGGTAAGTGGGAGATAGTGTCTGCTTCGATTCATGTCTTATGGTCCTCATTCACCTGCACGCCCACACACCACACATTTACCCGTTGGTTATGGATGAAAAACAAGGTTTGGTGCAAGCCAAACACACACACACTCTTACAATGATCTAAAGATCATCTTTATTAATTATTCATTTTTTAAATGATCAACTTATTGCTTTGACATTTTTGTTTGCTCAGCAAGTTGTTCTTCCGAGCTCAACATTTGGTTGAAATTCACGTTTAATGTTGCGCCAAATCTTACCTTCCCAAAAATTGCTCATTGGCCGCTTGAGTGAGAAAAAAATTGAAATGTGGCCCATGAAAATATTGGAGAAGCCTGGTCTACAGCTTTCTTCCGCAACATCAACCTAGTGGAGTGATTTTGTATCAGCTGCAAACTTCTTAATCATGCTCCCTAGATTTAAATCTAAATCACTGATATATTCCATGGAAGACTTTCATATAAATAAAGGAATAGAATAAACAAAGCACGAAATTTAATATGAATAAAATGGAAATCATCAAGATTAGAAATAATAATTGTGGGAAAGCACATGGCTAGATAAATGGTCAACAGCTAGAACAGGTATCACATTTTAATTACCTGGGAAACATCTTGTCAGAAGATGGCTGCATAAGAAATATGAGCAATAGTAGGCCATTCAGCCCCTCGAGAAATCAGAGCTCAAATAGCAATGACAAGGATTGCATGTTCTTCACATAAAGAATTGCTTAGTGTTGGAATGCTTAGAGGTCTTAGGAAAATAATTTTCAAGACTGTGATTTTGAGTGCCTTGTTGTACCTGGTTGAAATATAAATATTGAGAAAAACAAACATCCAAAGACGAGAAAGTTTTGGAATGCAGTTCTGGAGAAGGATGGAATGGGTCATTTGGGGAGAACACAAGAGCAAGGAGGAAGTTCTCAGGATGATGGAGGAGGAAAGATCATTAGTGAATATCAAGAAAAGGTAGCAAGCTGGGATTGGTCATAGTATATGGCATGAGAATCTGCTGAATAAGGTGACTGAAGTAAGATTAAAGGGATGGAGAACAAAGGAAGAAGGAGAACGATGTTAAACATGAAAATTGGAAAATCTGTGAGCAACTTAAGAGGAAAACACAAGGCCACATGGTGTGGAGAAATGAACAAATGACCTACTCGTAAGCAGATCAGTACCATTAATGTCATAAAAGAAAAAAGCTAAGTATTCAGCTTTGTAGAACAACAGAAGCATTATATCTGTGTCTCAGTCGTTTGACAATTAGAACAAACTAAGTTGCATTGCACTTCCATGATCTCAATGTGTACCGACTCGTTTTTCAGCCTATTTTCTACTTGTGAGATGCAATCAAGGTTTTAATACAAGCAAATAGGCCGGTTATCCATTGTGAAAGAAAAATTCAGTGAATCGAAGTAACTGAAATTATCATAAAAAACATCAGTCCAATGATTCTATTATAATATTTGAAAAGGAGAAAGCAAGCACCATTGCAACTTGAGAGAAAATGTATTTAATAATGCAGTATGTGTGTAGTTCTCTGTCTGTTTTGGACATTTTAAGTCAGATCAGTAAACTCCCCCTCACATTGTGCGGGATTAGTAGCTGCGCTAGCCGAGGCTTCATGTTCCGCAAGGCCTTCCGCACATGCCCATGTCGGATTGGCAATGAGCCAGCGGTTCCCCACCCCCACCCCGGGCCCGGGCCCAGGCCACCGCCTCGCGGTCCCCGCTCACAGCCTCTCCTACCTTCTTTTTCTCCATGTTCCGCACTTTCTTGTCGATGACATTGAGAACCTGTCTGAGAGCTTCATTCTGCGGCTGTACCGCCTGTCCCTGGCCGCCCTGGACACTCACCGCTGCGGCAGCGGCAGCCTTAGCGGCGGCCTCAGCCCCGGCGGCGGAAGACGATCGCGATTCGGCCGCTTTAGTGGCGGTGGCTGCGGGCATTTTGTCTGCTTGTCTTTGTGAGGAGCGAAGCTGACTTTAGAAACACAATGAGGGATAAAGCGGGAGAGGAGCCGCGGGACCGAGTTGCCGATTGGGCTGAAAAGAGCGAGAGACGCGGCCGCTTCTCCGTCCGCGCGACACCAGCAGCAGCTCCGAGACTGAACGGCGGGAACGCGCCGCGGGAGCGCGATCCGCGTGCCCGCCTCAGGACCCGTGCCGCGCCGCAAACCCTTCCCATTCCACACCTTTCTGACAATCACAACAATACAAAACACTGAATACTGCCCACTGGGTATTAGCCAATAAATAAATAAATAAACAGAGAAATAAATAAATAAATCCATCCTTCAGGCACCTGCCAGGGCTCCGCTCCGCATGCGCAGTCCCATGTTGTCAGAATGAGGCCCAAAGAGCTCAATTGACCCAAATCCAGCTGTTTTTACCCAGAATCCAGCTGTAGCTCTGTGGTTTACACAGAGTACCAGAATCCAGCTGTAGCTCTGTAGTTTACACAGAGTACCAGAATCCAGCTGTTGCTCTGTGGTTTACACAGAGTACCAGAATCCAGCTGTAGCTCTGTAGTTTACACAGAGTACCAGAATCCAGCTGTTGCTCTGTGGTTTACACAGAGTACCAGAATCCAGCTGTTGCTCTGTGGTTTACACAGAGTACCAGAATCCAGCTGTTGCTCTGTGGTTTACCCAGAGTACCAGAATCCAGCTGTAGCTCTGTAGTTTACACAGAGTACCAGAATCCAGCTGTTGCTCTGTGGTTTACACAGAGTACCGGAATCCAGCTGTTGCTCTGTAGTTTACACAGAGTACCAGAATCCAGCTGTTGCTCTGTAGTTTACACAGAGTACCAGAATCCAGCTGTTGCTCTGTAGTTTACACAGAGTACTGCAATCCAGCTGTTGCTCTGTAGTTTACACAGAGTACCAGAATCCAGCTGTTGCTCTGTAGTTTACACAGAGTACCAGAATCCAGCTGTTGCTCTGTAGTTTACACAGAGTACCAGAATCCAGCTGTTGCTCTGTAGTTTACACAGAGTACCAGAATCCAGCTGTTGCTCTGTGGTTTACACAGAGTACCAGAATCCAGCTGTTGCTCTGTGGTTTACACAGAGTACCAGAATCCAGCTGTTGCTCTGTGGTTTACCCAGAGTACCAGAATCCAGCTGTAGCTCTGTAGTTTACACAGAGTACCAGAATCCAGCTGTTGCTCTGTGGTTTACACAGAGTACCGGAATCCAGCTGTTGCTCTGTAGTTTACACAGAGTACCAGAATCCAGCTGTTGCTCTGTAGTTTACACAGAGTACCAGAATCCAGCTGTTGCTCTGTAGTTTACACAGAGTACTGCAATCCAGCTGTTGCTCTGTAGTTTACACAGAGTACCAGAATCCAGCTGTTGCTCTGTAGTTTACACAGAGTACCAGAATCCAGCTGTTGCTCTGTAGTTTACACAGAGTACCAGAATCCAGCTGTTGCTCTGTAGTTTACACAGAGTACCAGAATCCAGCTGTTGCTCTGTAGTTTACACAGAGTACCAGAATCCAGCTGTAGCTCTGTAGTTTACACAGAGTACCAGAATCCAGCTGTAGCTCTGTAGTTTACACAGAGTACCAGAATCCAGCTGTTGCTCTGTAGTTTACACAGAGTACCAGAATCCAGCTGTTGCTCTGTAGTTTACACAGAGTACCAGAATCCAGCTGTAGCTCTGTAGTTTACACAGAGTACCAGAATCCAGCTGTAGCTCTGTAGTTTACACAGAGTACCAGAATCCAGCTGTAGCTCTGTAGTTTACACAGAGTACCGGAATCCAGCTGTAACTCTGTAGTTTACACAGAGTACCAGAATCCAGCTGTTGCTCTGTAGTTTACACAGAGCACCGGAATCCAGCTGTAGCTCTGTAGTTTACACAGAGCACCAGAATCCAGCTGTAGCTCTGTAGTTTACACAGAGTACCAGAATCCAGCTGTAGCTCTGTAGTTTACACAGAGTACCAGAATCCAGCTGTAGCTCCGTAGTTTACACAGAGCACCAGAATCCAGCTGTTGCTCTGTAGTTTACCCAGAGTACCGGAATCCAGCTGTAGCTCTGTAGTTTACACAGAGTACTGGAATCCAGCTGTTGCTCTGTAGTTTACACAGAGTACCAGAATCCAGCTGTAACTCTGTAGTTTACACAGAGCACCAGAATCCAGCTGTAGCTCTGTAGTTTACACAGAGCACCAGAATCCAGCTGTTGCTCTGTAGTTTACACAGAGTACCAGAATCCAGCTGTAGCTCTGTAGTTTACACAGAGTACCAGAATCCAGCTGTTGCTCTGTAGTTTACACAGAGTACCGGAATCCAGCTGTAGCTCTGTAGTTTACACAGAGTACCAGAATCCAGCTGTTTTTACCCAGAGTACCAGAATCCAGCTGTAGCTCTGTGGTTTACACAGAGTACCAGAATCCAGCTGTTGCTCTGTGGTTTACACAGAGTACCAGAATCCAGCTGTTGCTCTGTAGTTTACACAGAGTAAAAAGTCTGACAACACCAGGTTTTAGTCCAACCGATTTATTTGATAATATTCTCACAAGCTTTCGAGGGGGCTGCCTCTTTGTCAAGTGAATGGAGAGTTCCAGAACTCTCCATTCACTTGACAAAGAGGCAGCCCCCTCGAAAGCTTGTGAGAATATTATCAAATAAATCGGTTGGACTAAAACCTGGTGTTGTCAGACTTTTTACTGTGTTCACGCCAGTCCAACGCCGGCATACCCACATCATGACTACTGTTTACACAGAGTACCAGAATCCAGCTGTAGCTCTGTAGTTTACACAGAGTACCGGAATCCAGCTGTAGCTCTGTAGTTTACACAGAGTACCAGAATCCAGCTGTAGCTCTGTAGTTTACACAGAATACCAGAATCCAGCTGTAGCTCTGTAGTTTACACAGAGTACCAGAATCCAGCTGTAGCTCTGTGGTTTACACAGAGTACCAGAATCCAGCTGTTGCTCTGTGGTTTACACAGAGTACCAGAATCCAGCTGTTGCTCTGTAGTTTACACAGAGTAAAAAGTCTGACAACACCAGGTTTTAGTCCAACCGATTTATTTGATAATATTCTCACAAGCTTTCGAGGGGGCTGCCTCTTTGTCAAGTGAATGGAGAGTTCCAGAACTCTCCATTCACTTGACAAAGAGGCAGCCCCCTCGAAAGCTTGTGAGAATATTATCAAATAAATCGGTTGGACTAAAACCTGGTGTTGTCAGACTTTTTACTGTGTTCACGCCAGTCCAACGCCGGCATACCCACATCATGACTACTGTTTACACAGAGTACCAGAATCCAGCTGTAGCTCTGTAGTTTACACAGAGTACCGGAATCCAGCTGTAGCTCTGTAGTTTACACAGAGTACCAGAATCCAGCTGTAGCTCTGTAGTTTACACAGAATACCAGAATCCAGCTGTAGCTCTGTAGTTTACACAGAGTACCAGAATCCAGCTGTAGCTCTGTGGTTTACACAGAGTACCAGAATCCAGCTGTTGCTCTGTAGTTTACACAGAGTACCGGAATCCAGCTGTAGCTCTGTAGTTTACACAGAGTACGAGAATCCAGCTGTAGCTCTGTAGTTTACACAGAGTACTGCAATCCAGCTGTTGCTCTGTAGTTTACACAGAGTACTGGAATCCAGCTGTTGCTCTGTAGTTTACCCAGAGTACCAGAATCCAGCTGTTGCTCTGTAGTTTACACAGAGTACCGGAATCCAGCTGTAGCTCTGTAGTTTAAACAGAGTACCGGAATCCAGCTGTAGCTCTGTAGTTTACACAGAGTACCAGAATCCAGCTGTAGCTCTGTAGTTTACACAGAATACCAGAATCCAGCTGTAGCTCTGTAGTTTACACAGAGTACCAGAATCCAGCTGTAGCTCTGTGGTTTACACAGAGTACCAGAATCCAGCTGTTGCTCTGTAGTTTACACAGAGTACCGGAATCCAGCTGTAGCTCTGTAGTTTACACAGAGTACCAGAATCCAGCTGTAGCTCTGCAGTTTACACAGAGTACTGCAATCCAGCTGTTGCTCTGTAGTTTACACAGAGTACTGGAATCCAGCTGTTGCTCTGTAGTTTACCCAGAGTACCAGAATCCAGCTGTTGCTCTGTAGTTTACACAGAGTACCGGAATCCAGCTGTAGCTCTGTAGTTTAAACAGAGTACCGGAATCCAGCTGTAGCTCTGTAGTTTACACAGAGTACCAGAATCCAGCTGTAGCTCTGTAGTTTACACAGAGTACTGCAATCCAGCTGTTGCTCTGTAGTTTACACAGAGTACTGGAATCCAGCTGTTGCTCTGTAGTTTACACAGAGTACCAGAATCCAGCTGTTGCTCTGTAGTTTACACAGAGTACCAGAATCCAGCTGTAGCTCTGTAGTTTACACAGAGTACCGGAATCCAGCTGTTGCTCTGTTGTTTACACAGAGTACCGGAATCCAGCTGTTGCTCTGTAGTTTACACAGAGTACCGGAATCCAGCTGTAGCTCTGTAGTTTACACAGAATACCAGAATCCAGCTGTAGCTCTGTAGTTTACACAGAGTACCAGAATCCAGCTGTAGCTCTGTGGTTTACACTGAGTACCAGAATCCAGCTGTTGCTCTGTAGTTTACACAGAGTACCGGAATCCAGCTGTAGCTCTGTAGTTTACACAGAGCACCAGAATCCAGCTGTAGCTCTGTAGTTTACACAGAGTACTGCAATCCAGCTGTTGCTCTGTAGTTTACACAGACTACTGGAATCCAGCTGTTGCTCTGTAGTTTACACAGAGTACCAGAATCCAGCTGTTGCTCTGTAGTTTACACAGAGTACCAGAATCCAGCTGTAGCTCTGTAGTTTACACAGAGTACCGGAATCCAGCTGTTGCTCTGTAGTTTACACAGAGTACCGGAATCCAGCTGTTGCTCTGTAGTTTACACAGAGTACCGGAATCCAGCTGTTGCTCTGTAGTTTACACAGAGTACCGGAATCCAGCTGTAGCTCTGTAGTTTACACAGAGCACCAGAATCCAGCTGTTGCTCTGTAGTTTACACAGAGTACCAGAATCCAGCTGTAGCTCTGTCGTTTACACAGAGTACCGGAATCCAGCTGTAGCTCTGTAGTTTACACAGAGTACCGGAATCCAGCTGTTGCTCTGTAGTTTACACAGAGTACCAGAATCCAGCTGTAGCTCTGTAGTTTACACAGAGTACTGCAATCCAGCTGTTGCTCTGTAGTTTACACAGAGTACTGGAATCCAGCTGTTGCTCTGTAGTTTACCCAGAGTACCAGAATCCAGCTGTTGCTCTGTAGTTTACACAGAGTACCGGAATCCAGGTGTAGCTCTGTAGTTTACACAGAGTACCGAAATCCAGCTGTAGCTCTGTAGTTTACACAGAGTACCAGAATCCAGCTGTAGCTCTGTAGTTTACACAGAGTACTGCAATCCAGCTGTTGCTCTGTAGTTTACACAGACTACTGGAATCCAGCTGTTGCTCTGTAGTTTACACAGAGTACCAGAATCCAGCTGTTGCTCTGTAGTTTACACAGAGTACCAAAATCCAGCTGTAGCTCTGTAGTTTACACAGAGTACCGGAATCCAGCTGTTGCTCTGTAGTTTACACAGAGTACCGGAATCCAGCTGTTGCTCTGTAGTTTACACAGAGTACCGGAATCCAGCTGTTGCTCTGTAGTTTACACAGAGTACCGGAATCCAGCTGTAGCTCTGTAGTTTACACAGAGCACCAGAATCCAGCTGTTGCTCTGTAGTTTACACAGAGTACCAGAATCCAGCTGTAGATCTGTCGTTTACACAGAGTACCGGAATCCAGCTGTAGCTCTGTAGTTTACACAGAGTACCGGAATCCAGCTGTTGCTCTGTAGTTTACACAGAGTACCAGAATCCAACTGTAGCTCTGTAGTTTACACAGAGTACCAGAATCCAGCTGTAGCTCTGTAGTTTACACAGAGTACCAGAATCCAGCTGTTGCTCTGTCGTATACACAGAGTACCAGAATCCAGCTGTAGCTCTGTAGTTTACACAGAGTACCAGAATCCAGCTGTAGCTCTGTAGTTTACACAGAGTACCGGAATCCAGCTGTTGCTCTGTCGTTTACACAGAGTACCGGAATCCAGCTGTTGCTCTGTAGTTTACCCAGAATACCAGAATCCAGCTGTGGCTCTGTAGTTTACACAGAGCACCAGAATCCAGCTGTAGCTCTGTAGTTTACACAGAGTACCAGAATCCAGCTGTGCTCTGCAGTTTACACAGAGCACCGGAATCCAGCTGTTGCTCTGCGGTTTACACAGAGCACCAGAATCCAGCTGTAGCTCTGTAGTTTACACAGATTACCAGAATCCAGCTGTTGCTCTGTAGTTTACACAGAGTACAAGAATCCAGCTGTAGGTCTGTAGTTTACACAGAGTACCAGAATCCAGCTGTTGCTCTGTAGTTTACACAGAGTACCAGAATCCAGCTGTTGCTCTGTAGTTTACACAGAGTACCAGAATCCAGCTGTTGCTCTGTAGTTTACACAGAGTACCGGAATCCAGCTGTAGCTCTGTGGTTTACACAGAGTACCGGAATCCAGCTGTTGCTCTGTAGTTTACACAGAGTACCAGAATCCAGCTGTTGCTCTGTAGTTTCCACAGAGCACAAGAATCCAGCTGTTGCTCTGTAGTTTACACAGAGTACCGGAATCCAGCTGTTGCTCTGTAGTTTACACAGAGTACCAGAATCCAGCTGTAGCTCTGTAGTTTACACAGAGTACCGGAATCCAGCTGTAGCTCTGTAGTTTACACAGAGCACCGGAATCCAGCTGTTGCTCTGTGGTTTACACAGAGTACCAGAATCCAGCTGTAGCTCTGTGGTTTACACAGAGTACCGGAATCCAGCTGTTGCTCTGTAGTTTACACAGAGTACCAGAATCCAACTGTAGCTCTGTGGTTTACACAGAGTACCGGAATCCAGCTGTTGCTCTGTAGTTTACACAGAGTACCAGAATCCAGCTGTTGCTCTGTAGTTTACACAGAGTACCGGAATCCAGCTGTAGCTCTGTAGTTTACACAGAGCACAAGAATCCAGCTGTTGCTCTGTAGTTTACACAGAGCACAAGAATCCAGCTGTAGCTCTGTGGTTTACACAGAGCACAAGAATCCAGCTGTTGCTCTGTAGTTTACACAAAGTACCAGAATCCAGCTGTTGCTCTGTAGTTTACACAGAGTACCGGAATCCAGCTGTTGCTCTGTAGTTTACACAGAGTACCGGAATCCAGCTGTTGCTCTGTAGTTTACACAGAGTACCAGAATCCAGCTGTAGCTCTGTGGTTTACACAGAGTACCGGAATCCAGCTGTAGCTCTGTGGTTTACACAGAGTACCAGAATCCAGCTGTAGCTCTGTCGTTTACACAGAGTACCAGAATCCAGCTGTTGCTCTGTGGTTTACACAGAATACCGGAATCCAGCTGTTGCTCTGTAGTTTACACAGAGTACCGGAATCCAGCTGTTGCTCTGTAGTTTACACAGAGCACCAGAATCCAGCTGTAGCTCTGTAGTTTACACAGAATACCAGAATCCAGCTGTAGCTCTGTAGTTTACACAGAGCACCGGAATCCAGCTGTAGCTCTGTAGTTTACACAGAGCACCGGAATCCAGCTGTAGCTCTGTAGTTTACACAGAGTACCGGAATCCAGCTGTTGCTCTGTGGTTTACACAGAGTACCAGAATCCAGCTGTTGCTCTGCAGTTTACACAGAGCACCGGAATCCAGCTGTAGCTCTGTAGTTTACACAGAGTACCGGAATCCAGCTGTTGCTCTGTAGTTTACACAGAATACCGGAATCCAGCTGTTGCTCTGTAGTTTACACAGAGTACCAGAATCCAGCTGTTACTCTGTAGTTTACCCAGAATACCAGAATCCAGCTGTTGCTCTGTAGTTTACACAGAGTACCGGAATCCAGCGGTTGCTCTGTAGTTTACACAGAGTACCGGAATCCAGCTGTTGCTCTGTAGTTTACACAGAGTACCAGAATCCAGCTGTAGCTCTGTAGTTTACACAGAGTACCGGAATCCAGCTGTAGCTCTGTAGTTTACACAGAGTACCGGAATCCAGCTGTTGCTCTGTAGTTTAAACAGAATACCGGAATCCAGCTGTTGCTCTGTAGTTTACACAGAGTACCAGAATCCAGCTGTTGCTCTGTAGTTTACACAGAGTACCAGAATCCAGCTGTAGCTCTGTAGTTTACCCAGAGTACCAGAATCCAGCTGTTGCTCTGTAGTTTACACAGAGTACCAGAATCCAGCTGTTACTCTGTAGTTTACCCAGAATACCGGAATCCAGCTGTTGCTCTGTAGTTTACACAGAGTACCAGAATCCAGCTGTTGCTCTGTAGTTTACACAGAATACCGGAATTCAGCTGTTGCTCTGTAGTTTACACAGAGTACCAGAATCCAGCTGTAGCTCTGTAGTTTACACAGAGTACCAGAATCCAGCTGTAGCTCTGTAGTTTACCCAGAGTACCAGAATCCAGCTGTTGCTCTGTAGTTTACACAGAGTACCAGAATCCAGCTGTTGCTCTGTAGTTTACACAGAGTACCAGAATCCAGCTGTTGCTCTGTAGTTTACACAGAGTACCGGAATCCAGCTGTACCTCTGTAGTTTACACAGAGTACCGGAATCCAGCTGTTGCTCTGTAGTTTACCCAGAGTACCGGAATCCAGCTGTTGCTCTGTAGTTTACACAGAGTACCGGAATCCAGCTGTTGCTCTGTAGTTTATACAGAGTACCAGAATCCAGCTGTAGCTCTGTAGTTTACCCAGAGTACCAGAATCCAGCTGTTGCTCTGTAGTTTACACAGAGTACCGGAATCCAGCTGTTGCTCTGTAGTTTACACAGAGTACCAGAATCCAGCTGTTGCTCTGTAGTTTACACAGAGAACCGGAATCCAGCTGTTGCTCTGTAGTTTACACAGAGTACCAGAATCCAGCTGTAGCTCTGTAGTTTACACAGAGTACCAGAATCCAGCTGTTGCTCTGTAGTTTACACTGAGTACCAGAATCCAGCTGTTGCTCTGTGGTTTACACAGAGTACCGGAATCCAGCTGTAGCTCTGTAGTTTACACAGAGTACCGGAATCCAGCTGTTGCTCTGTAGTTTACACAGAGTACCGGAATCCAGCTGTAGCTCTGTAGTTTACACGGAGTACCAGAATCCAGCTGTAGCTCTGTAGTTTACACAGAGTACCGGAATCCAGCTGTTGCTCTGTAGTTTACACAGAGTACCGGAATCCAGCTGTTGCTCTGTAGTTTACACAGAGTACCAGAATCCAGCTGTTACTCTGTAGTTTACCCAGAATACCGGAATCCAGCTGTTGCTCTGTAGTTTACACAGAGTACCGGAATCCAGCTGTAGCTCTGTAGTTTACACAGAGTACCAGAATCCAGCTGTAGCTCTGTAGTTTACACAGAGTACCAGATTCCAGCTGTAGCTCTGTAGTTTACACAGAGCACCAGAATCCAGCTGTAGCTCGGTAGTTTACACAGAGCACCAGAATCCAGCTGTTGCTCTGTAGTTTACACAGAGCACCAGAATCCAGCTGTAGCTCTGTAGTTTACACAGAGCACCAGAATCCAGCTTTTGCTCTGTAGTTTACACAGAGCACCAGAATCCAGCTGTAGCTCTGTAGTTTACACAGAGCACCAGAATCCAGCTGTAGCTGTGTAGTTTACACAGAGCACCAGAATCCAGCTGTTGCTCTGTAGTTTACACAGAGAACCGGAATCCAGCTGTAGCTCTGTAGTTTACACAGAGTACCGGAATCCAGCTGTAGCTCTGTAGTTTACACAGAGTACCAGAATCCAGCTGTTGCTCTGTGGTTTACACAGAGTACCAGAATCCAGCTGTTGCTCTGTAGTTTACACAGAGAACCGGAATCCAGCTGTAGCTCTGTAGTTTACACAGAGTACCAGAATCCAGCTGTTGCTCTGTAGTTTACACAGAGCACCGGAATCCAGCTGTAGCTCTGTAGTTTACACAGAGTACCAGAATCCAGCTGTAGCTCTGTAGTTTACACAGAGTACCGGAATCCAGCTGTAGCTCTGTAGTTTACACAGAGTACCAGAATCCAGCTGTTGCTCTGTAGTTTACACAGAGTACCGGAATCCAGCTGTAGCTCTGTAGTTTACACAGAGTACCAGAATCCAGCTGTTGCTCTGTAGTTTACACAGAGTACCAGAATCCAGCTGTAGCTCTGTGGTTTACACAGAGTACCGGAATCCAGCTGTTGCTCTGTAGTTTACACAGAGTACCAGAATCCAGCTGTAGCTCTGTAGTTATACAGAGTACCGCAATCCAGCTGTTGCTCTGTAGTTTAAACAGAGTACCAGAATCCAGCTGTTGCTCTGTAGTTTACCCAGAGCACCAGAATCCAGCTGTAGCTCTGTAGTTTACACAGAGTACCGGAATCCAGCTGTAGCTCTGTAGTTTACACAGAGTACCAGAATCCAGCTGTTGCTCTGTAGTTTACACAGAGTACCAGAATCCAGCTGTTGCTCTGTGGTTTACACAGAGTACCGGAATCCAGCTGTTGCTCTGTAGTTATACAGAGTACCGGAATCCAGCTGTTGCTCTGTAGTTTACACAGAGCACCAGAATCCAGCTGTAGCTCTGTAGTTTACACAGAGTACCGGAATCCAGCTGTTGCTCTGTAGTTTACACAGAGCACCAGAATCCAGCTGTAGCTCTGTAGTTTACACAGAGTACCGGAATCCAGCTGTTGCTCTGTAGTTTACACAGAGTACCAGAATCCAGCTGTTGCTCTGTGGTTTACACAGAGTACCAGAATCCAGCTGTTGCTCTGTAGTTTACACAGAGTACCGGAATCCAGCTGTTGCTCTGTAGTTTACACGGAGTACCAGAATCCAGCTGTAGCTCTGTAGTTTACACAGAGTACCGGAATCCAGCTGTTGCTCTGTAGTTTACACAGAGTACCGGAATCCAGCTGTTGCTCTGTAGTTTACACAGAGTACCAGAATCCAGCTGTTACTCTGTAGTTTACCCAGAATACCGGAATCCAGCTGTTGCTCTGTAGTTTACACAGAGTACCGGAATCCAGCTGTAGCTCTGTAGTTTACACAGAGTACCAGATTCCAGCTGTAGCTCTGTAGTTTACACAGAGCACCAGAATCCAGCTGTAGCTCTGTAGTTTACACAGAGCACCAGAATCCAGCTGTTGCTCTGTAGTTTACACAGAGCACCAGAATCCAGCTGTAGCTCTGTAGTTTACACAGAGCACCAGAATCCAGCTGTAGCTCTGTAGTTTACACAGAGCACCAGAATCCAGCTTTTGCTCTGTAGTTTACACAGAGCACCAGAATCCAGCTGTAGCTCTGTAGTTTACACAGAGCACCAGAATCCAGCTGTAGCTGTGTAGTTTACACAGAGCACCAGAATCCAGCTGTTGCTCTGTAGTTTACACAGAGAACCGGAATCCAGCTGTAGCTCTGTAGTTTACACAGAGTACCGGAATCCAGCTGTAGCTCTGTAGTTTACACAGAGTACCAGAATCCAGCTGTTGCTCTGTGGTTTACACAGAGTACCAGAATCCAGCTGTTGCTCTGTAGTTTACACAGAGAACCGGAATCCAGCTGTAGCTCTGTAGTTTACACAGAGTACCAGAATCCAGCTGTTGCTCTGTAGTTTACACAGAGCACCGGAATCCAGCTGTAGCTCTGTAGTTTACACAGAGTACCAGAATCCAGCTGTAGCTCTGTAGTTTACACAGAGTACCGGAATCCAGCTGTAGCTCTGTAGTTTACACAGAGTACCAGAATCCAGCTGTTGCTCTGTAGTTTACACAGAGTACCGGAATCCAGCTGTAGCTCTGTAGTTTACACAGAGTACCAGAATCCAGCTGTTGCTCTGTAGTTTACACAGAGTACCAGAATCCAGCTGTAGCTCTGTGGTTTACACAGAGTACCGGAATCCAGCTGTTGCTCTGTAGTTTACACAGAGTACCAGAATCCAGCTGTAGCTCTGTAGTTATACAGAGTACCGCAATCCAGCTGTTGCTCTGTAGTTTAAACAGAGTACCAGAATCCAGCTGTTGCTCTGTAGTTTACCCAGAGCACCAGAATCCAGCTGTAGCTCTGTAGTTTACACAGAGTACCGGAATCCAGCTGTAGCTCTGTAGTTTACACAGAGTACCAGAATCCAGCTGTTGCTCTGTAGTTTACACAGAGTACCAGAATCCAGCTGTAGCTCTGTGGTTTACACAGAGTACCGGAATCCAGCTGTTGCTCTGTAGTTTACACAGAGTACCAGAATCCAGCTGTAGCTCTGTAGTTTACACAGAGTACCAGAATCCAGCTGTAGCTCTGTCGTTTACACAGAGTACCAGAATCCAGCTGTAGCTCTGTGGTTTACACAGAGTACCGGAATCCAGCTGTTGCTCTGTAGTTTACACAGAGTACCGGAATCCAGCTGTAGCTCTGTAGTTTACACAGAGTACCAGAATCCAGCTGTTGCTCTGTAGTTTACACAGAGTACCGGAATCCAGCTGTAGCTCTGTAGTTATACAGAGTACCGGAATCCAGCTGTTGCTCTGTAGTTATACAGAGTACCGGAATCCAGCTGTTGCTCTGTAGTTTACACAGAGCACCAGAATCCAGCTGTAGCTCTGTAGTTTACACAGAGCACCAGAATCCAGCTGTAGCTCTGTAGTTTACACAGAGCACCAGAATCCAGCTTTTGCTCTGTAGTTTACACAGAGCACCAGAATCCAGCTGTAGCTCTGTAGTTTACACAGAGTACCAGAATCCAGCTGTAGCTGTGTAGTTTACACAGAGCACCAGAATCCAGCTGTTGCTCTGTAGTTTACACAGAGAACCGGAATCCAGCTGTAGCTCTGTAGTTTACACAGAGTACCGGAATCTAGCTGTAGCTCTGTAGTTTACACAGAGTACCAGAATCCAGCTGTTGCTCTGTGGTTTACACAGAGTACCAGAATCCAGCTGTTGCTCTGTAGTTTACACAGAGAACCGGAATCCAGCTGTAGCTCTGTAGTTTACACAGAGTACCAGAATCCAGCTGTTGCTCTGTGGTTTACCCAGAGTACCAGAATCCAGCTGTTGCTCTGTAGTTTACACAGAGCACCGGAATCCAGCTGTAGCTCTGTAGTTTACACAGAGTACCAGAATCCAGCTGTAGCTCTGTAGTTTACACAGAGTACCGGAATCCAGCTGTAGCTCTGTAGTTTACACAGAGTACCAGAATCCAGCTGTTGCTCTGTAGTTTACACAGAGTACCGGAATCCAGCTGTAGCTCTGTAGTTTACACAGAGTACCAGAATCCAGCTGTTGCTCTGTAGTTTACACAGAGTACCGGAATCCAGCTGTAGCTCTGTGGTTTACACAGAGTACCGGAATCCAGCTGTTGCTCTGTAGTTTACACAGAGTACCAGAATCCAGCTGTAGCTCTGTAGTTATACAGAGTACCGCAATCCAGCTGTTGCTCTGTAGTTTAAACAGAGTACCAGAATCCAGCTGTTGCTCTGTAGTTTACCCAGAGCACCAGAATCCAGCTGTAGCTCTGTAGTTTACACAGAGTACCGGAATCCAGCTGTAGCTCTGTAGTTTACACAGAGTACCAGAATCCAGCTGTTGCTCTGTAGTTTACACAGAGTACCAGAATCCAGCTGTAGCTCTGTGGTTTACACAGAGTACCGGAATCCAGCTGTTGCTCTGTAGTTTACACAGAGTACCAGAATCCAGCTGTAGCTCTGTAGTTTACACAGAGTACCAGAATCCAGCTGTAGCTCTGTCGTTTACACAGAGTACCAGAATCCAGCTGTAGCTCTGTGGTTTACACAGAGTACCGGAATCCAGCTGTTGCTCTGTAGTTTACACAGAGTACCGGAATCCAGCTGTAGCTCTGTAGTTTACACAGAGTACCGGAATCCAGCTGTAGCTCTGTAGTTATACAGAGTACCGGAATCCAGCTGTTGCTCTGTAGTTATACAGAGTACCGGAATCCAGCTGTTGCTCTGTAGTTTAAACAGAGTACCAGAATCCAGCTGTAGCTCTGTAGTTTACACAGAGTACCGGAATCCAGCTGTAGCTCTGTAGTTTACACAGAGTACCAGAATCCAGCTGTTGCTCTGTAGTTTACACAGAGTACCAGAATCCAGCTGTAGCTCTGTAGTTTACACAGAGTACCGGAATCCAGCTGTTGCTCTGTAGTTTACACAGAGTACCAGAATCCAGCTGTAGCTCTGTAGTTATACAGAGTACCGGAATCCAGCTGTTGCTCTGTAGTTTACACAGAGTACCAGAATCCAGCTGTTGCTCTGTAGTTTACCCAGAGCACCAGAATCCAGCTGTAGCTCTGTAGTTTACACAGAGTACCGGAATCCAGCTGTAGCTCTGTAGTTTACACAGAGTACCAGAATCCAGCTGTAGCTCTGTAGTTTACACAGAGTACCAGAATCCAGCTGTTGCTCTGTGGTTTACACAGAGTACCAGAATCCAGCTGTTGCTCTGTAGTTTAAACAGAGTACCAGAATCCAGCTGTTGCTCTGCAGTTTACACAGAGTACTAGAATCCAGCTGTTGCTCTGCAGTTTACACAGAGTACCAGAATCCAGCTGTTGCTCTGTAGTTTACACAGAGTACCAGAATCCAGCTGTTGCTCTGTGGTTTACACAGAATACCGGAATCCAGCTGTTGCTCTGTAGTTTACACAGAGCACCAGAATCCAGCTGTTGCTCTGTAGTTTACACAGAGCACCAGAATCCAGCTGTTGCTCCGTAGTTTACCCAGAGTACCGGAATCCAGCTGTAGCTCTGTAGTTTACACAGAATACCGGAATCCAGCTGTTGCTCTGTAGTTTACACAGAGCACCAGAATCCATCTGTTGCTCTGTAGTTTACCCAGAGTACCGGAATCCAGCTGTTGCTCTGTAGTTTACACAGAGCACCGGAATCCAGCTGTAGCTCTGTAGTTTACACAGAGTACCGGAATCCAGCTGTTGCTCTGCAGTTTACACAGAGTACCAGAATCCAGCTGTATCTCTGTAGTTTACACAGAGTACCGGAATCCAGCTGTTGCTCTGCAGTTTACACAGAGTACCGGAATCCAGCTGTAGCTCTGTAGTTTACACAGAGTACCGGAATCCAGCTGTAGCTCTGTAGTTTACACAGAGTACCAGAATCCAGCTGTAGCTCTGTAGTTTACCCAGAGTACCAGAATCCAGCTGTTGCTCTGCAGTTTACACAGAGTACCGGAATCCAGCTGTAGCTCTGTGGTTTACACAGAGTACCAGAATCCAGCTGTTGCTCTGTAGTTTACACAGAGTACCAGAATCCAGCTGTAGCTCTGTAGTTTACACAGAGTACCGGAATCCAGCTGTAGCTCTGTAGTTTACACAGAGTACCAGAATCCAGCTGTAGCTCTGTAATTTACACAGAGTACCGGAATTCAGCTGTTGCTCTGTAATTTACACAGAATACTGGAATCCAGCTGTTGCTCTGCAGTTTACACAGAGTACTAGAATCCAGCTGTTGCTCTGCAGTTTACACAGAGTACCAGAATCCAGCTGTTGCTCTGTAGTTTACACAGAGTACCAGAATCCAGCTGTTGCTCTGTGGTTTACACAGAATACCGGAATCCAGCTGTTGCTCTGTAGTTTACACAGAGCACCAGAATCCAGCTGTTGCTCTGTAGTTTACACAGAGCACCAGAATCCAGCTGTTGCTCTGTAGTTTACCCAGAGTACCGGAATCCAGCTGTAGCTCTGTAGTTTACACAGAATACCGGAATCCAGCTGTTGCTCTGTAGTTTACACAGAGCACCAGAATCCAGCTGTTGCTCTGTAGTTTACCCAGAGTACCGGAATCCAGCTGTTGCTCTGTAGTTTACACAGAGCACCGGAATCCAGCTGTAGCTCTGTAGTTTACACAGAGTACCGGAATCCAGCTGTTGCTCTGCAGTTTACACAGAGTACCAGAATCCAGCTGTATCTCTGTAGTTTACACAGAGTACCGGAATCCAGCTGTTGCTCTGCAGTTTACACAGAGTACCGGAATCCAGCTGTAGCTCTGTAGTTTACACAGAGTACCGGAATCCAGCTGTAGCTCTGTAGTTTACACAGAGTACCAGAATCCAGCTGTTGCTCTGCAGTTTACACAGAGTACCGGAATCCAGCTGTAGCTCTGTGGTTTACACAGAGTACCAGAATCCAGCTGTTGCTCTGTAGTTTACACAGAGTACCAGAATCCAGCTGTTGCTCTGTAGTTTACACAGAGCACCGGAATCCAGCTGTAGCTCTGTAGTTTACACAGAGTACCGGAATCCAGCTGTAGCTCTGTAGTTTACCCAGAGTACCAGAATCCAGCTGTTGCTCTGCAGTTTACACAGAGTACCGGAATCCAGCTGTAGCTCTGTGGTTTACACAGAGTACCAGAATCCAGCTGTTGCTCTGTAGTTTACACAGAGTACCAGAATCCAGCTGTAGCTCTGTAGTTTACACAGAGTACCGGAATCCAGCTGTAGCTCTGTAGTTTACACAGAGTACCAGAATCCAGCTGTAGCTCTGTAATTTACACAGAGTACCGGAATTCAGCTGTTGCTCTGTAATTTACACAGAATACTGGAATCCAGCTGTTGCTCTGTAATTTACACAGAGTACCAGAATCCAGCTGTTGCTCTGTAGTTTACACAGAGTACCGGAATCCAGCTGTAGCTCTGTGGTTTACACAGAATACCAGAATGCAGCTGTAGCTCTGTAGTTTACACAGAGTACCGGAATCCAGCTGTAGCTCTGTAGTTTACACAGAGTACCAGAATCCAGCTGTTGCTCTGTAGTTATACAGAGTACTGGGATCCAGGTAATGCTCTGTGGTTACGAAGTTAGATTCCTGCCACCTTCTATACTTTGTTCTATTACATGGTTTGAAAATGTTACTTTTGCTGTATAGTGAGCTGACTATATTAAAGAAAACAAAAAAGCTGAAATTTTGAAACTGTGTGGAAAGATATCCTAAAGTTTGCAGAAAGCAATTGGAGGGCGGAGCAGAGCAGCACTGTGAGTATAAAACTAACTTAACCTTGCGTGGTTTGTGGAGGAGCTGCTGTGAAGGGACAGTTGAAACCCAAACACTGCCAAAGTTTTTCCCTCCCTTCCTCTGTCCTCCTCCTAACCAAAAAAAGTCGGCAAGAGGACAACAAGCAAGGGAGAGGTGAGTTTCAATTCTTTTATCCTTTTACTTGTACAATAGAGCAATATGGTAGCTAGGGCAGTGGTATGCTCCTCCTGACAGATGTGGGCAATTAGGGAGCGGTCTAGTCTCCCTTACAACTTTGTCTGCAGGAAGTGTGTCCAGTTGCAGCTCCACACAAACCACATAGTTTGGCTGGAGCGGCTGGTGGAGTGGATGCCTGCGGAGGCAGAGAGTGTGATAGACACTAGTTAGAGGGAGATTGTCATACCACAGGTTCAGACTGATAGAACCTGCGAGGAGAGGCACGCAGGTAGTGCAGGAGTCTCCTGTGTCTATTCCCCTTTCAAACAGATATATCATTCTGGATGCTATTGAGAGGGATAGCTTGTCAGGGGGAGATACCAACAGCAGCCTGGCCTGTGACAACACAGCTGGTTCTGCTGTGGGACAGGCTAGGGCAAAGAGCGAGCGAGCAGTAATAATAGGGGACTCACTAGTTAGAGGCACAGACAGGCGTTTCTGTGGCCGTGATCGAGACTCCAGGATGGTGTGTTGCCTCCCTGGTGCCAGGGTCAAGGATGCCTCGAGCAATTGAAGGACATTCTTAAAGGGGAGGATGAGCAGCCAGAGTTCGATGTACACACTGGTACCAACAACATAGGTAGGAAAAGCAATGAGGTCCTGAAATGTGAATATAGAGAGTTAGGCAGAAGGTTAATGTGCAGGACCTCGAAGATAATAATTTCAGAATTACTACTGGTACCACGTGCTAGTGAGAGTAGGAATAGGAGGATTAGGCAGATGAATGCCTGGCTTGAGAGCTGATGCAGGAGGCAGGGATTTAGATTTTTGGATCATTGGGATCTTTTCTGGGGAAGGGGTGATCTGTTTAAGAGGGATGGGTTACATTTGAACTGGAGGGAGACTAATATCCTGGCGGGGAGATTTGCTCGAGCCACTTGGGAGGATTTAAACTCGTTTGGCAAGAGGGTGAGATCCAAAGCATTAGGAAAACAAAAGAGAAGTTTGAAGACAGCACGAAAGTTAAAGAGAGCACATTAATTAGTAAAGGCAGTATTAGTAGTCATACTGCAAGACAGAGAGCAAGGGAAGTGCTGATTAATTTATTTCAATGCAAGAAGTCTGACAGGTAAGGCAGATGAACTCAGGGCATGGATGGGTACATGGGACTGGGATATTATAGCAATTACTGAAACATGGCTAAAGGAGGGACACGACTGGCAGCTCAATGTTCCAGGGTACAGATGCTATAGGAAAGATAGACCAGGAGGTAAGAGAGGGAGCTCACTTTTGATGAGGGAAAGCATCACGGCCGTACGGAGAGGGGATCTATCCGAGGGTTCGGCCACTGAGTTTATATGGGTAGAACTGAGAAATAAGAAGGCGGAAATCACTTTGATAGGGTTGTACTATAGGCCCCCAAATAGTCAGCGGGAAATTGAGGAGCGAATATGTAAGGAGATTACAAATAGCTCAACAAAAATAGAGTGGTAATAGTAGGGGACTTTAACTTTCCCAACATTGACTGAGGCAGCCATAGTGTTAGCGGGTTGGATGGAGAGAAATTTGTTGATTGTATTCAGGAGGAATTTCTTATTCAGTAGATGGATGGCCCAACTAGAGGGAGGCAAAACTTGTCCTCCTCTTGGGAAATAAGGAAGGGCAGGTGACAAAAGTGTTAGAGAGAGATCATGTTGCAACCAGTGACCATGATTCTATTAGTTTTAACATAGCTATGGAGAATGACAGATCTGACCCAAAAGTTAAAATTCTAAACTGGGGCAAGGCCAATTTTGATGGTATCAGGCAGGAACTTTCAAAAGTTAATTGAGGGAGTCTGTGGGAAAGCAAAGGGACATCTGGTAAGTGGCACACTTTCAAAAGTGTGTTAACCAGATTCAGAGTGAAGGGCAAGGCTGGCAGAAGTCGGAATCCTGGATGACTCATTGAGGCCCTGGTCAAGAAGAAGAAAGAAGCACATGACATGCACAGGCAGCTGGGATCAAGTGAATCCCTTGAAGAGTATAGAAGGTGTGGGATTAGAGTTAAGAGAGAAGTCAGGAGGGCAAAAAGGGGACACAAAATTATTTTGGCAGATAAGGCAAAGGAGAATCCAAAGCGCTTCTACAAATACATAAAGAGCAAAAGAGTAACAAGGGAGAGAGTAGGCCCCTTAAGGATCAACAAGGCCATCTATATACGGATCTACAAGAGATGGGTGAGATCCTAAATGAATATTTCTCATCAGTTTTTACTGTTGAGAAAAGCATGGACATTAGGGAACTTGGGGAAATAAATAGTGATGTCTCGAGGAGTGTACATATTACAGAGAAGGAGATGCTATAAGTCTTAAAGCGCATCAAGGTAGATAAATCCCCAGCACCTGATGAAGTGTATCCCTGGACATTGTGGGAGGTTAGGGAAGAATTTGCAGCTCCCCTAGCCGAGATATTTGAATCATTGTTAGTCACGGGTGAGGTGTCTGAAGATTGAAGAGTGGCAAATGTTGTGCCTTTGTTTAAAAAGGGCTGCAGGGAAAAGCCTGGGAACTACAGGCCAGTGAGCCTCACATCTGTGGTGGGTAAATTATTGGAAGGTATTTTGAGAGACAGGATCTACAGGCATTTAGAGACGCAAGGATTGATTAGGGACAGTCAGCATGGCTTTGTGTGTGGAAAATCATGTCTCACAAATTTAATTGAGCTTTTTGAAGGGGTAACCAAGAAGGTAGATGAGGACAGTGCAGTTGATATTGTCTACATGGACTTTAGCAAGGCCTTTGACAAGGTACCGCATGGTAGGTTGTTGCATAAAGTTAAATCTCAAGGGATCCAGAGTGAAGTATCTAAATGGATACCAAATTGGCTTCTTGACTGAAGCCAGAGGATGGTTGTAGAGAGTTGTTTTTCACACAGAAGGTGGTGAGTGTCTGGACCTCAGCTATTTACCATTTATATAGATGATCTGGAGGAGGGAACCGAGTGCAGGGTGTCGAAATTTGCTGATGACACCAAGATTGGGGGAAAGGCAAATTGCGCGGAGGGTGTGGATAGTCTGCAGAAGGATCTAGATAGGCTGGGCGAATGGACCAGGAAATGGCAAATGGAATTTAATGTTGGCAAGTGTGAGGTGGTCCACTTTGGTAGGAGGAATGGTAGGAAGGACTATTACTTACGGGGCGAAAAACTGCAGCAAGCGACGGTGCAGAGGGACCTCGGGGTCCTTGTGCATGAGTCACAAAAACCCAGCTTGCAGGTGCAGCAGGTGGTCAGGAAGGCGAATGGGATGCTGGCCTTCATAGCGAGGGGGATTGAATATAAAAGTAGGGAGGTCTTGCTGCAGCTGTATAGGGCATTGGTGAGGCCGCAGCTGGAGTACTGTGTGCAGTTTTGGGCGCCGCACCTGCGCAAGGATATTTTGGCCCTGGAGGGAGTGCAGAGGAGGTTTACTAGGCTGATACCGGAGTTGAGGGGATTGAGCTATGAGGAGAGGCTGAATAAACTAGGCTTGTACTCGTTAGAGTTTAGAAGAATGAGGGGAGATCTCATTGAGACGTATAAGATGATGAATAGGATGGATAGGATAGAGGTGGAGAGACTCTTCCCGCTCAAAAAAGACAGTAGGACTAGGGGGCACAGCCTCAAGATAATGGGGAGGCGGTTTAGAACAGAGTTGAGGAGGAACTTCTTCACCCAAAGGGTGGTGAATCTCTGGAATTCTCTGCCCGTTGAAGTGGTGGAGGCTGCCTCGCTAAATATTTTTAAGAAACGGGTTGATGGGTTTTTGATAAGAGAAGGGATTAAGGGTTATGGGGAGAGGGCGGGAAGGTGGAGCTGAGTCACGACAGATCAGCCATGATCTTATTGAATGGCGGGGCAGGCTCGAAGGGCCAGATGGCCTACTCCTGCTCCTATTTCTTATGTTCTTATGTTCTTAACAAGCTGCCAGAGGTAGTAGTAGAGGCGGGTACAATTTTATCTTTTAAAAATCATTTAGATAGTTACATGGGTACAATGGGTATAAAGGGATATAGGCCAAATGGGGGCAATTGGGATTAGCTTAGGGGTTTTTTTAAAAAAAAGGGCAGCATGGACAAGTTGGGCTGAAGGATCTGTAAACCCCTATTTCCATGCTGTAAGCCTCTATGACTCTAAATAATCTACCTGTATTTATCAGAAAACACAATCAACATCTCCATGGTTTTCCAATGCACACCAACATCTTGTGTTTATATACCATTTTTAACATTGTAATATATTAAGACACTTCACAGGAGTATTAACAAAATTTGACACCAAGCCACGAAAGGAAATGTTAAGACAGATGGTCAGAATCCAGATTGAAGAGCCTTAAGGAGTGTCTTAGGATCATACAACGCAGAAGAGACCCTTCGGCACATCATGTCTGCACCAACAGATTAAAATCAGCTGAACTCCCACCTAATCCCATCTGCCAGCACTTGGCCCATAGCCCTGAATGTTATAATTTGTCAAGTGCTCATCCAGGAACTTCTTAAAGGATATGAGGCAACCCGCCTCTACCATCCTCCCAGGCAGAACATTCCAGACTGTCACCACCCTATGAGAAAAAAAGTTTTCTCATATTCACCCCAAACCTCCTGCCTTTCACCTTGAACCTTTGTCCCCTCATGACTGACCCTTCGAGTAATGGGAACAGCTGCTCCTTATCCACTCTGTCCATGTCTCTCATAATCTTGTACGTCTCAGTCAGGTCATCCTCAGTCTTCTCTACTCCAGAGAAAACAATCCAAACCTATCCAATCTCTCTTCATAACTAAAGTGTTCCATACCAGACAGCTTCCTGATGAATCTCCTCTGCATCCCCTCCAGTGCAAACAGATCCTTCCAATAATGTGGTGACTAGAAGTGCACACAGTACTCTAGCTATGACCACACCAAAGTTCTATACAAATCCAACATGACTTCCCTGCTTTTGTAATCTATGCTTCGATTGATAAAGGAACACAGACTTCAACCGAATAAATGTGTAGTGGTCCATTTTGGCAGGTCCAATGAGATGAAGGAGTATAATATCAGGTGTAAGACTCTTAGCAGTGTAGAGGATCAGAAGGACCTTGGAGTCCGGGTCCATAAGACTCTTAAATCAGCCTCACAGGTGGAGGATGTGGTCATAAAAACATAAGAAATAGGAGCAGGAGTAGGCCATCTAGCCCTTCGAGCCTGCCCCGCCATTCAATAAGATCATGGCTGATCTGAAGTGGATCAGTTCCACTTTCCTGCTCTCTCTCCATAACCCTTAATTCTCTGTCTATCAGAAACCTATCTACCTGTGACTTAAATATATTTAGCGAGGTAGCCTCCACCACTTCAACGGGCAGAGAATTCCAGAGATTCACCACCCTGTGAGTGAAGAAGTTCCTCCTCAACTCCAATCTAAACTGCCCCCCCCCTTGAGGCTGCGCTCTCTAGTCCTGCTATCCTTTCTAAGCAGGAAGAATCTCTCTACCTCTACCCTATCCATCCCTTTCATCAACTTAAACATCTCTATAAGATCCCACCTCATCCTTCTAAACTCCAACAAGTACAGACCCAGTCTATTTAGTCTTTCTTCATAGTCCAACCCCCTCATCTCCGGTATCAGCCTAGTGAACTTCCTCTGCACTCCCTCCAAGGCCAATATATCCTTGCGCAAGTGCGGCGCCCAAAACTGCACACAGTACTCCAGCTGCGGCCTCACCAGTACCTTGTACAGTTGCAGCAAGACCCCCCTGATTTTATATTCTATCCCTCTCGCTATAAAGGGGGATTATAGGGATACCATTCACCTTCTTGATCACCTGCAGACTGGGTTTTAGCGACTCATGCACAAAGACCCCCTGGTCCCTCTGCACCATAGCATGCTGCAGCTTTTCGCCCTTTAAATAGTAATCCCTCCTACTATTATTTCTGCCAAGTGGATAACCTCACACTTGCTAACATTGTATCCACCTCGCCCACTCGCTTAGCCTATCCAGATCCCTCTGCAGACTTTCCACACCCTCCCCTGGTCAAAAAGGTGTATGGTGTACTGGCCTTCATTAATCGGGGGATTGAGTTTTGGAGTCGGGAGATAATGCTGCAGTTTTATAAGACCCTAGTCAGACCTCACTTGGAGTACTGTGCATAGTTCTGGTCGCCTCATTACAAGAAAGATGTGGAACCTATTGAAAGGGTACAGAGGAGATTTACAAGGATGTTGCCTGGATTGGGAGGCATGCCTTATGAAGATAGGTTGAGGGAGTTCGGTCTTTTCTCCCTGGAGAGACGAAGGATGAGAGGTGACCTGATAGAGATTTATAAGATGTTGAGAGGTATAGATCAGGTGGATTCTCAGAGGCTGTTTCCCAGGGCTGAAATGGTTTCATACGAGAGGACACAGGTTTAAGGTGCTGGGGAGCAAGTACAGAGGGGATGTCAGGGGTAAGTTTTTCACTCAGAGGGTGGTGGGTGGGTGGAATCGGCTGCCGTCAGTGGTGGTGGAGTTGAACTCGTTGGGGTCTTTTAAGAGACTTCTGGATGAGTACATGGGACTTAATAGGATTAAGGGTTATAGATAGGCCTGGTAGGTAGGGATATGATCAGCGCAACTTGTGGGCCGAAGGGCCTGTTTGCGCTGTAGTTTTCTACGTTCTATGTTCTAACACCGCTCAACGATCACCAGGCAGAAGTGTTCTCTTCCTATCAGGGAACACATCAGCAGTCGCAGGCATTCAATCTCTGTTCTTCGGGTAAGCATTCTCCAAGGCGGCCTTCACAACACATGGCAATGCAGAATCACTGAACGGAAACTGATAGCCAAGTTCCGCACACATGAGGACAGCCTCAACAGGGATCTTGGGTTCATGTCGCACTATCTGTTAACCCCCAAGACTTGCCTGGGCTTGCAAAATCTCACTAACTATCCTGGTGGAGACAATACACACTTACCCCTCTCTCCACTCACATTGTCTGTTCTTTTAAGACTTGATTACCCGTAAAGACTCACATTCCAAAAATTATCTTGTAAATTGAGTTTGTGTTTATATATACCCTGTTTGTGAACCCAACAGTTCACTCAGCTGAAGATGGAGCAATACTCCGAAAGCTTGAGCTACCAAATAAACCTGTTGTAATTTAATTTGTTCTTCTGGTGTCGATTACTCGATTGATAAAGGCAGGTGTTCCATGTGCCTTTTTCACCAGTCTACCAACACGCCCTTCCGCTTTCAGACATCTGTGGACAGAAACTCCAAGGGCCCTTGGTTCCACAGAACTTCCTAATATCCTACCATTCATTGAATTTCTTTTGTCAAATTCCATCTTCCATACTGTTATCATCTCACACTTTCTGGGGTTAAATTCCATCTGCCACTTATCTGTCCATTTGGCCATTTCATCTAGACCATGTAGCTCAAAACACTCCAGCTCACTATTAAGCACCCAGCCAATCTTTGCATCATCTGCAAATTTACTAATCCTCCCCTCCACGTAGTTATCAATGTCATTTACGTAAATGACAGATAATAGGGGGCCCAGCAGGGACCCCTGTGATTCGCCACTGGACACTGGCTTTCAGTCACCAAAGCAGCCTTCTGTTATCACCCTGTCTCTCCTACAACTGAGCCAATTTTGAATCCACTTTATCAAATTACCCTGCATCCTGTGTGAATTGACCTTCTTTGCAAGTCTCCCATGTGGGACCTTGTCAAAGGCTTTGCTGAAATCCATATAAACTACATGGTTATGATCTACAACTATAATCTATGACTGCTTATAAGAACATAAGAAATAGGACCAGGAGTAGGCCATCTAGCCCTTCGAGCCTGCCCCGCCATTCAATAAGATCATGGCTGATCTGTCGTGGCTCAGTTCCACATTCGCGCCCTCTCCCCATAACCCTTAATCCCCTCTCTTATCAAAAACCCATCAACCAGCGTCTTAAAAATATTTAGCGAGGCAGCCTCCACCACTTCAACGGGCAGAGAATTCCAGAGATTCACCATCCTTTGAGTGAAGAAGTTCCTCCTCAACTCCGTTCTAAACCGCCCCCCCCTTTATCTTGAGGCTGTGCCCCCTAGTCCTACTGTCCTTTCTGAGTGGGAAGAGTCTCTCCATCTCTATCCTATCCATCCTATTCATCATCTTATACGTCTCAATGAGATCTCCCCTCATTCTTCTAAACTCTAACGAGTACAAGCCTAATCTATTCAGCCTCTCCTCATAGCTCAACCCCCTCAACTCATGGGCCAGGAAATGGCAAATGGAATTTAATGTTGGCAAGTGTGAGGTGGTCCACTTTGGTAGGAAGAATGGTAGGAAGGACTATTACTTACATGGTGAAAAACTGCAGCAGGCGACGGTGCAGAGGGATCTCGGGGTCCTTGTGCATGAGTCGCAAAAACCCAGCTTGCAGGTACAGCAGGTGGTCAGGAAGGCGAATGGGATGCTGGCCTTTATAGCGAGGGGGATTGAATATAAAAATAAGGAGGTCTTGCTGCAGCTGTATAGGGCATTGGTGAGGCCGCAGCTGGAGTACTGTGTGCAGTTTTGGGCGCCGCACCTGCGCAAGGATATTTTGGCCCTGGAGGGAGTGCAGAGGAGGTTTACTAGGCTGATACCGGAGTTGAGGGGATTGAGCTATGAGGAGAGGCTGAATAAACTAGGCTTGTACTCGTTAGAGTTTAGAAGAAAGAAGGGAGATCTCATTGAGACGTATAAGATGATGAATGGGATGGATAGGATAGAGTTGGAGAGACTCTTCCTGCTCAGAAAGGACAGTAGGACTAGGGGGCACGGCCTCAAGATAAAGGGGGGGGGGCGGTTTAGAACGGAGTTTAGGAAGAACTTCTTCACTAAAAGGGTGGTGAATCTCTGGAATTCTCTGCCCGTTGAAGTGGTGGAGGCTGCCTCGCTAAATATTTTTAAGAAGCGGGTTGATGGGTTTTTGATAAGAGAGGGGATTAAGGGTTATGGGGAGAGGGCGGGAAGGTGGAACTGAGCCACGACAGATCAGCCATGATCTTATTGAATGGTGGGGCAGGCTCGAAGGGCCAGATGGCCTACTCCTGCTCCTATTTCTTATGTTCTTATGTTCAACTTCGGCATCAGCCTAGTAAACCTCCTCTGCACTCCCTCCAAGGCCAAAATATCCTTGCGCAGGTGCGGCGCCCAAAACTGCACACAGTACTCCAGCTGCGGCCTCACCTATGCCCTATATAGCTGCAGCAAGACTTCCCTACTTTTATATTCAATCCCCCTAGCTATGAAGGCCAGCATCCCATTCGCCTTCCTGACCACCTGCTGCACCTGCAAGCTGGGTTTTTGCGACTCATGCACAAGGACCCCGAGGTCCCTCTGCACCGTCGCCTGCGGCAGTTTTTTGCCATGTAAGTAATAATCCTTCCTACCATTATTCCTACCAAAGTGGACCACCTCACACTTGCCAACATTAAATTCCATTTGCCAGTTCCTGGCCCATTCGCCCAGCCTATCTAGATCCTTCTGCAGACTCTCCACACCCTCCGCACAATTTGCCGTTCCACCAATTTTGGTGTCATCAGCAAATTTCGACACCCTACACTCGGTTCCCTCCTCCAGATCATCTATATAAATGGTAAAAAGCTGAGGCCCCAGCACCGACCCCTGGGGCACTCCACTAGTCACCAACCGCCAATCCGAATATCACCCATTGACCCCCACTCTCTGCCTCCTATTTGACAACCAATCCTCTATCCACGCTAACACCCTACCCCAACTCTATGCCCCCTCACCTTCTGCAATAACCTCTTGTGAGGTACCTTGTCAAACGCCTTCTGAAAATCAAGAAAGACCACATCCACCGGCTCTCCTCTATCCACCGCCCTAGACACATCCTCATAGAACTCCAATAAATTCGTCAGACACGACTTCCCCTTAACGAAACCGTGCTGCGTCTGCTCTATCAAGCAATTCCCCTCAAGATGCCTCGCTATTTGCTCCTTGATGACGGATTCTAACATTTTCCTACAACAGACGTTAAACTAACCGGCCTATAATTCCCTGCCTTTTGCCTGGCACCCTTCTTAAACAACGGCATAAAATTAGCCATTTTCCAATCTTCCGGCACTTCCCCGGAATCCAGCGACGTCTGGAAAATAACCACCAAGGTATCCACTATCACCTCCGCCATTTCTTTCAGAACCCTCGGATGCATTCCATCCGGTCCTGGGGACTTGTCCACAATCAGCCCCTCCAGTCTGTCGAGCACCGCCTCTCTAGAAACAGTAATGTCATTGAGACTCTCCAGTCCTACCACCTTTCCATTGCTAACACCCGGCAAATTATTCACGTCCTCCTCCGTGAAGACAGAAACAAAAAAGTAATTCAAGGCCTCAGCCATATCCCCATCCCCTACCACTAAGTCCCCCTTTTCATCCTCTAAGGGACCAACGTTTACCCTAGCCAGCCTTTTCCTTTTTATATATTTATAAAAACTCTTGCTATCCTTTTTTATATTAAGCGCTAGCCCAGCTTCATAGTTTCTCCTACCCTCCTTTATCAACTTCTTTGTCAATCTTTGTTGACATTTAAACCTCTCCCAATCCTCTTCTCGCCCACTACTCTTAGCTACTCTAAACTCCTCCGCTTTTAATTTAACACTTTCCTTCACCTCCTTCGTTATCCTTTGGATAGGACCTATAAAAGGTGAAGGGGGAAAAGTCTGTGTGGAACCAGAGGAAATGGCAGAGGTGCTTAATGAGTACTTTGCCTCAGTATTCACAGTGGAAGCTGATCCGGGAGATTTTGCTATGGACTTGCAGCAGATGGAAAAGATTGAGTACGTGGACATTAAGGAGGAGGATGTGTTAGAACTTTTGAATTCTATCAAAATAGATAAGTCGCCGGGACCAGATGGGATGTACCCCAGGATACTGTGGGAGGCCAGGGAAGTGATTGCAGAGCCCCTGGCGATGATCTTTGCGTCGTCAATGGAGACGGGAGAGGTTCCGGAAGATTGGAGGATTGCGGATGTAGTCCCTATTTTCAAGAAAGGGAACAGAGATGGCCCGGGAAATTACCGCCCGGTGAGTCTGACCTCAGTGGTTGGTAAGCTGATGGAGAGGCTTCTGAGGGACAAGATTTACGAGCATTTGGAGAGGTTTGACATGATCAGGAATAGTCAGCATGGATTTGTCAAGGGCAGGTTGTGCCTTACGAGCCTAGTTGAGTTCTTCGATAATGTGACTGAACACATTGACGAAGGAAGTGCCGTGGACGTAGTGTACATGGACTTCAGCAAGGCTTTTGATAAGGTCCCCCATGCAAGACTTCTTGAGAAGGTGAGAGGGCATGGGATCCAAGGGCCTTTGGCCTTGTGGATCCAGAACTGGCTTGCCTGCAGAAGGCAGAGAGTGGTTGTGGATGGGGCTTTTTCGGAATGGAGGTCAGTCACCAGTGGGGTGCCCCAGGGATCTGTTCTGGGACCCTTGCTGTTTGTCATTTTCATAAATGACCTGGATGAGGAAGTGGAGGGATGGGTTAGCAAGTTCGCTGATGACACGAAGGTCGGTGGTGTTGTGGATGGTCTGGAAGGATGTCAAAAGTTGCAGCAGGACATAGATAGGATGTAGGAATGGGCGGAGAAGTGGCAGATGGACTTCAAAGCAGATAAATGTGTAGTTGTCCATTTCGGCAGAACCAACGGGATGAACGAGTACACTATCAAGGGCAGGAGTCTTAGTAGCGTTGAAGAGCAGAAGGATCTTGGGGTCCGGGTCCACAGGACTCTTAAATCGGCCTCGCAGGTGGAGGAGGTGGTCAAGAAGGCGTATGGTGTACTGGCCTTCATTAATCGAGGGATTGAGTTTAGGAGTCGGGAGGTAATGCTGCAACTTTACAGGACCCTTGTCAGGCCTCATTTGGAGTACTGTGCGCAGTTCTGGTCGCCTCACTATAGGAAAGACGTAGAAGCTATTGAAAGGGTGCAGAGGAGATTTACAAGGATGTTGCCTGGACTGGGAGGCATGCCTTATGAAGATAGGTTGAGGGAGCTGGGACTCTTTTCCCTAGAGAGGCGAAGGTTGAGAGGCGACCTGATAGAAGTTTATAAAATGTTGAGAGGAATGGATAGGGTGGACTCTCAGAGGCTATTTCCCCGGGTTGAAATGGTCGCTACGAGAGGACACAGATTTAAGGTGCGGGGAGGGAAGTACAGAGGTGATGTTAGGGGTAAGTTTTTCACTCAGAGGGTGGTGAGTGAATGGAATCGGCTGCCGTCATCGGTGGTGGAGGCGAACTCGCTGGGGTCTTTTAAAAGACTTCTGGATGAGTATATGGGGTTTAATGGGATTGGGGGTTATAGATAGGTCTATAGATTGGTGGGGTTGATGTGATCGGCGCAACTCGAGGGCCGAAGGGCCTGTTTGTGCTGTAGTGTTCTATGTTCTATGTTCTATATGGAATTTAATGGGATTGGGGGTTATAGATAGGTCTGTAGGTTGGTAGGTGTTGATGTGATCAGCGCAACTCGTGGGCCGAAGGGCCTGTTTGTGCTGTAGTGTTCTATGTTCTATCCACGCCTTATTACCTCTCCTCCTACGGTCCTTTTTAACCATCGGAATAAATTTCTGCTGAGCACCAAGACAGATCTCCTTAAAGATCCTTCACTGCTCCTCAGCAGACCTACCTACCAACGCGCTCCCCCACTCCACATTTGCCAATTCTTCTCTCATCCTACCGTACTCCCCTATGTTCAAACAAAGGACAATGTCCGGGAACCCACTTTCTCCTCCTCCATCTACACCAGAAACTCCACCATACAATGATCACTCTCCCCAAGAGGATCCTTCACCACAAGGTCCCTAATTCTACCCGCCTCATTACGTAGCACCAGATCCAAGATAGCTCGCTCCCTCGTCGGCTCCAACACACACTGTTCAAGTAAATTATCCCTGCAGCATTCCAAGAACTCCTCCTCGAGCCCACCACGTCCAACATGGGTCGACCAATCAATATGTAGATTGAAATCCCCCATCATTATCGCCGTCCCATTCCTGCACGCCGCACTTATTTGTGCGTTAACAGCCCCGCCCCACCTCCAGATCATTATTTGGGGGCCTATAGACGACACCCACCAGCGTCTTCCTCCCTTTGCTGTTCCTAATCTCTACCCACAACAATTCCACTTTCTGCTCTTTGGTTCCTATATCATCCCTTACTACCACCCTGATGCTATCCTTAATCAGCAGAGCTACGCCCCCCCCCCCCTTTTTCCTCCCGCCTATCCTTCCTAAACACTTGATAACCCTGTACATTCAGCTCCCAGTCCCTGTCACCCTGCAGCCACGTCTCTGTAATGGCCACCAGATCATATCCATTTGTGTTGATCTGCGCCACCAGCTCATCCACTTTATTCCGAATGCTTCGTGCATTCAGATAAAGCACCTTCATCCCAGCCTTCACCTGTACCCTATTTGCCAGAACGCCACCAACCATACTCCCTTTATTATTGGGACATCCTCGGCCTCCTCCCTTACCTGCACCCTCTCCTTAACTTTAGGCCTCGTAATGTCACCTACCCTCGCACCCTCACCCCCGCGCGTTGGAAGGTAGGTCTGCTGAGGAGCTGTGGAGGATCTTTAAGGAGATCTTTCTTGGTGCTCAGCAGAAATTTATTCCGATGGTCAAAAAGGATCGTAGGAGGGAGATTTTGTTATGGATTTGCAGCAGATGGAAAAGATTGAATACGTGAATATTAAGGAGGAGGATGTGTTGGAACTTTTCAATTCTATCAAGGTAGATAAGTCACCTGGACCAGATGGGATGTACCCCAGGATACTGTGGGAGGCCAGGGAAGAGATTGCAGAGCCCCTGGCGATGATCTTTGCCTCATCAATGGAGATGGGAGTGGTTCCGGAGGATTGAAGGATTGCGGATGTAGTCCTATTTTCAAGAAAGGGAACAGAGATAGCCCGGAAATTACCGACCGGTGAGTCTGACCTCAGTGGTTGGTGAGCTGATGGAAAGGCTTAGTGTAAAGCCCTAACTACAGTCCTATTTACACGATTCGCCAGCACTCTGGTCCCAGCACGGTTCAGACCAACCCCATCCCACCCGAACAGGTCCCACCTACCCCAATACTGATGTCAATGCCCCATAAATTCAAACCCATTCCTCCCACACCAATCCCTGAGCCACCCATTCACTTCCTTAATCCTATCAACTTTACGCCCGTCTGCATCTGGTTCAGGCAGTAGCCCAGAGATAACCACCTTGTCGGTTCTACTTTTTAATTCCATTCCCAGCTTCTCATACTCCCTCCCTCCAAGATTGGGGGAAAGGCAAATTGTGCGGAGGGTGTGGAGAGTCTGCAGAAGGATCTAGATAGGCTGGGCGAATGGGCCAGGAAATGGCAAATGGAATTTAATGTTGGCAAGTGTGAGGTGGTCCACTTTGGTAGGAATAATGGTAGGAAGGACTATTACTTACGTGGCGAAAAACTGCAGCAGGCGACGGTGCAGAGGGACCTCGGGGTCCTTGTGCATGAGTCGCAAAAACCCAGCTTGCAGGTGCAGCAGGTGGTCAGGAAGGCGAATGGGATGCTGGCCTTCATAGCGAGGGGGATTGAATATAAAAGTAGGGAGGTCTTGCTGCAGCTGTATAGGGCATTGGTGAGGCCGCAGCTGGAGTACTGTGTGCAGTTTTGGGCGCTGCACCTGCGCAAGGATATTTTGGCCTTGGAGGGAGTGCAGAGGAGGTTTACTAGGCTGATACCGGAGTTGAGAGGGTTGAGCTATGAAGAGAGGCTGAATAAACTAGGCTTGTACTCATTAGAGTTTAGAAGAATGAGGGGAGATCTCATTGAGATGTATAAGATGATGAATTGGATGTATAGGATAGAGGTGGAGAGACTCTTCCCGCTCAGAAAATACAGTAGGACTAGGGGGCACAGCCTCAAAATAAAGGGGAGGCGGTTTAGAACGGAGTTGAGGAGGAACTTCTTCACTCAAAGGGTGGTGAATCTCTGGAATTCTCTGCCCGTTGAAGTGGTGGAGGCTGCCTCGCTAAATATTTTTAAGAAGTGGGTTGATGGGTTCTTGATAAGAGAGGGGATTAAGGGTTATGGGGAGAGGGCGGGAAACTGAGCCACAACAGATCAGCCATGATCTTATTGAATGGCGGGGCAGGCTCGAAGGGCCAGATGGCCTACTCCTGCTCCTATTTCTTATGTTCTTATGTTCTCCCCAGATCCTCAGTTTGCATTTTGCCTGCGTCGTCGGCACCCACATGTACCACAACGACCAGATTCTCACCCTCCCACTCCAGGTTCCTCTGCAGCCCAGATGTGACATCCCGGACCCGAGCACCAGGCAGACAACACACCCTTCTGTGCACTTTGTCATTGTGACAAAGGACAGTGTCAATACCCTTAACCCCACTGTCCCCAGTTATGATTACATTCCTTATCACCTTCTCTTTGCCTATGACCGGTGTCTGCATCACTGGACTGTGTGCAGTTTGCTCACCAACCTCACCTCCCTCGCTCTTGTCCACACTGGAAGCAAGAACCTCAAACCTGTTAAGCAGATTGAGAGGCTGAGGCATTTGGTCCCCACCCTCCTTCCTCTCAGCAGCTCCCTCCTCTTCCTGACCCTTAGAGTTAGCCAGTCTATGGGGGTGGATGTCATTTACACCCCATTGACAATGGCACCCTCTCTCCCCCTGATGAGCTTCAGTGTCTGTAGCTCAGAGGCCAGCTCATCGACCTTGAGCTGGAGCTCCTCCAGCAACCTGCACATACTGTAGACATGGTCACTGGGAAGGACCCTGGGGTCCACCAGCTCCCACATCATACAGAAACAACACATCACATGGCCCTCCATTATTCACTGTAGTAGTATTGAAAATTTCCACATGAACTTACGTGGCCCTTTTTCTCCCCAGCCCTTTGATCCTTAGCCCTAATAGCTCACTCTGCTTCCCTCTCACTCCACTGCCCGCTCCGACGCTGCCCGCTGTCTATACCAGGCCTCCTTTTAAACCTGGCGCTGTTTTAAAGCCTGCTCATCCACAACTCCCTGCTATCCACTCCCTTAGAATTCTTAAAGCGGTAAATACAAAAAGCCCGCAAAAATGCTTTTAAATGATTTAAACAGTTCTACAAGGTAGGTTTCTTACTATGAAAGTGCTTTAAACTTATTTAAAGAGGTTTTTAACAGATAATTTCTTATCTGACTCTCTGCTCCCTCACTTGTCTGCTCCAGCAAACAATGGAAGCTGATCAAGAAGGGAGAAAGAACTCACTAGGGAAGGAATTCTAGAGAATTAGGGCCTTGCTGGAGTGATGAAAATTTAATGTTTGAAAGGTTAGAGCTGGAAGGATGCAGGGACTGGGGAGTTGGAGAAGGTACAGAGATAGGCAGGAGCAAGGCCATGTAAGTGATGGTATGGTTGCTACTCCCCATTATCTCCACTTTAGACACTGAGAATGCTGTTGAGAACGATATACTTGTCTTCCTGATTGAAAAAGAAAAAGGTGGTTGAAATACAATTTCCTTTGTATGTACGTGTACTGTAAATCCACTAGAGTGCAGAAGCGGCCAGTGCACGATTTACCTTGAATAATATAAATGATTCCTGATAAAATATTTCATTGAAGGAATTGATGAGGTTGGTACTATTGGAGATGGCATTTCTTTTTTCATTTATTCTTTGGGCATCACTGACAAGGCCAGTATTTATTGCCCTTCTCTAATTGCCCTTAAATTGAGTGTCTTGTGAGACAATTTCTGAAGTTGAGAGTTAGCCACGCTGCTGTATGTTTGGAGTCACATGTTGGCCAAATGAGAGAGGGATGGCAGATTTCCTTTGCTAAAGGATTTTAATGAAAAGAACAAGTTTTTAAACATTAATTAATAATAGCCATCATAATTATCATCATTGAGACCAGCTTTTTAAATCCATCTTTATTAATTGAATTTAGATTTGACCAGCGTCTGTAGTGGGATTTGAAATTCAGTTCCCAGAACATTAATCTGGGCAACTAGATTTCTTATTCAGTGACATTTCCACAATCCCACCATCTCTGTTGACAGAACCACTGCACATTGTATTACTAAACTGTACAGCCAAACAAGTCACAGATAAATTTTCTGTTCTATACAGAGGTCACCAATCTCCTTGGGACAGGAACAATGTTCTCAGCATCACTTTGTCAGTAGGGGCTGGAATGAGGGAAAGAAATACCCTAGGTTTCTGCTTATGATTGTGATTCAATAACTCCTTATGGAAAATGCATATATGGCTTTTGAGAGGGTTTATCTGTCACCCCTTCCCCCGTAAATAGTTTGCCCACCTCTCACAAAGGTGGGCAAACATCACGTCAATAATAGCAACTTTAGATGCAATTCTAGAGAGCTTACGTTACATGGAATCATACAGCGCAGAAGAGGCCCTTTGGCCCATCGAGTCCACATGAACACTTTAGAAACACCTGAACTCCCACCTAATCCCATCTGCCAGCACTTTGCCTTTAGCCCTGAATGTTACGATGTGCCAAGTATTCATCCAGATGCTTTTTAAAGGATATTCATCCAGATGCTTTTTAAAGGCAACCCACCTCTACAACCCCCCCAGGCAGCACATTCCAGGCAGTCATCACCCTCTGGGTAAAATGTTTTTCCTCACCTCCCACTCCTTACCTTGGAACTATGTCACCTTGTAACTGACCCATTAACTAAAGGGCACAGCTACCCTTTATCCAATCTGTCCTAATCTCTCATAATCTTGTACACCTCAATTAGGTCACCCCTCAGTCTTCTCTGCTCCAATGAAAACAACCCAAGCCTAGCCAACCTCTCTTTATGACTTAAATGTTCCATCCCAGGCAGCACCCTGGTCAATCTGCTCTGCAGCCCCTCCACTGCAATCACATTCTTCCGATAATATAACAGAACTACGCACACTACTCCAGCTGTGGCCTCCCCGAAGTTCTACACTACTCCAACACGACTTCCCTGCTTTTGCCGTCTATGCCTCAATTGAGAAAGGCAAGTGTCCCATCTGCCTTTTTCACTACCTTACCAACATGCTCTTCTGCTTTCAGAGTTCTGTGGACAAACACGCTAAGGTCCCTTTATTCCACAGAACTTCCTAGTGTCCTACCATTCATCGAGTACTTTCTTGTCAAATTACTCCTTCCAAAATGTATCATCTCACACTTTTCAGGATTAAATTCCATGTGCCAATTATCTGCACATTTGACCATTTAGTCTATATCTTCTTGTAGCCTAAGACACTCCACCTCACTTTTAGCCACCCGGCCAATCTTTGTGTCATCCGCAAACTTGCTAATCCTACCCCCCCGCATAGTCATCTACATAAATGACGAATAATAGGGGAGCCCAACAGAGATCCCAATGGAATGCCACTGGACGATGGCTTCCAGTCACTGAAGTAGCCTTCTGTCATCACCTTCTGTCTCCTATAGCTGAGCCAATTTTAATCCACTTTATCAAATTATCCTGTATTCCATGTGAATTTACCTTCTTTACAAGTCTCCTATGTGGCCTTGTCAAATGTTTCGCTGAAATCTGGATAAACTACATCGATTGCACTACCCTCATTTTCACACATAGTTACCACCTCAAAAACTTGAATCAAATTTGTTGGAATGACCTCCCTCTGCCAAAGTCATGTTGACTATTCCTGATCAAGCTTTGCCTCTCCAAGTGGAGATAGATGCTCTCCTTCAGATGTCTCTGCTAATAGTTTCACTGCCACTGACATGACACTCACTGGTCTGTAGTTCCCTGGTTTAGCTCTACAACCCTTTTAAATAGCAGAACCACATTAGCTGTTCTCCAGTTGTCTGACACTTCCCCCCGTGGCCAGACAGGAATTGAAAATTTGGTTCAAAGTTCCCACAATCTCCTCTCTTGCCTCCCAAAGCAACCTAGGGCACAATTCATCTGGAACTGGAGATTTATTCACTTTTAAAGCTTCTAATACCTCCAATACCTTGTCCTTCCCTATGTCAATTTGCTCAAGAACCTCACAATCTCTCTCCCTGAATTCCATACATAGAACATAGATAGAACATAGAACATTACAGCACAGAACAGGCCCTTCGGCCCACGATGTTGCGCCGACCAGTTACAAAACAATGACCCACTACCTAAACCAATCCCTTTTCGTCCATAAACCTATCCACAGATCTCTTAAATGCCATCAAACTAGGCGCATTTACAACTGCAGCTGGCAGGGCATTCCAGTCCCTCACCACCCTCTGGGTAAAGAACCTACCCCTGACATCAGTCCTATAACTACCCCCTCTTAATTTAAAGTCGTGCCCCCTCGTGCTAGCTTTCTCCATCCTAGGAAAAAGGTTATGGGTTCCCAGACAAGCGTCCTTTGTTTGAATAGAGGGGAGTATGGTAGGATGAGAGAAGAATTGGCGAATGTGGACTGGGGGAGCGCGTTGGAAGGTAGGTCTGCTGAGGAGCAGTGGAGGATCTTTAAGGAGATCTTTCTTGGTGCTCAGCAGAAATTTATTCCGATGGTTAAAAAGGACTGTAGGAGGAGAGGTAATAAGCCGTGGATAACGAAGGAGGTGAAGGAAAGTGTTAAACTAAAAGCGGAGGAGTTTAGAGTAGCTAAGAGCAGTGGGCGAGAAGAGGATTGGGAGAGGTTTAAATGTCAACAAAGATTGACAAAGAAATTGATAAAGGAGGGTAGGAGAAGCTATGAGGCTGGGCTAGCACTTAATATAAAAAAGGATAGCAAGAGTTTTTATAAATATATAAAAAGGAAGAGGCTGGCTAGGGTGAACGTTGGTCCTTTAGAGGATGAGAAAGGGGAGCTAGTGGTAGGGGATGGGGATATGGCTCAGGTATTGAATAACTTTTTTGTTTCTGTCTTCACGGAGGAGGACGTGAATAATTTGCCGGGTGTTAGCGATGGAAAGGTGGTAGGAATGGAGGGTCTTAATGACATTACTGTTACTAGAGAGGCGGTGCTCGACAGGCTGGAGGGGCTGATTGTGGACAAGTCCCCAGGACCGGATGGAATGCATCCGAGGGTTCTGAAAGAAATGGCGGAGGTGATAGTGGATGCCTTGGTGGTTATTTTCCAGACGTCGCTGGATTCCGGGGAAGTGCTGGAAGATTGGAAAACGGCTAATGTTACGCCGTTGTTTAAGAAGGGTGCCAGGCAAAAGGCAGGGAATTATAGGCCGGTTAGTTTAACGTCTGTGGTAGGTAAAATGTTAGAATCCGTCATTAAGGAGGAAATAGCGAGGCATCTTGAGGGGAATTGCTTGATAGGGCGGACGCAACACGGTTTCATTAAAGGGAAGTCGTGTCTGACAAATTTACTGGAGTTCTATGAGGATGTGTCTAGGGCAGTGGATAGAGGAGAGCCGGTGGATGTGGTCTTTCTTGATTTTCAGAAGGCGTTTGACAAGGTACCTCACAAGAGGTTATTGCAGAAGGTCAGAGGACATGGAGTTGGGGGTAGGGTGTTAGCGTGGATAGAGGATTGGTTGTCAAATAGGAGGCAGAGAGTGGGGGTCAATGGATGCTATTCGGATTGGCGGTTGGTGACTAGTGGGGTGCCCCAGGGGTCGGTGCTGGGGCCTCAGCTATTTACCATTTATATAGATGATCTGGAGGAGGGAACCGAGTGCAGAGTGTCGAAATTTGCTGATGACACCAAGATTGGGGGAAAGGCAAATTGTGCGGAGGGTGTGGATAGTCTGCAGAAGGATCTAGATAGGCTGGGCGAATGGGCCAGGAAATGGCAAATGGAATTTAATGTTGGCAAGTGTGAGGTGGTCCACTTTGGTAGGAGGAATGGTAGGAAGGATTATTACTTACGTGGCGAAAAACTGCAGCAGGCGACGGTGCAGAGGGACCTCGGGGTCCTTGTGCATGAGTCGCAAAAACCCAGCTTGCAGGTGCAGCAGGTGGTCAGGAAGGCAAATGGGATGCTGGCCTTCATAGCGAGGGGGATTGAATATAAAAGTAGGGAGGTCTTGCTACAGCTGTATAGGGCATTGATGAGGCCGCAGCTGGAGTACTGTGTGCAGTTTTGGGCGCCGCACCTGCGCAAGGATATTTTGGCCCTGGAGGGAGTGCAGAGGAGGTTTACTCGGCTGATACCGGAGTTGAGGGGATTGAGCTATGAGGAGAGGCTGAATAAAGTAGGCTTGTACTCGTTAGAGTTTAGAAGAATGAGGGGAGATCTCATTGAGACGTATAAGATGATGAATGGGATGGATAGGATAGAGGTGGAGAGACTCTTCCCGCTCAAAAAAGACAGTAGGACTAGGGGGCACAGCCTCAAGATAAAGGGGGAGCGGTTTAGAACAGAGTTGAGGAGGAACTTCTTCACTCAAAGGGTGGTGAATCTCTGGAATTCTCTGCCCGTTGAAGTGGTGGAGGCTGCCTCGCTAAATATTTTTAAGACGTGGGTTGATGGGTTTTTGATAAGAGAGGGGATTAAGGGTTATGGGGAGAGGGCGGGAAGGTGGAGCTGAGTCACAACAGATCAGCCATGATCTTATTGAATGGCGGGGCAGGCTCGAAGGGCCAGATGGCCTACTCCTGATCCTATTTCTTATGTTCTTAAAACCTTACCATCATCCTCATTCTCTTGGGTGAAGACGGATGTGAAGTAAACATACAAAATAGGTGCTGGAGTAGGCCAGTTGGTCCTTTGCCACCATTCAATATGATCAAGACTGATCATGCACTTTCAGTATCCCTCTCCCACTTTCTCTCCATACACCTTGATCCCTTTAGCCTCAAGGGCCATGTCCAGCTCCCTCTTGAATATCTCTAACAAACTGATTGCTGCAGCTTTCTGTGGTAGAGAATTCCACAGGTTTACAACTCTCTGAGTGAAGAAGTTCTTCCTCATCTCAGTCCTGAATGGTTTAGCCCCCTGTAACTGTGACCCCCACCCCTAGTTCTACACTTACCCAACATCTGAAATATTCTTCCTGCATCCAGCCTGTCCAGTCCCAAATGGATTTTATATGTTTCTATGAGATCCCCTCTCATTCTTCTAAATTCCACTGAGTACAAGCCCAGTCGACTCCCTCAATAGCAAGAATGTCCTTCCTCAGACAAGGAAACCAAATCCGCACACAATACTCAAGGTGCCTGTAAAACTGCATCAAGACATCCTTACTCTTATACTCAAGTCCTCTCACTATGAAGACCAGCATGACATTGGCTTTCCTCACCGTCTGCTGTACCTGCATGTCAACCTTCAGCGACTGTTCCACCGTCACACCCAGGTCACGTTGTATTTCCCCTTTTCCTAAACTGCCACCACTCAGATAATAATCTTCCTTCCTGTTTTTGCACCAAAATGGATAATCTCACATTTATCCACATTATTTTGCATTTGCCAAGTATTTGTCCACTCAGCCAGCCTGTCCAAGGCTTCCTGCAGCCTCTGAGCATCCTCCTCACAGCACACACTGCCACCCAGCTTAGTGTGGTCTGCAAATTTGGAGATATTGTATTTAATTCCTTTGTCCAGACCATTAATGTATATTGTGAATAGCTGGGGTCCCAGTATTGAATCCTGCGGTACCCAACTAGTCACTGCCTGCTATTCTGAAAAGGACCCGTTTAATCCCACTCTCTGCTTCCTGTCTGCTAACCAGTTCTCTATCCACCTCAATACATTACCCCAATACCATGAGCTTTCATTTTGCTCACTAATCTCTTGTGTGGGATCTTGTCAAAAGCCTTTTGAAAGTCCAGAAACACAACATCCACTGGTTCACTCTTGTCCATTCTATTGGTCACATCCTCAAAATACTCCAGAAGATTTGTTAAGCATGATTTCCCTTTAGTGAATCCATGCTGACTTCACAGAATCACAGATTACTACAGTGCAGAAGAGGCCCTTTGGCCCATCAAGGTTACACCGATGCATGAAATGCCCTGACCTGCCCACCTAATCCCATTTACCAGCACTTGGCCCAGTGCCTTAGAACATAGGACATAGAACACTACAGCACAAACAGGCCCTTCGGCCCACAAGTTGCGCCGATCACATCTATACCTACCAAGCCATAGAACTATCTGTAACTCCCAATGCCATTAAATCCCATATACTCATCCAGAAGTCTTTTAAAAGACCCCAGCGAGTTCGCCTCTACCACCACCTACAGCAGCCGATTCCATTCACTCACCACCCTCTGAGTGAAAAACTTTCCCCTAACATCTCCTCTGTACTTGCTTCCTAGCACCTTAAACCTGTGTCCTCTCGTAGCGACCATTTCAGCCCTGGGAAATAGCCTCTGAGAGTCCACCCTATCTATTCCTCTCAACATTTTATAAACTTCTATCAGGTCGCCTCTCAACCTTCGCCTCTCCAGGGAAAAGAGTCCCAGCTCCCTCAACCTATCTTCATAAGGCATGCCTCCCAGTCCAGGCAACATCCTTGTAAATCTCCTCTGCACCCTTTCAATAGCTTCTACATCTTTCCTATAGTGAGGCGACCAGAACTGCGCACAGTACTCCAAGTGGGGTCTGACAAGGGTCTTATAAAGTTGCAACATTACCTCCCGACTCCTAAACTCAATCTCTTGATATGGCACACCATATCCCTTAAATGATATGGTGTGCCAAGTACTCATCCAAGTACTTTTTAAAGAATGTAAGGCATCCCACCTCCATCACCCTCCCAGGCAGTACATTCCAGACAGTCACCGCCATCTGGGTGAAGAAGATTTTCCTCCTATCCCCCGAAAATCTCCCACCCCTCACTTTTAACTTGTCCCCCTCGTAACTGACCCTTCAACTAACGAGAACAGTTGCTCTTTATCCACCCTGTCCATGCCCCTCATAATCTTGAACACCTCCAGCAGGTCATCCCTCCATCTTCTCAGCTCCAATGGAAACAACCCAAGCCTATCTAAATCTCTCTTTGTAGCTTAAATGTTCCAAATCCAGGCAATATCCTGGACTTGGACCGATCCTGTCACTGTTTTCCAAATGCTCAGTTATTGCATCCCTAATAATTGATTCCAACATTTTCTCTACCACCAATGTCAGGCTAACTGGACTATAATTCCTGGTTTTCTCTCTCTCTTTTTTTAAAAGGTGGGGTTACATTAGCTGCCCTTCGATCCACTGAACTCTTCCAGAGTCTATAGAATGCTGGAAAATGATCACCAATGCATCCACTATGTGTAGGATCACTTCCTCGAGTACTCTGGGATGCGGAGCATCAGGCTCTGGGGACTTATCAGGTTTTAATCTCAGCAAGTCCCCCAATATAATTTCCTGACTAATAAGAATTTCCTTCAGTTCTTCCTTCATGCTGGACACTCTGTCTCCTGGTATTTATGGAAGGTTAATTGTCTACTCATTCCACACTGTACCAATGTTCTGTGGTTCCACCCATAGATTGTCCTCTTGGGATGTAGAATCTTCAGGTGAGACAGGGGAGGGAGTAAAAGAGGAGGAGGCATTGCATTATTAATAAAGGAGTCAGTTAGTGTCAAAGAGATTAGCAGGGTAAATATGTGGGGTTATGGTGATAGGGCTTAGGTGGGATTGTTGTTGGTGCAGGCTCAATAAGCCAAATGGCCTCTTTCTGCATGGTAAGAATTTTATGATCTATAATTAAAAGAGACAATTGCAATGTGGATATCAAATTACCTAAATAATAGATAACATGTTGGACTTTAACCTGGTGTTGTGAGACTTCTTACTGTGTTTACCCCAGTCCAACGCCGGCATCTCCACATCATAAATAATAGAGAGCAGAGAATAGGAAGCAGAAAAGGATAATGGATGTTTTTTGAGCTGGAGGAATGATTGTAGTGGAGTTCCTCAAGGGTTGATACCTTGCTTTTCCTGATACATATTAATGATCTAGATCTTAGTGTGCATGGAACAATTTCAAAGTCTGCAGATGGCACAAAACTTGGAAATATTGTAAACTGTGAAAAAGACAGCGTAGAACCTCAAAAGAACATAGACAAGTTGGTGGAATGGGCAGATAGAAGTTCTATGCTGAGAAGTGTGAGGTGATGCAATTTGATAGGAAGAACATGGAGAAACAATGTAAAATAAAGGGTAAAATACATAAAGGGGTGCAAGAGCAGAGAGAGCTGGGTGTATTTGTGCAGAGGTCAGTGAAGGTGGAAGGACAGATGGAGAGAGCATTTAATAAAGCAGATAGTATTCTGAACTTTATCAATAGGGGCACAGAGTACAAGAGCAAGGAGGTTATGTTGCACTTATACAAGATACTGGTTAGATCTTAGCTGGAATATTGTGTACAATTTTGGGTGCCACAATATAGGATGGATGTGATCAGATTGGAGAGAGAGAGCAAAAGTGGTTTATTAGAATAGTTCCAGGGACATGAAACTTCAGTTATGATGATAGATCGGAGAAGTTGGGACTGTTCTCCTTGGGGAAAAGAAAGCCAAGAGAAAATTTGATAGAGATGTTCAAAATCATGCGGGGACTGGACAATAGATTGGGAAAAACTATTCCACTCGTAAAAGGACAGAGAATGAGTGGGCGCAGATTTAAATTGATTTGCAAAAGAAGCAAATGTGATATAAGAAAATAATTCTCACCCAGTGAGTGGCTAGGGTATGGAATGTTCCATCTGGAAGTGAACATAAGAACATAAGATAAGAACATAAGAAATAGGAGCAGGAGTCGGCCATCTAGCCCTTCGAGCCTGCCCCGCCATTCAATAAGATCATGGCTGATCTGAAGTGGCTCAGTTCCACTTTCCCACTTTAGAACATAGAACATAACAGCGCAGAACAGGCCCTTCGGCCCACAATGTTGCGCCGACCAGTTAAAAAACAATGACCCTCTAACCTAAACCAATCCCTTTTCGTCCATAAACCTATCCACAGATCTCTTAAACGCCCCCAAACTAGGCACATTTACAACTGCAGCTGGCAGGGCATTCCAATCCCTCACCAGGGCGGCACGGTAGCACAGTGGTTAGCACTGCTGCTTCACAGCTCCAGGGTCCTGGGTTCGATTCCCGGCTCGGGTCACTGCATGTGTGGAGTTTGCACATCCTCCTCGTGTCTGCGTGGGTTTTCTCCGGGTGCTCCGGTTTCCTCCCACAGTCCAAAGATGTGCGGGTTAGGTTCATTGGCTATGCTAAAAAATTGCCCCTTAGTATCCTGGGATGTGTAGGTTAGAGGGATTAGCAGGTAAAATGTGTAGGGATAGGTTCTGGGTGGGATTGTCTTCGGTGCAGACTCGATGGGCCGAAGGGCCTGTTTCTGCACTGTAGGGTTCTATGGTTCTATGGTTCACCCTCTGGGTAAAGAACCTACCCCTGACATCCGTCCTATAACTACCCCCCCTTAATTTAAAGCCATGCCCCCTCGTGCTAGCTTTCTCCATCCGAAGAAAAAGGCTATCACTATCCACTCTATCTAAACCTCTAATCATCTTATATGTTTCAATAAGGTCCCCTCTTAGCTGCCTTCTTTCCAGTGAAAACAACCCCAAATCCCTCAGTCTCTCCTCATAGGACCTCCCCTCCATACCAGGCAACATCCTGGTAAACCTCCTCTGCACCCTCTCCAAAGCCTCTACATCCTTCCTGTAATGTGGGGACCAGAACTGCACACAAAACTCCAAGTGCGGCCGCACCAGAGATGTGTACAGTTGCAACATGAAGCTGCGACTCCTAAATTCAATCCCCCTACCAATGAACGCCAAGACACCGTATGCCTTCTTAACAACCTTATCTACTTGATTCCCAACTTTCAGGGATCTATGTACACATACACCTAGATCCCTCTGCTCCTCCACACTATTCAAAGTCCTCCCGTTAGCCCTATACTCAACACATCTGTTATTCCTACCAAAGTGAATTACCTCACACTTCTCCGAATTAAACTCCATCCGCCACCTCTCGGCCCAGCTCTGCAACCTTTCTAAGTCATCCTGCAAACTATGACACCCTTCCTCACAATCTACCACACCTCCGACTTTGGTGTCATCAGCAAATTTACTAATCCACCCAACCATACCCTCATCCAGATCATTAATAAAAATTACAAACAGCAGTGGCCCCAAAACAGATCCCTGAGGCACACACTTTCTCCCCATAACCCTTAATTCCCCTGTCTATCAGAAACCCAGCTACCCGCGTCTTAAATATATTTAGCGAGGCAGCCTCCACCACTTCAACGGGCAGAGAATTCCAGAGATTCACCACCCTTTGAGTGAAGAAGTTCCACCTCAACTCCGTTCTACACCGCCCCCCCCTTTATCTTGAGGCTGTGCCCCCTAGTCCTACTGTCTTTTTTGAGCGGGAAGAGTCTCTCCACCTCTATCCTATCCATCCCATTCAACATCTTATACGTCTCAATGAGATCTCCCCTCATTCTTCTAAACTCTAACGAGTACAAGCCCAATTTATTCAGCCTCTCCTCATAGCTCAACCCCCTCAACTCCGGCATCAGCCTAGTAAACCTCCTAGTGTGGTGGATGCAGCTTCAATTGACACATTTGAGAGGGTATTAAATGATTATTTGAATAGAAACAACATGCAGGGGCACGGGGAAATGCAGGGAAATGGCACTATGTCATGATGCTCATTGGGAGAGCCAGTGCACACTCGATGGGCCACATGGCCACATTCTGCACCTACCAATTCTGTGATTCTGTAATGTGCACTGGAGGCAAGGTTCCTTCCTAATTGCATATTTTGACAAATTGAAGATGAAGTTAAAAATACATTATTTTCTGAGAGCTTATTTGGTTACTTCAGTTTTTGACACTACAAATCTACTTTGGCTCAATTCCTCTGACTAAAAAATCAAATGCTTCTTTTCTCTTTGATCATTTCTAAGCCTGACAAAACAGGTGAAACCTATTAGGTTGAGTTCAAACTGACTGCTGCACTACTTTGTTATCTGCCCTTCCTTTTTGCCCTTTTGATACAAACATAAATCCAAAAGACTTGGTTTCCACTATTACAGATTGTTGAAAATGATTCCAGACACATCTCAAAACTGCAGTATCTTCAGGTAAGTTAAGGAACTCATAACCATCAATTATGTTTGTCATACGATAAACAGTTTATGATAAGCTGTGCGATGGTCTGGCACTTTCAAGAAGACTTTGAATTTTTCTGAGAGAAGTACTGATAAGGGGAAGTTTCCTGTGGTTGGAGGAATCTTTGATGCTTGAGTCATTTCCTTTAGCTGTTGTATTTCAATGTGATTTAAGTCCTTTCCAAAACGCTCACCATTCATTTCCTTCTATATCTTTAACATGACTTTAGCTCAGCCCTTAGGTTAGTGTGCAGTTTATTCGGTGAATGGATCCTGCAGCAGGAATGAAGATCAAGAAAATAGTGCTGTGAATATTTCCTCAGGAACATGCTTGCAGTCTTCACCGAGTGTGACTCCAATGCCTTCTCACCACAGTCTTGCATATTATTCTTTTTCTGATAATCTAATTCTTCTTGAATCCCTTGATTGAACTCCTTTGGTCACAATCTCAGATACCACTGCTGGAACTCTACTGCCCCGCCTGTCACAGGAATTGGAACAGGCGAGACAATGGGAAGGTCCGTTGACCTTGGATCTTCCAGTCTCGGGTTGAGCAAAGCTGTAAAATACCTTCCTACATTCCAGATCTTAACTATTCACTTCATGAAAATTTATTTAAATAAAAGTAAACTACTGCGGATGCTGGAATCTGTTTATGCCTTTTAGCTTTGACATATGATCATCTGCACTCGAAACATCAGCTCTTTTCTCTCCTTACAGATGCTTCCAGACCTGTTGAGATCTTCCAGAAGTGTCTCCTTCGGTGAAAATTTATTTCCTCATTTCACCATTGTTTCAATTGTCAGTTACTTGAAATCTATGCCCTCATGTCTTGATCCTTTTTACTAATGAGAATAATTTCTCCTTATCTGTGCTTTCCAGCAGGCTGGGGAGGTTGAACTCAGTGGGCCTGGAGGTCTGGAGTGCACCTGCTTCAATGCAAGGAATATAACAGGTAAAACAGCTTCGAGCCTTGATTCATGTGTGGAACGAGGATGCAGTTGCAATTACGGAGACGTGGTTAAAAAAGGGACAGAACTCACAGCTAAATGTTCTGGGATATAAGTGTTGTAGGTGCAACAGAGGGAAAGTAAAAGAGGTGGGGGAATTGGAATACTAGCTAGGAAACAGAGGGAGTTCACCTGGGAAGAATTATGTAACGAGATACTATGAATAGAGCTCAGAAACAGAAAGAGAGCAGTCGCTATGATGGGGGTGTATTACAGGCTTCCCAACAGCTCACGGGAAGTTGAAGAAGTGATATATAAGCAGATTCTGGACAGATGGTGAAATAATAGAGTTGTTGTAGTGGGAGAATTTAATTTTTTCTCATATTATCTGGAAATCCCTTGGGCTAGGGGTCCGGATGGTAAGAAATTTGTTAAGTGTGTTCAGGAAGATTTTTTGGAACAATATGCGGATAGTCTGGAGGGGGGTGCTACATTGGACCTAGTACTAGGGAATGAGCCCAGCCAGATCATGCAGTAGGGGAGCATGTGACGAACAGTGCCACAATTCCATAATCGTTTGGATACTTATGGAAAAAGATGAGTGTTGTCCTAGAGTTAAGGTGCTAAACTAGGGGAAGTTTAACTACAACTGGATTAGGCAGGATTTGGAGGCTATTGTTTGGGAGAGGCTGTTTGAGGGTAAATCCACATTTGGCATGTGGGAATAACAGTTGATCAGAGTGCAGGACAGGCATGTGCCTGTGAAAAGGTAGGACACGAAAAGCAGGATTCAGGAACTGTGGATGACCAGGGAAATTGTGAGTCTAGCCATAAAGAAAAAGGATGCATACATGAGGTTTGGCAACTAAAAACAGATGAAGCACTTGAAGAGTAAAGGGAAAGTAGAAAACAGTTCAAGCAGGGAGATAGGGAGGCAAAAAGAAAGTAGAAAACAGTTCAAGCAGGGAGATAGGGAGGCAAAAAGAACATAAGAACATAAGAAATAGGAGCAGGAGTAGGCCATCTGGCCCTTCGAGCCTGCCCCGCCATTCAATAAGATCATGGCTGATCTGTCGTGACTCAGCTCCACCTTCCCGCCCTCTCCCCATAACCCTTAATCCCTTCTCTTATCAAAAACCCATCAACCCGTTTCTTAAAAATATTTAGCGAGGCAGCCTCCACCACTTCAACGGGCAGAGAATTCCAGAGATTCACCACCCTTTGAGTGAAGAAGTTCCTCCTCAACTCTGTTCTAAACCGCCCCCCCTTTATCTTGAGGCTGTGCCCCCTAGTCCTACTGTCTTTTTTGAGCGGGAACAGTCTCTCCACCTCTATCCTATCCATCCCATTCATCATCTTATACGTCTCAATGAGATCTCCCCTCATTTTTCTAAACTCTAACGAGTACAAGCCTAGTTTATTCAGCCTCTCCTCATAGCTCAATCCCCTCAACTCCGGTATCAGCCGAGTAAACCTCCTCTGCACTCCCTCCAGGGCCAAAACATCCATGCGCAGGTGCGGCGCCCAAAACTGCACACAGTACTCCAGCTGCGGCCTCACCAATGCCCTATACAGCTGCAGCAAGACCACCCTACTTTTATATTCAATCCCCTTCGCTATGAAGGCCAGCATCCCATTCGCCTTCCTGACCACCTGCTGCACCTGCAAGCTGGGTTTTTGCGACTCATGCACAAGGACCCCGAGGTCCCTCTGCACCGTCGCCTGCTGCAGTTTTTCGCCCCGTAAGTAATAGTCCTTCCTACCATTCCTCCTACCAAAGTGGACCACCTCACACTTGCCAACATTAAATTCCATTTGCCATTTCCTGGCCCATTCGCCCAGCCTATCTAGATCCTTCTGCAGACTCTCCACACCCTCCGCACAATTTGCCTTTCCCCCAATCTTGGTGTCATCAGCAAATTTCGACACCCTGCACTCGGTTCCCTCCTCCAGATCATCTATATAAATGGTAAATAGCTGAGGCCCCAGCACCGACCCCTGGGGCACCCCACTAGTCACCAACCGCCAGAGAATCCCAAAACATTGTATACATATAAGGAGCAAGAGGGTAGTTAGAGAAAGAGTTGGTCCACTCATGGACAAAGACGGGAAATTATGCATAGAACTAAAGGAAGTGGGTGAGACCCTTAATGAGTACTTTGATTGATGGTGTCTCAGCAGGATATGTAAACATTTTAGACAAGTTACAATTATGAGGGAGTGTTAGGTGTATCAAAGAGCATTAAGATAGACAAATGCCCAGGGCCAGCTGGCATCTATCCAGATTTCTGAGGGAGACAAGAGAGGAAATTGCTGGGTCTCTAACAGAAACCTGTTTCCTCATTGGCCACTGGCGAGGTCCCAAGGATTGGAGGATAGCCAAAGTTGTCCCGTTATTTAAGAAGGGTAGCAAGGATAACCTGAGTAATTATAGGCCAGTGAGCTTGATGTCAGTGATAGTGAAATAGTTGGAGAACATTCTTAGAGATAGGATCTCTACACATTTCGAACTGAATGGTCTTATTAGCGACAGTTATTAGCGTGGTTTTGTACAAGAGAGGTCATGTCTCAATAATTTGATTGAGTTTTTTTGAGGAGATGATAAAAATGATTATTGAGGAAAGGGCTGTGGATGTTGTCTACACAGATTTCAGTAAAGCATTTGACAAGGTCCCTCATAAGAACATAAGAAATAGGAGCAGGAGTAGGCCATCTAGCCCTTCGAGCCTGCCCCGCCATTCAATAAGATCATGGCTGATCTGTCGTGGCTCAGTTCCACTTTCCCGCCCTCTCCCCATAACCCTTAATCCCCTCTCTTATCAAAAACCCATCAACCTGCATCTTAAAAATATTTAGCGAGGCAGCCTCCACCACTTCAACGGGCAGAGAATTCCAGAGATTCACCACCCTTTGAGTGAAGAAGTTCCTCCTCAACTCTGTTCTAAACCGCCTCCCCTTTATCTTGAGGCTGTGCCCCCTAGTCCTACTGTCTTTTTTGAGCGGGAAGAGTCTCTCCACCTCTATCCTATCCATCCCATTCATCATCTTATACGTCTCAATGAGATCTTCCCTCATTCTTCTAAACTCTAACGAGTACAAGCCTAGTTTATTCAGCCTCTCCTCATAGCTCAATCCCCTCAACTCCGGCATCAGCCGAGTAAACCTCCTCTGCACTCCCTCCAGGGCCAAAATATCCTTGCGCAGGTGCGGCGACCAAAACTGCACACAGTACTCCAGCTGCGGCCTCACCAGTGCCCTGTACAGCTGCAGCAAGACCTCCCTACTTTTATATTCAATCCCCCTCGCTATGAAGGCCAACATCCCATTCGCCTTCCTGACCACCTGCTGCACCTGCAAGCTGGGTTTTTGCGACTCATGCATGTCAGGCTGGTGCAAAAGGTTAAATCACACAGAATCAGGGGTGAATTAGCTAGGATGAATTCAGAACTGGCTTGGCCATAGAAGACAGAGGATAGAGGTGGAAGGCTTTTTTTCTGAATGGAGGTCTGTAACTAGTAGTGTTCCACCAGGATCAGTGCAGGGACTTCTGCTGTTTGTAATATATATGAATGACTTAGAAGAAAATGTAGCTGGTGTGATTAGCAAGTTTGTGGATGATACTAAGATTGGCGAAGTTGCAGATAGTGATGAAGGTTGTCAGGGAATACAGCGGGATATAGCCAGGCTGGAAAAGTGGGCAGAAGAAATAGGAAATGCAAAGTGATGCATTTTGGTAGATCCAATTCAGGTGGGAGCTATAAAATAAATGGCAGAACCATCAGGAGCATAGACACCCAGAGAGATGTGGGGGTACAGATCCACAGAAAAGGTGGTGAAGGAAGCCTATGGCTTGCTTGCTTTCATCAGACAGGCGTCGAGTATAAAAGTTGGCAAATTATGTGACAGTTGTATGAAACGTTGATTAGGCCACATTTGGAATACTGTGTCCAATTCTGGTCACCACATTATCAGAAGGACGTGGAGACTTTGGAGAGAATCCAGAAAAGATTTACCAGGATGTTGGCTGGTATGGAGGGTAGAGAAAGACGGAGGCAGAGGGGTGACCTGATAGAAGTTCATAAAATTGTGAGGGGCATAGATAAGATGAACAATTGGAAGATTTTTCTCAGGGCAGAAATGACAATTAGAAGGGGGCACAAGTTTAAGGTAAGGGGGAAAGGTTCAGTGCAGATGTGCGGGGGAAGTTTTTTTACGCATCGGGTGGTGATGGCCTGGGATGCTCTGCCAAGTGAGGTGGTTGAGGCAGGCACCTTGGCAACATTTAAGACTTATCTGGATAGGCACATGAACAGGCGTGGAATAGATGGATACAGGTGGTTGGTCTAGATAGGAAAACATGATCAGTGCAGGCTTGGAGGGCTGAGGGCTGTTTCTGTGCTGTTCTTTGTTCTTGGTTCGCATCTGCCTCACAGTGCCAATTCCAGTGCATGGTGAGCATCTGCCTCACAGTGCCAATTCCAGTGCATGGTGAGCATCTACATGTAATTTGCTCATTCTCCCCATTCTGTGTGGGTTTCCTCCCATGGTCCAAATATGTGCAGGTTGATTGGCCATGCTAGGTTACCTCTTCGTGTCCAAAGATGTGTAGGTTTAGGGGATTAGGATAAATACTTTGGGTTATGGGGATAGGATCTGGGTGAGATGCTCTGTCGGAGAATTGATGCAGACCTGATGGGCAGAATGACTTGCTTCTGCTCTGTCGCGATTCTAAGCCTGCGGATCAAAGGTTATGGGGAGAAGACAGGATCAGGTTCTTGCACTGGATGATCAGCCATGATCGTAATGAAGGGCGGAGCAAGCTCAAAGTTCCAAATGGCTTCTTCTGCTCCTATTTTCTATGTTAAATACTGCCTTTTTTTTGATCCAAGTCTTTGTTTTAGCCAAAGTTCCATATGGCTATCTATGCCATCAATCTTACCACCATAGTGGGTTGGGTCTCAAACAGTGACAATTCGGAGTTCAGAAAATAGATAGAGGATCTGGTGAATTGGCACAACAACAATAATCTGTCCCTCAATGTCAACAGGAGAACATGCCTCTGTCTACATCAATGGAAACAAAGTAGAAAGGGTCAAGAACTTCAACTTTTTAGGTGTCCAGATCACCAACAACATGTCCTGGTCCCCCCCACACCGACACTATAGTTAAGAAAGCCCATCAACGCCTCTACTTTCTCAGGAGACTAAGGAAATTTGGCATGTTCGCTACGACTCTCACCAACTTTTAGATGCACCATAGAAAGCATTCTTTCTGGTTGTATCACAGCTTATACGGCCCCTGATCTGTCCAAGACTGCAAGAAACTACACAGAGTTGTGAACGTATAGAATCCTTACAGTATAGAAGGAGGCCATTTGGCCCATCGGGTATGCACTGACTCTCCATCCGAGCCATCTCCATAATCCCACACAGTTACTCCATTAATTCTCCTAACCTGCATATCTTGGGACACTAAAGGGCAATTTAGTACGGCCAATCCACCTATCTGCACATCTTTGGAGAGTGGGAGGAAACCGGGGCATCCGGGAGAAACCCATGCAGACACGGGGAGAGTGTGCAAACTCCACACAGTCACCCAAGGTCAGAATTGAACTCAGGTCTCTGGTGCCGTGAGGCAGCAGTACTACTGTGGCACTCTGCAGCCAGTCCATCATTCAAACTAGGCCCCCACCCTTTGACACTGTCTACATCTTCCACTGCTTCGGAAAAGCAGCCAGCATAATTAAGGATCCCATGCATCCAGAACATTCACTCTTCCACCTTCTTCCGTCGGAAAAAAGATACAAAAGTATGAGGACGCATACCAACTGACTCAAGAACAGCTTCTTCCCTGCTACTGTCAGAATTTTGAATGGACCTACATTATAATAAGCTGATCTTTCTCTACACACTAGTTATGACTATAACACTATATTCTGCACTCTCTCCTTTCCTTCTCTATAAATGGTATGCTTTGTCTGTATAGTGCACAAAAAACAATACTTTTCACTGTGTACTAATATATGTGACAATGATACATCAAATCAAATTATCTGTAAACATAAGAACATAAGAAATAGGAGCAGGAGTGGTTCGAGCCTGCCCCGCCATTCAATAAGATCATGGCTGATCTGAAGTGGATCAGTTCCACTTTCCTGCCCTCTCCCCATAACCCTTAATTCCCTTATCGATCAGAAACCTATCTACCCGTGACTTAAATATATTTAGCAAGGCAGCCTCCACCACTTCAATGGGCAGAGAATTCCAGAGATTCACCACCCTTTGAGTGAAGAAGTTCCTCCTCAACTCCGTTCTAAACCGCACCCCCCCCCTTGAGGCTGTGCCCTCTAGTCCTGCTGTCCTTTCTGAGCAGGAAGAATCTCTCTACCTCTACCCTATCCATCCCCTTCATTATCTTATACGTCTCTATAAGATCCCCCCTCATCCTTCTAAACTCCAACAAGTACAGATTTAGTCTCTCTTCATAGTCCAACCCCCTCATCTCCAGTATCAGCCTAGTAAACCTCCTCTGCACTCCCTCCAAGGCCAAAATATCCTTGTGCAAGTGCGGTGACCAAAACTGCACACAGTACTCCAGCTGCGGCCTCACCAGTGCCCTATACAGCTGCAGCAAGACCTCCCTACTTTTATATTCAATCCCCCTCGCTATGAAGGCCAGCATCCCATTCGCCTTCCTGACCACCTGCTGCACCTGCAAGCTGGGCTTTTGTGACTTGTGCACAAGGACCCCCAGGTCCCTCTGCACCGTAGCATGCTGCAGCTTTTCACCCTTTAAATAGTAATCCCTCCTACTATTATTTCTACCAAAGTGGATAACCTCACACTTGCTAACATTATGCTCCATCTGCCAGGTCCTCCGCACTCGCTCAACCTATCCAAATCCCTCTGCAGAGTTTTCACACCCTCCACGTGATTTGCTTTTCCACTCATCTTTGTGTCATCAGCAAATTTCGTTACCCTACACTCAGCCCCCTCCTCCAGATCATCTATATAAATGGTAAATAGCTGAGGCCCCAGCACCGATCCCTGCGGCACCCCACTAACATAAGAACATAAGAAATAGGAGCAGGAGTAGGCCATCTGGCCCTTCGAGCCTGCCCCGCCATTCAATAAGATCATGGCTGATCTGTCGTGACTCAGCTCCACCTTCCCGCCCTCTCCCCATAACCCTTAATCCCCTCTCTTATCAAAAACCCATCAACCCACGTCTTAAAAATATTTAGCGAGGCAGCCTCCACCACTTCAACGGGCAGAGAATTCCAGAGATTCACCACCCTTTGAGTGAAGAAGTTCCTCCTCAACTCTGTTCTAAACCGCCCCCCCCTTATCTTGAGGCTGTGCCCCCTAGTCCTACTGTCTTTTTTGAGCGGGAACAGTCTCTCCACCTCTATCCTATCCATCCCATTCATCATCTTATACGTCTCAATGAGATCTCCCCTCATTCTTCTAAACTCTAACGAGTACAAGCCTAGTTTATTCAGCCTCTCCTCATAGCTCAATCCCCTCAACTCCGGTATCAGCCGAGTAAACCTCCTCTGCACTCCCTCCAGGGCCAAAACATCCTTGCGCAGGTGCGGCGCCCAAAACTGCACACAGTACTCCAGCTGCGGCCTCACCAATGCCCTATACAGCTGCAGCAAGACCTCCCTACTTTTATATTCAATCCCCTTCGCTATGAAGGCCAGCATCCCATTCGCCTTCCTGACCACCTGCTGCACCTGCAAGCTGAGTTTTTGCGACTCATGCACAAGGACCCCGAGGTCCCTCTGCACCGTCGCCTGCTGCAGTTTTTCGCCCCGTAAGTAATAGTCCTTCCTACCATTCCTCCTACCAAAGTGGACCACCTCACACTTGCCAACATTAAATTCCATTTGCCATTTCCTGGCCCATTCGCCCAGCCTATCTAGATCCTTCTGCAGACTCTCCACACCCTCCGCACAATTTGCCTTTCCCCCAATCTTGGTGTCATCAGCAAATTTCGACACCCTGCACTCGGTTCCCTCCTCCAGATCATCTATATAAATGGTAAATAGCTGAGGCCCCAGCACCGACCCCTGGGGCACCCCACTAGTCACCAACCGCCAATCCGAATAGCATCCATTGACCCCCACTCTCTGCCTCCTATTTGACAACCAATCCTCTATCCACGCTAACACCCTACCCCCAACTCCATGTCCCCTGACCTTCTGCAATAACCTCTTGTGAGGTACCTTGTCAAACGCCTTCTGAAAATCCAGAAAGACCACATCCACCGGCTCTCCTCCATCCACTGCCCTAGACACATCCTCATAGAACTCCAGTAAATTTGTCAGACACGACTTCCTTTTAATGAAACCGTGTTGCGTCCGCCCTATCAAGCAATTCCCCTCAAGATGCCTCGCTATTTCCTCCTTAATGACGGTTTCTAACATTTTACCTACCACAGACGTTAAACTAACCGGCCTATAATTCCCCGCCTTTTGCCTGCCACCCTTCTTAAACAACGGCGTAACATTAGCCGTTTTCCAATCTTCCGGCACTTCCCCGGAATCCAGCGACGTCTGGAAAATAACCACCAAGGCATCCACTATCACCTCCGCCATTTCTTTCAGAACCCTCGGATGCATTCCATCCGGTCCTGGGGACTTGTCCACAATCAGCCCCTCCAGTCTGTCGAGCACCACCTCTCTAGTAACAGTAATGTCATTAAGACCCTCCATTCCTACCACCTTTCCATCGCTAACACCCGGCAAATTATTCACGTCCTCCTCCGTGAAGACAGAAACAAAGAAGTTATTCAAGACCTTAGCCATATCCCTATCCCCTACCACTAGCTCCCCTTTCTCATCCTCTAAAGGACCAACGTTTATCCTAGCCAGCCTCTTCCTTTTTATATATTTATAAAAACTCTTGCTATCCTTTTTTATATTAAGTGCTAGCCCAGCCTCATAGCTTCTCCTACCCTCCTTTATCAATTTCTTTGTCAATCTTTGTTGACATTTAAACCTTTCCCAATCCTCTTCTCGCCCACTGCTCTTAGCTACTCTAAACTCCTCCGCTTTTAATTTAACACTTTCCTTCACCTCCTTCGTTATCCACGGCTTATTACCTCTCCTCCTACTGTCCTTTTTAACCATCGGAATAAATTTCTGCTGAGCACCAAGAAAGATCTCCTTAAAGATCCTCCACTGCTCCTCAGCAGACCTACCTTCCAACGCGTTCCCCCAGTCCACATTCGCCAATTCTTCTCTCATCCTACCATACTCCCCTCTATTCAAACAAAGGACGCGTGTCTGGGAACCCACTTTCTCCTCCTCCATCTGCACCAGAAACTCCACCATACAATGATCACTCTCTCCAAGAGGATCCTTCACCGCAAGGTCCCTAATTCTACCCGCCTCATTACATAGCACCAGATCCAAGATAGCTCGCTCCCTCGTCGGCTCCAACACACACTGTTCAAGGAAATTATCCCGGCAGCATTCCAAGAACTCCTCCTCGAGCCCACCTCGTCCAACATGGGTCGACCAATCAATATGCAGATTGAAATCTCCCATAACTACTGCCGTCCCATTCCTGCACGCTGCACTTATTTGCGCGTTAACAGCCCGCCCCACCTCCAGATCATTATTCGGGGGCCTATAGACGACACCCACTAGCGTCTTCCTCCCTTTTCTGTTCCTAATCTCCACCCACAACGATTCCACTTTCTGCTCCTTGGCTCCGATATCATCCCTTGCTACCACCTTGATACTATCCTTAATCAGCAGAGCTACTCCACCCCCTCTTTCCTCCTGCCTATCCTTCCTGAACACTTGATAACCCTGTACATTCATCTCCCAGTCCCTGTCACCTTGCAGCCACGTCTCTGTAATGGCCACCAGATCGTATCCATTTGTGTCGATCTGCGCCATCAGCTCATCCACTTTATTCCGAATGCTTCGTGCATTCAGATAAAGCGCTTTCATCCCAGCCTTCACCTGGACCCTACTTGCCGTAACGCCACCAATTGGGACATCCTTTGCCTCTTCCCTTACCTGTACCCTATCCTTAACTTTAGACCTCATAGCGTCACCTACCCTCGCACCCTCCCCCCCCCTAATTAGTTTAAAGCCTTGTCTACAGTCCTCTTTACTCGATTCGCCAGCACTCTGGTCCCAGCATGATTCAGACCAACCCCATCCTGCCCGAACAGGTCCCACCTACCCCAATACTGGTGCCAATGCCCCATAAATTCGAACCCACTAGTCACCAACCACCAATCCGAATAGCACCCATTAGGACTAGGGGGCACAGCCTTAAGATAAAGGAGGGGGGCGGTTTAGAACAGAGTTGAGGAGGAACTTCTTCACTCAAAGGGTGGTGAATCTCTGGAATTCTCTGCCCGTTGAAGTGGTGGAGGCTGCCTCGCTAAATATTTTTAAGACATGGGTTGATGGGTTTTTGATAAGAGAGGGGATTAAGGGATATGGGGAGAGGGCGGGAAGGTGGACTGAGCCACGACAGATCAGCCATGATCTTATTGAATAGCGGGGCAGGCTCGAAGGGCGAGATGGCCTACTCCTGCTCCTATTTCTTATGTTCTTATGTTCATTGATACCAGCTCTCTGCTTCCTATTAGACAATCAATCCCTCATCCATGCTAACACCTTACCCCCAACTCCGTGCACCCTAACCTTCTGCAGCAACCTCTTCTCTTGTGAGGCAACTTATTGAATGCCTTCTGGAAATCTAAAAACACCATTTCCACCGGTTCCCCTCTGTCTACCGCACTAGTCACATAAGAACATAAGAAATAGGAGCAGGAGTAGGCCATCTAGCCCTTCGAGCCTGCCCCGCCATTCAATAAGATCATGGCTGATCTGTCGTGTCTCAGTTCCACATTCCCGCCCTCTCCCCATAACCCTTAATCCCCTTGCCTATCAAAAACCCATCAACCCGCATCTTAAAAATATTTAGCGAGGCAGCCTCCACCACTTCAACGGGCAGAGAATTCCAGAGATTCACCACCCTTTGAGTGAAGAAGTTCCTCCTCAACTCCGTTCTAAACTGCCCCCCCCCTTTTATCTTGAGGCTGTGCCCCCTAGTCCTACTGTCCTTTCTGAGCGGGAAGAGTCTCTCCACCTCTATCCTATCCATCCCATTCATCATCTTATACGTCTCAATGAGATCTCCCCTCATTCTTCTAAACTCTAACGAGTACAAGCCTAGTTTATTCAGCCTCTCCTCATAGCTCAACCCCCTCAACTCCGGTATCAGCCGAGTAAACGTCCTCTGCACTCCCTCCAGGGCCAAAACATCCTTGCGCAGGTGCGGCGCCCAAAACTGCACACAGTACTCCAGCTGCGGCCTCACCAATGCCCTATACAGCTGTAGCAAGACCTCCCTACTTTTATATTCAATCCCCTTCGCTATGAAGGCCAGCATCCCATTTGCCTTCCTGACCACCTGCTGCACCTGCAAGCTGGGTTTTTGCGACTCATGCACAAGGACCCCGAGGTCCCTCTGCACTGTCGCCTGCTGCAGTTTTTCGCCCCTTAAGTAATAGTCCTTCCTACTATTCTTCCTACCAAAGTGGACCACCTCGCACTTGCCAACATTAAATTCCATTTGCCATTTCCTGGCCCATTCGCCCAGCCTATCTAGATCCTTCTGCAGACTCTCCACACCCTCCGCACAATTTGCCGTTCCCCCAATTTTGGTGTCATCAGCAAATTTCGACATCCTACACTCGGTTCCCTCCTTCAGATCATCTATATAAATGGTAAATAGCTGAGGCCCCAGCACCGACCCCTGGGGCACCCCACTAGTCACCATCCGCCGACTTCCCCTTAACAAACCCGTGCTGTGTCTGCTCGATCAAACCATACTTTTCTAGGTGCCTCACTATTTCTTCTTTGATGATGGATTCTAGCATTTTTCCAACTACAGACGTTAAACTAACCAGCCTATAATTCCCTGCCTTTTGTCTGCTACCTTTTTTAAACAGCGGCGTAACATTAGCCATTTTCCAATCTACTGGCACTTCCCCGGAGTAAAAAGTCTGACAACACCAGGTTTTAGTCCAACCGATTTATTTGATAGTATTTGGGGCGGCACGGTAGCACAGTGGTTAGCACTGCTGCTTCACAGCTCCAGGGTCCTGGGTTCGATTCCCGGCTCGGGTCACTGCCTGTGTGGAGTTTGCGCATTCTCCTCGTGTCTGCGTGGGTTTCCTCCGGGTGCTCCGGTTTCCTCCCACAGTCCAAAGATGTGCGGGTTAGGTTCATTGGCTATGCTAAAATTGCCCCTTAGTGTCCTGGGATGTGTAGGTTAGAGGGATTAGCAGGTAAATGTGTAGGGATATGGGGATAGGATCTGGGTGGGATTGTGTTCGGTGCAGACTCGATGGGCCGAAGGGCCTGTTTCTGCACTGTAGGGTTCTATGGTTCTATGTAAACACACAAGCTTTCGGGTTAGTCCCTTCGTCAGGTGAATGGTACCTGACGAAGGGACTAACCCAAAAGCTTGTGCGTTTACTATCAAATAAATCGGTTGGACCAAAACCTAGTGTTGTCAGACTTTTTACTGTGTTTATGCCAGTCCAACGCCGGCATACCCACATCACTTCCCCAGAGTCTAGTGAATTTTGATAAATAATTACGAAGGCATCCACTATCACCTCTGCCATTTCTTTCAGAACCCTCGGATGCATTCCATCCGGTCCTGGGGACTTGTCCACCTTCAGTCCTGTTAGTCTATCAAGCACTACCTCACTAGTGACAGTAATTGCATTCAGGCCCTCAACTCCTACCATCCTTCTATCTTTAATATCCGGCAAACTATTTGTGTCCTCCTCCGTGAAGACCGAGGCAAAAAACTTATTTAAAGACTCAGCCATTTCCTCATTGCCCACCGCTAAATCCCCCCTCTCATCCTCCAAGGGTCCAACATTCACTCTAGCCAGTCTCCTCCTCTTTATATATTTGTAAAAACTTTTACCGTCATATTTTATATTTAGAGCTAGTTTAGCTTCATACTCTATCTTTCCTTTCTTTATCACCTTTTTAGTCATTCTTTGTTGATTTTTAAATCTTTCCCAATCTTCTAATCACCCACTATTTTTAGCCACTCTGAACGCATCAGCTTTTAATTTAATACTCTCCTTTATTTCCTTCGATAACCACGGCTGGTTATCCCTCCTCCTACATTCCTTCTTTACCATCGGAATATATTTCTGCTGAGCACCGAAAAAGATCTCCTTAAAGATCCTCCACTGTTCCTCAGCCGTCCTACCAACCAATCTGCGCCCCCAATCTACATTCGCCAATTCCTCTCTCATCCTATCGTACTCCCCTCTGTTCAAACAGAGGACAAGGTTCAGGACCCTACTTTCTCATCCTCCATCTACATCAGAAATTCAACCATACTATGATCACTCGTCCCAAGAGGATCCCTCACAACAAGATCCCTAATTCTACCTTCCTCGTTACATAACACCAGATCTAAGATAGCTCGCTCCCTCGTAGGTTCCGTCACATACTGTTCAAGGAAACTATCCCGACAGCATTCCAAGAAATCTTCCTCAAGCCCACCGCGTCTGAATTGGGTCATCCAATCAATATGCCGATTAAAATCCCCCATAATTATCGCCGTTCCGTTTCTGCACGCATCATTTATTTTCTTGTTTATAGCCCGCCCCACCTCAAAGTTATTATTTGGGGGCCTATAGACCACACCCACCAGCGCCTTCCTCCCCTCACTGTTCCTTATCTCCACCCACAACGATTCCACGTTTTGCTCTTTGGAGCCTATATCTTCCCTTACTACCGTCCTGATATTATCCTTAATTAACAGAGCTACCCCACCCCCTTTTTTCCTCCCGTCTATCCTTCCTAAACACCTGATACCCCTGGACATTCAGCTCTCAGTCCCGGTCACCCTGCAACCACGTTTCCATAATGGCCACTAGATCATATCCGTTTGTGCTGATCTGCGCCATCAGCTCATTCACTTTGTTTGGAATGTTTTGTGCATTCAGGTAAAGTGTTTTTATACCAGCCTTTATCTGGACCTTATTTGTAGAAATGCTACTAACCTCTCTCATGCCCCCTACTCCTTTTATTAGTGGAACATTCTCAACATTAACCTACACATTTACCCTCCACTTTACTTTAGATTTTGTAATTTCCCCCATCTCTGCACCCCCCCCTCACCCCCCATGACACTCAGTTCATTCATAGTACCCCTGGTTTGACTTTATAACTTTCTTACTCTAAACCCACTCAATAACTTACTATTTTCTGCTTTAGTGCTGTCTGTCTCTCCCAGTATTCTGTGCACTTTGCTATTCCTCTCTGATAATAGTCTTAGTTCCTGCACCCCAGCCAAATTAGCTTAAAACTCTTCCCAATAGCACCAACAAATTGCCCAGTAAGGAAATTGGTTCCAGCTCTGTTTAAGTGCATCCATTTGCTCTCAATGCCCAGAATTGTTTTCAATACCCCTAGAATCTAAAGCCCTCCCTCCTGCACTATTTTCCATTCATGCATTCGTCTGCTTTATAATTGATTTCTGTACTGTCTCTCATGTGGTGCTTGGAATAATTTGGAGATGATTATTTATGAGGTCCTGTTTGCTAATTTCCTACCACTGTCCAAGTTCTGACTGCAGGACCCACATCTCACTTTCCTTCTATGTCACCAATACCAATGCGGAACATAACTGCTGCCTGTTCTCCCTCCACATTTAAAATGCCGTATAGCTGTGCAGCAGATTGCTATTTGCCACAAACAGCATGTATGTATCTTCTCAACTAGTTACCACCTTAAACAAATCTTGATGACTTTTTTTTACCATTTTTTGATGAGATAAATATTTTTATTCTCACTGGGACTTCTAATGACAATATCTAAAGAGGTTTTTTAATTGTTTCATGTGATGTGGGCATTGATGGCAAGCTCAGCATTTGTTGCCCATCCCGAATTACTCTTGAACTGAGAGACTTGCAAGGCCAGGTGGCAGTTAAGAGTCAACCAAATTGCAGTGGGTGTGGGGTAACATGTAACTCAGACAAGGTAAGGACAACAGGTTTCCTTCCCTAAATATTATTGGAGAACTAGATAGGTTCTGAGCCTAGCTTTCAATTCCAGATTGATTGGATTGAAATTCCACCAGCTGCTGTCATAAGAACATAAGAACATAAGAAATAGGAGCAGGAGTAGGCCATCCAGCCCTTCGAGCCTGCCCCGCCATTCAATAAGATCATGGCTGATCTGTCGTGGCTCAGCTCCACCTTCCCGCCCTCTCCCCATAACCCTTAATCCCTTCTCTTATCAAAAACCCATCAACCCGTTTCTTAAAAATATTTAGCGAGGCAGCCTCCACCACTTCAACGGGCAGAGAATTCCAGAGATTCACCACCCTTTGAGTGAAGAAGTTCCTCCTCAACTCTGTTCTAAACCGCCTCCCCTTTATCTTGAGGCTGTGCCCCCTAGTCCTTATCATGTCTCTACTCAACTGAATCCCGAAAAACAGGGAATATGTTTCTCAGGTTTAACAATACATGATTTGATCACAAATCGCAGTATCTTTCTATGTTATAATGTAGTTACAATGATGTTCAGAAAATTCAAAAATGTTCCCAATTCAAATTGTCCATAAGGTAACTGCTTCAGAGATTAGAATAAGATACTGAAAAGGAAATTGCTGGAAGAAGTACTTCTGCCTTCCAAATCTGTGACTAGTGTTCCTGTGAATACGGAGGACTTGTCCATAGAGGGTGGCTTCTCCAATGTGTTTAGAATGTGCTGGAGAAGTGGAGTATTGTGAGGTTATCCGTGGACTTGCAGCACAGTAATGTGCTGAGGAAACTGTCCTTGATGGAGGTGTGTGTGTCCAAGAATGCAACCGATTCCGGAGAGTAGTCCGTAGTGAGTCTGATGGTGGTGAAACGTTAAAGAAGCCATTCCCTATGGAGAAGCCCTCCCAGTTTATTCAGCCTCTCCTTATAACTCAACACACCAAGGCCTGGTAGCATTCTAGTAAATCTTTTCTGCACTCTTTCTAGTTTAACAATATCCTTTTTATAATAGGGTGACTAGAATTGCATACAGTATTCCAAGTGTGGCCCCATCAATGTCCCGCACAACCTCAACAAGACATCCCAACTCCCGCACTCAACGCTCCGACTGATGAAACCAAACATGTCGATTGCCTTCTTCACCACCCTGTCATGGAATTCAAGCCCACACCTCCGCACCATTCACCCAGGTTACTGGATTACCAACTGTTACGGTGACATTACCAACACACCACCATCTCCTCCTAAACCATAAAAGACTGAGGGATAGGAACCAATTAGAAACAAGAAGCAATAAGATAGTAAGTAGGAGTGTGGAATTAAATCTGCATTAACACCGGGATGTGGCCTGCTGTTGGCCAGCGGTGCAACCTTCAGGTTCCATCACTGTCAGTGAGATTTCCCATTGAATCCAGCCCCCAGCATTGTGAAACTCACAGCACTACTGGTAGAACTGGAAGATCCCGCCTGTGGGAAGGGCAGAAAAATCCCATTCTATATCACTGTTCCTTCACTGTCGCTGGGTCAAAATTCTGGAACTCTCTCTTAAAGCACTGTGGCAGTATCTACATCGCATGGACTGCAATGGTTTAAGAAGATAGCTCACCACTAACTTCTCAAGGGCAATTAGAACATAGAACACTACAGCACAAACAGGCCCTTCGGCCCACAAGTTGCGCTGATCATATCCATACCTACTAGGCCTATCTATAACCCTCAATCCCATTAAACCCCATATTCTCATCCAGAATTCTCTTAAAAGACCCCAGCGAGTTCGCCTCTACCACCACTGACGGCAGCCGATTCCATTCACTCACCACCCTCTGAGTGAAAAACTTACCCCTAACATCTAAATGCGTAGTCGTCCATTTCGGCAGAACCAACGGGATGAACGAGTACACTATCAAGGGCAGAAGTCTGAGTAGCGTTGAAGAGCAGAAGGATCTTGGGGTCCGGGTCCACAGGACTCTTAAATCGGCCTCGCAGGTGGAGGAGGTGGTCAAGAAGGCGTATGGTGTACTGGCCTTCATTAATCGAGGGATTGAGTTTAGGAGTCGGGAGGTAATGCTGCAACTTTATAAGACCCTTGTCAGGCCTCATTTAGAGTATTGTGCGCAGTTCTGGTCGCTTCACTACAGGAAAGATGTAGAAGCTATTGAAAGGGTACAGAGGAGATTTACAAGGATGTTGCCTGGACTGGGAGGCATGCCTTATGAAGTTAGGTTGAGGGAGCTGGGACTCTTTTCCCTGGAGAGACGAAGGTTGAGAGGCGACCTGATAGAAGTTTATAAAATGTTGAGAGGAATGGATAGGGTGGACTCTCAGAGGCTATTTCCCCGGGTTGAAATGGTTGCTACGAGAGGACACAGATTTAAGGTACAGGGAGGGAAGTTCATAGAACATAGATCATAGAACATTACAGCGCAGAACAGGCCCTTCGGCCCACGATGTTGCGCCGACCAGTTACAAAACAATGACCCACTAGCCTAAACCAATCCCTTTTCATCCATAAACCTATCCACAGATCTTTTAAACGCCCCCAAACTAGGTGCATTTCCAACTGCAGCTGGCAGGGCATTCCAGTCCCTCACCACCCTCTGGGTAAAGAACCTACCCCTGACATCTGTCCTATAACTACCCCCCCTTAATTTAAAATCGTGCCCCCTCGTGCTAGCTTTCTCCATCCTAGGAAAAAGGCTATCACTATCTACCCTGTCTAAACCTCTAATCATCTTATATGTTTCAATGAGATCCCCTCTTAGCCGCCTTCTTTCCAGCGAAAACAACCCCAAATCTCTCAATCTCTCCTCATAGGATCTCCCCTCCATACCAGGCAACATCCTGGTAAACCTCCTCTGCACCCTCTCCAAAGCCTCTACATCCTTCCTGTAATGTGGGGACCAGAACTGCACACAAAACTCCAAGTGCGGCCGCACCAGAGATGTGTACAGTTGCATCATGACGCTGCGACTCCTAAATTCAATCCCCCTACCAATAAACGCCAAGACACCGTATGCCTTCTTAACAACCTTATCTACTTGATTCCCAACTTTCAGGGATCTATGTACACATACACCTAGATCCCTCTGCTCCTCCACACTATTCAAAGTCCTCCCGTTAGCACTATACTCAACACATCTGTTATTCCTACCGAAATGAATTACCTCACACTTCTCCACATTAAACTCCATCCGCCACCTCTCAGCCCAGCTCTGCAACCTTTCTAAGTCATCCTGCAAACTATGACACCCTTCCTCACAATCTACCACACCTCCGACTTTGGTGTCATCAGCAAACTTACTAATCCACCCAACTATACCCTCATCCAGATCATTAATAAAAATTACAAACAGCAGTGGCCCCAAAACAGATCCCTGAGGCACACCACTTGTAACCGAACTCCATGACGAATATTTCCCATCAACCACCACTCTCTGTCTCCTATCTGCTAGCCAATTCCTGATCCAATTACCTAGATCACCCCCAATCCCATACATCTGCATTTTCTGCAGAAGCCTACCATGGTGAACCTTATCAAACGCCTTGCTAAAATCCATATTCACCACATCAACTGCCTTACCCCTATCCACCTCTTTGGTCACTTTCTCAAAGAACTCGATAAGGTTAGTAAGGCATGACCTACCCGCTACAAAACCATGCTGACTGTCTCTAATCAACTCATTACTTTCCAAATAACTATAAATCCTGTCTCTAATAATCCTTTCCAAAACCTTACCCACCACAGAAGTAAGACTCACCGGTCTATAATTCCCAGGGAAGTCCCTTCTCCCCTTCTTAAACAATGGGACAACATTTGCTGTCCTCCAATCTTCTGGCACAATACCAGAGACTAACGACGACCTGAAGATCAGAGCCAGAGGCTCCGCAATCACCCCTCTTGCCTCCCAAAGAATCCTAGGGTAAATCCCATCTGGACCAGGGGACTTATCTATTTTCAATCCCTCTAAAATATCCAGCACATCCCCCGTATCAACTGCAATACTATCTATTTCACACCCCTGCACCCCAGTGTCCTCCTCAGCTACATTCCTGTCCCCTTGCGTGAACACCGAAGAGAAATATTGGTTCAACGCCTCTCCAATCTCCTCCGGTTCCACACACAACTTCCCTCTACTGTCTGTAACTGGCCCTAATCTTGTCCTAACCAACCTTCTGTTCTTGACATACCTGTAAAACGCCTTAGGGTTCTCCTTAATCCTATCAGCCAAAATCATCTCATGTCCTCTTTTAGCCCTTCTTAACTCCCTCTTCAACTCCCTCCTAGCCAATCTAAAACTTTCTAATGCACTACCTGAGCCCTCAAGCCTCATCCGAACATAAGCCTCCTTTTTCTTCCTAACCAACGAATCAACTTTTTTGGTGCACCACGGTTCCCTGGGCCTACCAAATCCTCCTTGCCTGACAGGGATATACTTATCACAGACCCGCAATAGCTGCTCCTTGAAAAATCTCCACATCTCGGATGTTCCCAGTCCCTGTAATCTTCCATTCCAACCAATGCTTCCTAATTCTCTCCTAATAGCCTCATAATTACCCTTCCCCCAGCTGAAACTACTGACCCGAGGTTCATGCCTATCCCTTTCCATCACTAAGGTGAACGTAATCGAATTGTGATCACTATCCCCAAACTGTACACCAACTTCCAAGTCTAGCACCTGGTCTGGCTCATTACCGAGCACCAAATCCAATATAGCCTCACCTCTCATCGGCCTATCTACATACTGAGTCAAAAAACCTTCCTGCACACTTTGAACAAAAACTGACCCCTCTAACGAGCCAGAGCTGTAGCAATTCCAATCTACATGAGTAAAGTTAAAGTCCCCCATAACAATTACCCTATTACTTTCACTCCTAACAAGGATCGTCTCCGCAATCCTTTCCTCAACCTCTCTAGAACTTTTTGGAGGTCTATAAAAGACTCCCAACAGGGTGACCTCTCCTCTCCTATTTCTAATCTCCACCCATACTACCTCAACAGACAAGTCCTCATCAAAGTTCCTCTCTGACACTGAGATACAGTCCTTGACCAATAATGCTACCCCACCCCCCCTTCTACCTCCTTGTCTACTCCGATTAAAGCATTTGTACCCCGGGACCTGCAACATCCATTCCTGACCCAGCTCTATCCAAGTCTCTGAAATGGCCACAACATCGAAGTCCCAGGTACTGGTCCACGCTGCAAGTTCAGAAGTGATGTTAGGGGTAAGTTTTTCACTCAGAGGGTGGTGAGTGAATGGAATCGGCTGCCGTCAGTGGTGGTGGAGGCGAACTCACTGGGGTCTTTTAAAAGACTTCTGGATGAGTATATGGGGTTTAATGAGATTGAAGGTTATAGATAGGTCTGTAGGTTGGTAGGTGTTGATGTGATTGGCGCAACTCGTGGGCCGAAGGGCCTGTTTGTGCTGTAGTGTTCTATGTTCTATGTTCTATCTCCTCAGTATCTGCTCTCCAGCACCTTAAACCTGTATCCTCTCATAGTGACCATTTCAGCCCGGGGAAATAGCCTCTGAGAATCCACCCTATCTATTCCTCTCAACATTTTATAAACTTCTATCAGGTCGCCTCTCAACCTTCGCCTCTCCAGGGAAAAGAGTCCCAGCTCCCTCAACCTATCTTCATAAGGCATGCCTCCCAGTCCAGGCAACATCCTTGTAAATCTCCTCTGCACCCTTTCAATAGCTTCTACGTCTTTCCTATAGTGAGGCGACCAGAACTGCGCACAGTACTCCAAATGAGGCCTGACGAGGGTCCTGTAAAGTTGCAGCATTACCTCCCGACTCCTAAACTCAATCCCTCGATTAATGAAGGCCAGTACACCATACGCCTTCTTGACCACCTCCTCCACCTGCGAGGCCGATTTAAGAGTCCTGTGAACCCGGACCCCAAGATCCTTCTGCAATAAATCTGGTCTGGCCAGCAATACCCACAGCATTTAAATGAATCTATTTTGAGGAACTGCGCTGAGAAATATTAACCCAGTTTATACAGCATTCTAAAGTCCAGATTTTAAAGTGTGAATAAGTCACACTTGAAGATGCCAACTCATGCTTATCTTAGATTTGTTGGATGCCTTTGATAAATTCAGGAACTCCTATTATTTAAAAAAACCTCAAGTGACTCTGGCGTCTGACTTATTTGTTGGTCTGTTTCCAGATTCTACACCCACTTAGGCCAGTTTTTATGTTTTGTTATGGTGCTCTAAATGATCAGAGCTTAAGTCTGCTATGAAATAAGAGAGTGAACATGCACATAAATAAGATTATTTAATGTAGATAATCTGGGCAAACATCCACATGTGGTGGCAAAGTGTATGTTTCATTTGGCTTCTCTGCTGCAGGAAGATTTTATTTCCCAAAGTCCAGCAATAAAGAAATTAATTCATTGCAGCTGAGTCTGAACCTGTCCTGATTGTTCCCAATGCCCAAAGTCCTTCCAGCAGCAATGTCGGAAAATAAAGGTGAGGGATTTATATTTGTATGACTGAATGTTAGAAATAAGGGCCGTGATTCACCCAAAAATGCTGAATTGGCAGGAAAACTGGTCTAAATCTTGACTGTTTTCTCAGTGCAGCTTCAGACCTGAATCTTCCCACTGTGTGCACTGCAGAGATCCCAGTTGTGAATCTCATTAAAAACCCAGGGGGATGGGGCTATTCACACAGGAGTTTGATAGTTCTGGAACTCCATGCGTGTGCCAGCCTGGGACCCCCACAGTGCTGCCCCTCCAGCCAGCCCCTTTCCTCCAGTAGTGGCAATACCCCCCACTGCCCTTCATTATGGCAGGGTCTCCCACTAGTTCCTCAAAAGTGGGGAGCTACTCTAAACCCTGCCGGAATTAAGTACTCCTGGCAGGGTGGGAGATTCAACCGGGAATCGATAATCACATTTAAAACATATTTAAAATACATTTTAAAAATATTTAAATGATTTACCTGCCTTCCCGCTGGTTTCCAGCTGGCTCTGGGAGATGCCCATGTGTTTGCGGCGCTCGTGTAAATCCCAGTACAAAGCCAGCAATGAACACCCACCACAACACACTGGAAAAGCTGTGGGTCGCAAAGGGAGAATCACAGCCAAGGTTTAGGGCAGAATCACACCAGAATTTGTCAGTTCTGGTTTGAAAACTGGTGCCGGCAGGAATTCTCATGGAATTTAGAATCTTTTTAACAATTTTTTTAACCAGATGAATCATACTCACTCATGGCAGCCTCCTGCTGATCTGCTCACCCTGCAGCAACTTGATGTTTGTAATCAGTGTGGGTCTCCAAATAAATGCCTCCCCAGCACTTTGTTCCAATCCCCAGGAGAGAAGGTGGCTGCCAGGAAGCCAGAACCACATTTCTGAAGGAACTCTGGCCAATCTCTCGGATGGTATGCAACAGAGGCAGAATGTCCTCTATTCACAATCACATAGACACCCTTCTAGCAAGGTGACCATCCCCGCCTGGCAGCCTGAGTGCCAACTCACTGCAAGGGAAGACAGGCAGTGACGCTGCAAGAAAATGAATGACCTTCCTCGTGCAGCAAGGGTAAATCTGCCTCCTCTAATTTTCCACTGCAGCTCCTCATGGATCTCTTGCACTTCCAGGGTAATCTCTTACCTTGTGGGTTGCCAACACCTATCATGTTGCCCTCCCCCACTGTCCAATCCTCATTGTCCCTTGCAGTAGCTCCTTTGCTCCTCACATTCTTGCTCAAGTCCTATCCCTGCCTCAGCTCATCAGCCTGTGAATTGGCAGTGCTCCTGTAATGTTCTAACTATGTTATGGGTGGTGCGTTTTAAACAAAAAGAAAAAGATGTGGTGTACACATGTAGATTCAAAATAACAGCAAAAGATTTATTGTGGGAGCTGTTGACTGTTCAAGTGGAAAATGAAACTAAGACAGAGGCCTGTGAAATACTGCAAAGCCATCACCATTAAATCATGCAGCAGCTCTTAACTAAATGACAGCTCCCACCTGTCTCTTATAGGACAGACTTAAGCATGGCCAGCCGGAGTCATACCCAAGTTCAGATCCTCACACCTTTTGAGAGAAAAGCCCTTGAATTGGCCAGCAAAGAGCAGGAACGCAGGAGGCAAAGTGGGAGCAGCAGACAAAACCCGCAAGACACGCATCATTCTTCAAGCCTCACATGAGTAAGCTTTGTCTGTTCATTACCCCTAACCCCTGTGATCACTAATGCCATGTCCTGTTCCATTCAGGACAATCTTTCAAGCAGCCAGGAGAATGCTGAAGAGTCCATCTATCAGGTGTTGTAATTCTCTCATCCCTACAGGACACCCTCATTTTCCAGTTCACAAGAGCTGCAGAGTTAACCAGAGTCATGATGTGGAGATGCCGGCGTTGGACTGGGGTAAACACAGTAAAAAGTCTGATAACATCAGGTTTTAATCCAACCGATTTATTTGATAGTAAACTCACAAGCTTTTCGGGGTTTATCCCTTCGTCAGGTGAATGGAGAGTTCTGGCCTCAGACAGAGCATATAAAGCACAGACAGTTTAGAGATTACTGATTAGAATGCGAATCCTTACACCTAACCTGCTGTTCAAGTCTTAAAGTGGCTGATAATGTGAGTGGAAGGAGCACTGATCACAGGTTAACCTGTGTTTCCACTCACATTGTCGGCATCTTTAAGATTGGTGGAAAGACAAATTGTGAGGAGGGTGTGGAGAGTCTGCAGAAGGATCTAGATAGGCTGGGCGAATGGGCCAGGAAATGGCAAATGGAATTTAATGTTGGCAAGTGTGAGGTGGTCCACTTTGGAAGGAATAATGGTAGGAAGGACTATTACTTACGTGGTGAAAAACTGCAGCAGGCGACGGTGCAGAGGGACCTCGGGGTCCTTGTGCATGAGTCGCAAAAACCCTGCCTGCAGGTGCAGCAGGTGGTCAGGAAGGCGAATGGGATGCTGGCCTTCATAGCGAGGGGGATTGAATATAAAAGTAGGGAGGTCTTGCTGCAGCTGTATAGGGCATTGGTGAGGCCGCAGCTGGAGTACTGTGTGCAGTTTTGGGCGCCGCACCTGCGCAAGGATATTTTGGCCTTGGAGGGAGTGCAGAGGAGGTTTACTAGGCTGATACCGGAGTTGAGGGGGTTGAGCTATACGGAGAGGCTGAATAGATTAGGCTTGTACTCGTTAGAGTTTAGAAGAATGAGGGGAGATCTCATTGAGACGTATAAGATGATGAATGGGATGGATAGGATAGAGGTGGAGAGACTCTTCCCGCTCAGAAAGGACAGTAGGACTAGGGGGCACAGCCTCAAGATAAAGGGGGGGCGGTTTAGAACGGAGTTGAGGAGGAACTTCTTCACTCAAAGGGTGGTGAATCTCTGGAATTCTCTGCCCGTTGAAGTGGTGGAGGCTGCCTCGCTAAATATTTTTAAGACGCGGGTTGATGGGTTTTTGATAAGAGAGGGGATTAAGGGTTATGGGGCGAGGGCGGGAATGTGGAACTGAGCCACGACAGATCAGCCATGATCTTATTGAATGGCGGGGCAGGCTCGAAGGGCTAGATGGCCTACTCCTGCTCCTATTTCTTATGTTCTTATGTTATGTAACCCCACCCCTGGCTCTGAGTTGAACTTATCTGTGTCTCCTGAATCCACTCAGATGTCCCCTGCACATTTAACACCCTGGAGGATGATGGCAGCCTGAGCACTTACCCCCAAAATCTCCCTCGGAGGTCAGGGAGTCAGCTTCAGTTTTATTTAAATCTGTTGTAAATGGCGTCAGCACCCGCTGACTATCTGGTGAGGGGGGATGTTCCGGAGAGTCTGCTTGCTAATGTATTAAAATGAACTGTTTGTGGTCCTGCAGTGTGTTTTCGTTACTTCACTCACAAGGGGCTAGGAAGGTTGGAACTTGGAAACTCACCGGTGTGAATCACACACTCTGAATTATGAGTGCCCCCCCATTCCTGCAGACAGAGTGCAGTCTCAAAATCACCCCCTCCCCTTAACCCCCTCGCCACATGTACTTAAATGTGGGTCCCAGGCATCTGCAGTGTGTTTTGCATTACCCCACTAGTGGGGTGGGATGAAAATCAAATATCACAGATTCATGTTTTCTGTATTTCTCTGGATTTTATGCCTGCATTGCCGATCGCACATGTGGCGCTCCTCAATATAAGTGGGTTTGATTGTTCAGAACATAAAACACTCAAGCTCAAACAGGCCCTTCGGCCCACAAGTTGCGCTGATCATAGATCATAGAACATAGAACATTACAGCACAAACAGGCCCTTCGGCCCTCGAGTTGCGCCGATCGCATCAACCCCACCAATCTATAGACCTATCTATAACCCCCAATCCCATTAAACCCCATATACTCATCCAGAAGTCTTTTAAAAGACCCCAGCGAGTTCGCCTCCACCACCGACGACGGCAGCCGATTCCAATCACTCACTACCCTCTGAGTGAAAAACTTACCCCTAACATCACCTCTGTACTTCCCTCCCCGCACCTTAAATCTGTGTCCTCTCGTAGCGACTATTTCAACCCTGGGAAACAGCCTCTGAGAGTCCACCCTATCTATTCAAAGAACAAAGAAAGAACAAAGAACAACCCAGCACGGGAAACAGGCCCTTCGGCCCAACGAGCCCGCGCCGCCACATCACCCTGCACCTATTCTACCCTGCATGGCTACGAATGGAACCCTACTCAGTCAGATTCAGGGAAGAAATAGTGTCAATTTGGTAAAAACCGATTAGCCTGAGAGCACATTTTTGGGGTGTGGGAGGAAACCGGAGCGCCCGGAGGAAACCCACGCAACCACAGGGAGAACGCGCAAACTCCCACAGACACAGGCCCAAATCCATGTGCCTGCACAGCCAGCAGTGCTAGTCACTGAGCTGTTGCGGCGCCCATCTACCGGTCCAGGATCAAGCACACACACCGACACGAAGTTCTAGGCCACTCCTGGAACTTCCAAGAGCAGCCCAGGCACGACCCGCCACGTGAATGCCCCTCGTTTGACACGAGGTGGACCTCCACCTGTGGAATAAAGTCAAAATATTAATCTTACAGCCTGCCTTTCCGGTGTCTCCCGAGGTTTAACCCTATTTAATATCCCCTACCATATCCCTCCATTCTCGTTTCACTCATGTGCCTATCTAACTGCATCTTAAAAGAGTCCAATGTTCCTGCCTCCACCACCCTACTCGGTAGCGCGTTCCAGACCCCTACAACTCTCTGCGTAAAGAACCTTCCTCTCACCTCCAAATTATACCTCTCCCCCCTCACCCTTAAATGATGACCTCTCGTGTTTGTATCTAGTCTAGGGAGCAGTCTCTCACTATTAACTCTATCCATTCCCTTCATTATCTTATATACTTCTATCATGTCCCCTCTCAATCTCCGCCTTTCCAAGGAGAATAGTCCCAGTTTCTTCAACCTCTCCTTGTAACCCAGTCCCCCCATGCCAGGCAACATCCTGGTAAACCTCCTCTGCACCCTTTCCAGAGACTCCACGTCCTTCCGGTAGTAAGGTGACCAGAACTGGACGCAGTTCTCCAAATGCGGTCTAACCAACGTTCTGTACAACTGAATCATTAGACAGCAGCTTTTATACTCTATGCCCCTTCCTATAAAGGCCAACATCCCATAAGCCTTCCTAACGACCTTCTCCACTTGTGATGCAACCTTCATGGATTTGTGAACCTGCACTCCCAGGTCCCTCTGTATGTCAATACTCCTAATCGGCCTCCCTTTAATCTCATAGCTCCTCTCTGCATTATTCCGTCCAAAATGCATCACCTCGCATTTGTCAGGATTAAATGCCATCTGCCACCTATCTGCCCACTGCACCAACCTATCTATATCCTGTTGTATCACCTGACACTCCAGTTCCGTACCCGCCAACCCTGCCATCTTGGTGTCATCAGCAAACTTGCTAATCACACCACCTACGCCTTCTTCCAAGTCATTTATGTAGACTACAAAGAGGAGAGGTCCCAGTACTGAGCCCTGCGGCACACCACTGGTCACTGACCTCCAGCCCGACAAGGTCCCTTCCACAACTACCCTCTGTCTCCTATTTCCAAACCCCTCTCAACATTTTATAAACTTCTATCAGGTTGCCTCTCAACCTTCGCCTCTCCAGGGAAAAGAGTCCCAGCTCCCTCAACCTATCTTCATAAGGCATGCCTCCCAGTCCAGGCAACATCCTTGTAAATCTCCTCTGCACCCTTTCAATAGCTTCTACGTCTTTCCTATAGTGAGGTGACCAGAACTGCGCACAGTACTCCAAATGAGGCCTGACGAGGGTCCTGTAAAGTTGCAGCATTACCTCCCGACTCCTAAACTCAATCCCTCGATTAATGAAGGCCAGTACACCATACGCCTTCTTGACCACCTCCTCCACCTGCGAGGCCGATTTAAGAGTCCTGTGAACCCGGACCCCGAGATCCTTCTGCTCTTCAACGCTACTAAGACCCCTGCCCTTAATAGTGTACTCGTTCATCCCGTTGGTTCTGCCGAAATGGACTACTACACATTTATCCGTACCTACCAGGCCATAGAACTATCTGTAACTCCCAATCCCATTAAACCCCATGTATTCATCCACAAGTCTTTTTAATAGACCCCAGCCAGTTCGCCTCCACTGGCGGCAGCTGATTCCACTCACTCACCACCCTCTGAGTGAAAAACCTACCCCTAACATCTCCTCTGTACTTCCCTCCCCGCACCTTAAATCTGTGTCCTCTCGTAGCGACCATTTCAACCCGGGGAAATAGCCTCTGAGAGTCCACCCTATCTATTCCTCTCAACATTTTATAAACCTCTATCAGGTCGCCTCTCAACCTTCGCCGCTCCAGGGAAAAGAGTCCCAGCTCCCTCAACCTATCTTCATAAGGCATGCCTCCCAGTCCAGGCAACATCCTTGTAAATCTCCTCTGCACCCTTTCAATAGCTTCCACATCCTTCCTGTAGAGAGACGACCAGAACTGCGCACAGTACTCCAAGTGGGGTCTGACAAGGATCTTATAAAGTTCCAGCATTACCTCCCGACTCCTAAACTCAATTCCTCGATTAATGAAGGCCAGTACACCATACGCCTTCTTGACCACCTCCTCCACCTGCGAGGCCGATTTAAGAGTCCTGTGGACCCGAACTCCAAGATCCTTCTGATCCTCAACACTACTCAGACTCCTGCCCTTGATATTGTATTCCTTCATCTCATTGGACCTGCCAGAATGGATGACTACACATTTATCCACGTTGAAGTCCATCTGCTACTTCTCTGCCCATTCCTGCATCCTATCTATGTCCTGCTGCAACTTCTGACATCCCTCCAGACCATCCACAACACCGCCGACCTTCGTGTCATCAGTGAACTTACTAACCCATCCCTCTACTTCCTCATCCAGGTCATTTATGAAAATGACAAACAGCAAGGGTCCCAGAACAGATCCCTGGGGCACCCCACTGGTGACTGACCTCCATTCCGAAAAAGACCCATCCACAACCACTCTCTGCCTTCTGCACCCAGGTTTCTTGGGTAAATCCATAGCTGGGCAGAGTTGTATGGGTGAGATTTGGTTTGATAACTCAGGCTTTAAACTTAATAGAGGGGAAGATTCAGTTGTGGGGAAATCAGAAAACCCAAGTTAAAGGAGGAGATAAGAGTGCAGGTTAGCAATGTGACGGATGGTTACCAGACAATAAGGGGTGAGGGACAGAATGGGTGAATGTCTTTATGCAGAAGGAATTATAAAAAAGTAGGAAATTTAATGGAAATACAAATTTAAAAGCTTTGTATATAAATGCTCAAAGCATTTGGAATAAAATTAATGAGTTAACAGTGCAAATAAAAACGGAAGGGTATGATTTGGTGGCAATTACTGAGACATGGTTACAAAGAGACCAAGTCTGGGAATTGAATATCCAATGGGTACTCAGCATTTTGGAAAGATATATTGAAAAGAAAAGGATGTGGTGCAGCTTGGCTAGTGAAGAAAGGGATTGCTGCTGTAATGAGAAATGACATAGGGAGATCAAGATGTGCAGTCACTGGGTAGAAATAAGAAATAGCAAAGGGAAGAAGTACCTGATAGGATTAATCTATATGTCCCAAGCAATAGCTTCACAGTGGGGCACAGTATAAACCAGGAAATACTGCAAGCTTGCAAGAAAGGTACGGCAATAATCATGAGTGATTTTAAAATGCACATAGATTGTAAGAGTCAAATTGGCAAGGCTAGCCTGGAGGCGGAGTTCATTGAATGTTAGAGATTGTTTCTTGTTGTGGAACCAATCATGGAGCAAGTTACTCTGAATTTGGTATTATGAAATGAGGAGGGATTAATTGATGACCTCATAGTTAGGGATCCTCGAGGGATTAGTGACCATAGAATTCCGTTTGCAGGTTAGAAAGTGGAATCCCACACTAGCATTCTGGAATTAAAGGAAATTACATCAGCACAAGGACAGTGTTGGCCTGAGTAGAGTGGACAGGAAGGCTAAAAGGTAGGACAGGGGATGAACAGTGGCAGTTATTTAAGCAGATATGCAATTCCTCAAAACTAAAATAGATCCCAGTGAGGAAGAAAGATGGTAAGGGGGAATAAAAAAAATCCATGGCTAAATGAGGTCAAGGATAATATAAAGACAAAAACTAAGGTATTGCAAAGGCCAGCGACAGGTTGGAAGATTGGGAAACTTTCAAACATAAACAAAGGGATACTGAAAAAAGTAATTAAAAGAGCTAAGGTAAATTATGAAAGAAAACTAACAGAAAATATCGAAAAGGATAGTAAAAGCTTCTATAGGTGTCTAAAAGGGAAGAGAGTCACTAGGATGAATGTTGGTCCCTTGGAAGATGAAACTGGAGAGTTAATAGTGGGGAACAGTAAAATGGCAAAGATGCTAAAAAAAGAAAATTACAAGACAGGAAACAGGCCCTTCGACCCTCCAAGCCTGCACCGACTATCAATACTTTGTCTCAGTTTTCATGGTGGAGGACACTGATACCATTCCTGTAGGAACAGGCAAGTCAGAGGTAATAGAAAGGGTCGAACTTAAAACAATCAACATCAATAGGAAAAAAATACTCAGCAAACTATTGGGATTGAGGGTGGATAAGTCCCCTGGGCCTGATGTCCTACATCTTAGGGTATTAAAGAATGTTGAGCCTAGTTGAGTTCTTCGATAATATGACTGAACACATTGACGAAGGAAGTGCCGTGGACGTAGTGTACATGGACTTCAGCAAGGCTTTTGATAAGGTCCCCCATGCAAGACTTCTTGAGAAGGTGAGAGGGCATGGGATCCAAGGGCCTTTGGCCTTGTGGATCCAGAACTGGCTTGCCTGCAGAAGGCAGAGAGTGGTTGTGGATGGGTCTTTTTCGGAATGGAGGTCAGTCACCAGTGGGGTGCCCCAGGGATCTGTTCTGGGACCCTTGTTGTTTGTCATTTTCATAAATGACCTGGATGAGGAAGTGGAGGGATGGGTTAGCAAGTTCGCTGATGACACGAAGGTCGGCGGTGTTGTGGATGGTCTGGAAGGATGTCAAAAGTTGCAGCAGGACATAGATAGGATGCAGGAATGGGCGGAAAAGTGGCAGATGGACTTCAACGCGGATAAATGTGTAGTCGTCCATTTCGGCAGAACCAACGGGATGAACGAGTACACTATCAAGGGCAGGAGTCTTAGTAGCGTTGAAGAGCAGAAGGATCTCGGGGTCCAGGTCCACAGGACTCTTAAATCGGCCTCGCAGGTGGAGGAGGTGGTCAAGAAGGCATACAGTGTACTGGCCTTCATTAATCGAGGGATTGAGTTTAGGAGTCGGGAGGTAATGCTGCAACTTTACAGGACCCTTGTCAGGCCTCATTTGGAGTACTGTGTGCAGTTCTGGTCGCCTCACTATAGGAAAGACGTAGAAGCTATTGAAAGGGTGCAGAGGAGATTTACAAGGATGTTGCCTGGACTGGGAGGCATGCCTTATGAAGATAGGTTGAGGGAGCTGGGACTCTTTTCCCTGGAGAGACGAAGGTTGAGAGGCGACCTGATAGAAGTTTATAAAATGTTGAGAGGAATAGATAGGGTGGACTCTCAGAGGCTATTTCCCCGGGTTGAAATGGTCGCTACGAGAGGACACAGATTTAAGGTGCGGGGAGGGAAGTACAGAGGTGATGTTAGGGGTAAGTTTTTCACTCAGAGGGTGGTGAGTGAATGGAATCGGCTGCCGTCATTGGTGGTGGAGGCGAACTCGCTGGGGTCTTTTAAAAGACTTCTGGATGAGTATATGGGGTTTAATGGGATTGGGGGTTATAGATAGGTCTATAGATTGGTGGGGTTGATGTGATTGGCGCAACACGAGGGCCGAAGGATCTGTTTGTGCTGTAATGTTCTGTGTTTCTATGTTTAATGTGGCAGCAGAGATAGTGGATCCATTGGTTATAATATTCCAAAATTCCCTGGACTCAGGAAAAGTTCTAGTGTATTGGAAAAATGCTAATATAACGTCCTTTTTCAAAAAGGGAGGGAGTCAAAATGTGGAAAATTACAGATAGTATAACATCTGTTGTTGAGAAAGTGTTCGAATCAATTATCTAGGAAGCAATATCAGGACATTTGGAAAGTCAAAATGCTATCCATCAGAGTCAGCATGGTTTTATGAAAGGCAAATCATGTTTGACTAATTTGCTAGTGTTCTTTGTGGATGTAACAAACAAAGTGGAGAATGGGGATCCTATACATGTAGTATATCTGGACTTCCGGAAGGTGTTTGATAAGGTGCCGCACAAAAAGTTAATTCACGAGGTTAGACCACATGGGATTATTAGCTTGGATAGATGACTGGCTGATGGACAGAAAACAGAGAGCTGGAATAATTTTTTTTTCTGGATGGCAAGAAGTAACTAGTGGGGTTGCAGGGTTCTATCCTTAGGTCCCAGCAATTTACAATCTATATTAATGACTTTGATTCAGGGATAGAAGGCACTGTGACCAAATTTGCAGATGACACAAAATAGATGGGAGTGTAAGTTGCAATGAGGAAATAAGAACTTTACAGATGGATTTAGATAGGTTTGGAGAGTGGGCCAAAATGTGGAGATGGAGTTTAACGTGGATAAGTGTGAGGCCATACATTTTGGTTGGAAAAATGGGAAGTCGACTTATTATCTAAATGGGGAGAGGTTTCGGGGTGCTCTGGTGCAGAGGGATCTGGGTGTCCTTGTTCATGAGTCATAGAAAACTAGCAAATAGGTACAACAGATAATAAACCGAATGGAATGTTGGCATTTATAGCTAAAGGAATAGAATATAAAGCTAAGGAAGTATTGTTGCAATTATACAAGACATTAGTGAGGCCACACCTGGAGTATTGTGCAGAGTTTGGTCCCCTTATTTGAGAAAAGATACAGTGGCATTCAAGGCAGTTCAGAGGAAGTTCACGAGATATATTCCAGAGTAGAAGGGTTTTCGTATGAAGAGAGATGGAACAGTTTAGGCCGATACTCCCTGGAACTTAGAAGAATGAGGAGAGATCAAATTGAGGTTTACAAGAGGATAAACGGTCTGGATAAAGTAGACGTGGAGCAGATGCTTCCTCCTGTGGGACATTCTAGGACAGGAAGACACAGTTTTAGGATAAGGGGCAGCAAATTTAAAACAGTTGAGGAGAAACTACTTCTCCCAAAGGGTTGTGAATCTGTGGAATTCACTGCCCCAAAATGTGGTGGGTGCTGGGACAGTGAGTAAATTTAAGGAGGAGTTGGACAGATATTTAATTGGTAATGGGTTGAAGGGTTATGGGGAGAAGACAGGAAAATGGGGATGAGGATCATATCAGCCATGATCGAATGACAGAGCGGATGCAATGGGCCAAATGACCTAATTCTGCTCTGATATGTTGTGAACTTCAGCGCCAACTGTGCTTCTATTGTGCTTACAGAAGATCACAGCATGAATAGTAAATAAGCTGGCAGAAGCACATGGTTGTTGCTTAGCAATTTTGGCCCTTTTAAGGTAGAAAGGTTTTTTTAAACTTTCTTGGGCCTTAACTGGTGCATAACTTCTATGCCTTCCTGACTCACATTGCCTTTTTCATTTTGACTTAAAACCCCCTCAACAGTCCCACTAGGGGGAGGCAGTGGCATTGTGGTATTGTCACTGAACAAGTAATCCAGAAACCCTACCTTATCCTCGGAGGGATCTGGGCTCCAATCCCACTACAGCAGATGGTGAAATCTGAATTCACTAAAAATCTGGAATTACAAGTTTACTGATGACTATGACACCATTGTTGGAAAACCCACCTGGTTCATTAATGTCCTTTAGGGAAGGAAATCTACTGTCCTTATCCAGTCCAGCCTGTATGTGATTCCAAACTGTGATGACTTCAGCCAGGCTGATGGGGTTAGCTTGCTGGAGTGTGAAGTACTTGATGAGTCCTAACTGATGGTCACAGCCTGCATTCAGCAATTGGAGAGCTGGTTGTGTACAGGTGTAAATAAAGTAACTTGATGATGGGACTTTCATTCCCATGGAGTTATTACGCAAACCCACAGCAATGTGGTTGACTCTCAGATGCTTTCTGAAATAGAGGGCAGCTAAGGATGGGCAATGAATGCTTGTCCAGCAAGTGACACCCACAATCCCATAAATAAATTTCTAAAAACTAGCAAACCTCCCTGTAAGGATGCCTGTCCCATGGTTTAGCAAGACCGCGTAAAAAGTCTGACAACACCAGGTTTCAGTCCGACCGATTTATTTGATAATATTCTTACAAGCTTTCGGGGTTAGCCCCTTCGTCAGGTGAATGGAGAGTTCTGGCCTCAGACAGAGCATATAAAGCACAGACAGTTTAGAGATTACTGATTAGAATGCGAATCCTTACACCTAACCTGCTGTTCAATACCTGAAGTGGCTGACATTCTAATCAGTAATCTCTAAACTGTCTGTGCTTTATATGCTCTGTCTGAGGCCAGAACTCTCCATTCACCTGACGAAGGGACTAACCCCGAAAGCTTGTGAGAATATTATCAAATAAATCGGTTGGACTAAAACCTGGTGTTGTCAGACTTTTTACTGTGTTTACCCCAGTCCAATGCCAGCACATCCACATCATAGCAAGACCATTCCAGAGGACAGTTAATCGCCAAGCATATTGCCCTGGTTTAGGATTCCATGTCAGTCAGACAGGACCAGGATGGCAGATTTCCTTCCCTGTGGGACATTAGTGAAGTTCATGGATTTTTGTGACAATCTGATTGTTTCACGGGCACCTTCATTAAGGATTGCTTCGTAGTTCAAATCCTCTCAGCTGTCAATGTGGACTTTTGATTTATGTCTGTAGATATTTGGCAAGCTCTCTGGATCATTTCTCCTGTTGGCTAACCTCTATGCTACCATACCTGATATGTACAGTACAATATATGACATAAAGGAGCCTAAGAAAATGGGTCAGTTCTGGTCAAGGAGAAAACTCTGCTTTGCTGATTAAAGGTAGGAGGCCAATCATTGTAAAACCAGAGCTTTGCTGCAAGACTTTAAGAAACATAAGAACATAAGAAATAGGAACAGGAGTCGGCCATCTGGCCCTTCGAGCCTGCCCCGCCATTCAATAAGATCATGGCTGATCTGTCGTGTCTCAGTTCCACTTTCCAGCTGTCTCCCCATAATCCTTAATTCCCTTGCCTACCAAAAACCTATCTACCCGTGTCTTAAATATATTTAGCGAGGCAGCCTCCACCACTTCAACGGGCAGAGAATTCCAGAGATTCACCACCCTTTGAGTGAAGAAGTTCCTCCTCAACTCCGTTCTAAACCGCCCCCCCCTTTATCTTGAGGCTGTGCCCCCTAGTCCGACTGTCTTTTCTGAGCGGGAAGAGTCTCTCCATCTCTATCTGATCCATCCCATTCATCATCTTATACGTTTCTATTAGATCCCCCCTCATCCTTCTAAACTCCAACGAGTACAAACCCAGTCCATTCAGCCTCTCTTCATAGTCCAACCCCCTCATCTCTGGTATCAGCCTAATGAACCTGTGCTAAAGAAGCAAATCTATGTTTTCCCCAACCAGAAATCATATTTGAATAGGGATATCCACTGGTTGCTGAAGTCCAGGTCTGAGGCATTCAAGTCAGGTGAGGCTGACCTATATAAAAAAGCCAGATCTGATCTAAGGAGGTCCATCAAAGATGCCAAAAGAAATGTCAGACCAGGCTCGAGTCCCAGGCTAGTCACACTGACCCCCACTGACTATGGCAAAATCTGCAAAACATAACAGGCTACAAAATGAAGGATTGTTAAATTTTTGGCTCTAACACACCCTGATGTGTTCAATGCATTTTATACCCATTTTGAGCAAGACATCAACAAGAGGATGCCCCTCCTCACTGGAACCCTCGGATGAACCTGTATCTGGGGTTACCATTGCAGATGTCAGAACAACTTTCTTGAAAGTCAACAAACGAAAGTAATTGGCCCGTGTGGAGAACCCAGATGTGCACTCAGATCCTGTGAGGATCAGCTGGCGAGGGTATTCACACACATTTTCAACCTGTCTTTACAATAATCTGAGGCCCCTATCTGGTTCAAGAAGACAACCATCATCCCGGTACTTAGGAAAAACCAAGCAGCGTGGTCTTAATGACTATTGGCCAGTGGCTCTGACATCCATCATTATGAAGTGCGTCGAAAGGTTAGTCACGGCACAAATCAATTCCAGCCTCCCGGACTACCTGGATCCACTACAGTTTGCCTACCATCACAACAGGTTCACAGCAGATACCATTTCCCTGGTCCTGCACTCAACCCTGGAACACCAAGATAACAAGACCACCTATGTCAGACTCTATTTATTGATTACAGCTCAGCCTTCAACACTATTATTCCTAGGAAACTCATCTCCAAACTTCATGACCTGGGCCTCTGCAACTGGATCCTGAACTTCCGAACTCACAGACAACAATCAGTAAGGACAGGAAACAGCACCTCCTCCACGGTCATCCTCAACACCGGTGCCCCACAAGGTTGTGTTCTCAGCCCCCTACTATACTCCGTATATACCTACTGTGAGGCCAAATTCCCCTTCAATTCGATTTTCAAGTTTGCTGATGTAGTGGGTCGGATCTCAAAAAATGATGAGACAGAGTACAGGAATGAGATAGAGAATCTGGTGAACTGGTGCGGCGACAATAACCTCACCCTCAATGTCAACAAAATGAAGGAGATTGTCATCGAATTCAGGAAATGTAAAGGAGAACATGCCCCTGTCTACATCAAAGGGGACAAAGTAGAAAGGGTCAAGAGCTTCAAGTTTTTAGATGTCCAGATCAGCAACAACCTGTCCCAGTTCTCCATGCCGACACTATAGTGAAGAAAGCCCCACCAATGCCCCTACTTTCTCAGATGACTAAGGAAATTTGGCATGTCAGTTACAACTTTCACCAACTTTTATAGATGCCCCATAGAAAACATTCTTTCTGGTTGTATCACAGCTTGGCCCATACTCTGCCCAAGACTGCAAGGAACTACAAAAGATCGTAAATGTAGCCCAATCCATCACACAAGCCAGCCTCCCATCCATTGACTCTGTCAACACTTCCCGCTGTCTTGGTAAAGCAGCCGGTATAAGTAAGGACGCCACGCACCCTGGATTATGGACCCCATGCACCCCGGACATTCTCTCTTCCATCTTCTTCGTTCAGAAAAAAGATACCAAGTCTCAGGTCACATGCCAACTGACTCAAGGACAGCTTCTTCCCTGCTGCTGTCAGACTTTTGAATGGACCTACCTTGCATTAAGTTGATCTTTCTCTACACTCTAGCTATGACCGTAACACTACATTCTGCACTCTCTCCTTTCCTTCTCTATGAACAGTATGTTTTGTCTCTACAGCGCACAAGAAGCAATACTTTTCACTGTATCCCAATACATGTGACAATAATAAGTCAAATGAAATCAAATTAACAAATTCATCTGGACTAACCTTCTATTTCTAAACATGGCACTGGAGGGAATCCAGAGATTATGCATTCTGGGTCCTGTTTATTAATTTACTTCCTAGCTCCTTAAATGTTGCCTTCAGGGCCTTGTTGCTTTTTCTACCCATATCATTCATGCCAATATCTACCATGATCTCTGTCTGTTTGCCGTCCTGCTTCAGAATCATAGAAACCCTGCAGTATACAAAGAACAAAGAACAGAACAGCACAGGAAACAGGCCCTTCGGCCCTCCAAGCCTGTGGTGCTCATTGGTCCAACTAGACCATTTGTTTGTATCTGTCCATTCCCAGTCTGTTCATGTCACTATCCGGGTGAGTCTTAAACGATCCCAGTGTGTCCACCTCTACCACCCTGCTTGGCAGCGCATTCCAGGCCCCCACCACCCTCTGTGTAAAAAACTGTAGAAAGAGGCCATTTGGTCCATCGAGTCTGCACCGAACACAATCCCACCCAGGCCCTACCCCCATATCCCTACATATTTTACCCACTAATCCCTCTAACCTACACATCTCAGAACATTAATTTAAGCATGGCCAATCAACCTAACCTGCACGTCTTTGGTTAGAATGTCCCACAGCTGTTTAGTGATATCCCTGACCTTGGCACCAGAGAGGCAACTTTCCATCCTGGAGTCTGCTTTGCAGCTGTAGAAATTTTCTGTCTGCTCCCCTCACAATTCAATCCCCTATCACTAAATCCCTGTTGTTCTTCCTCCTCCGGTCTTGTGCAGCTGACCCACCCATGGTGCCATGAAGTTGGCTGCCATTGTTTCCCAGCACAGTCATCTTCCTCAAGTTTCCAAAACACTTTATCTGTTAGAAAAGGGGATGGCCATAGAGGACTCCTGCACTACCCGCTTTCCTCTACTCTGCCTGCCTGTTGGTTTCCCATGCCCTTCCTCACCTCTGATGTAAGTACCTCACTGAATCAGCCACTTGCTCAGCTTCACGGATGCTCTACTGAGCTATTGGGAAAAATTGAATAGTTAATTTCTGAGGATTCTTGATTGGAAGCATTGAAAGTTTGTTTTAAAAAATTAACATGCCCACATGAGTGGTTTGGATCTGGACAAACTGTAATGTTGAAAAAAAAATCCCTATCTTTTGATACTGCGGGTGAAAAAACATTCCTTTCTTATTTGTCCAGAGCTGAAATTGTGCTTGGCTAAAAGCTTTCTGGATAGTTGTTCAGTAATTGCATTTAGATTAGACAGGAAACTCAAACAGCATTATTGATGTATCTCAGTCTGTGTTATCAAAAAACAACATATCAGACTCTGTCCTCACAGGAAGAAAATCCTGAGTAATCAAAAGCATATTAATCCAATTGGCTCATACAGCCAGCACAGGACATTGACTGTATAATCAGGCTGATAAAACATTCAGAACTTTACTTCCCATAAGCAGCAGAGATCGGAGAAATTTCTGCACTTATATTTTTAAATAAAAAGTCTTTGTTTTGTTGTTAGAACCACACAGTAACAAAGTCTCAAGTTAAGGAATTATTTTCCAAAAAACCATTAAACTTTTCCAAAAGTTAAGGAATTATTTTCCAGAAGTCATGACCCTGCATGTCTGTGTAAGGAATGTAAAGGTCATCAGAAAGTATCTCTCTCAGCAATGAGAACTGTAGTTATGCCAAGGATTTGAAATTTTCAACAAATTTAATTATTTGAATGTTTTATGCTTTCAAATACAATAGGAAGTTGTGATAAATTGGAATTATGTAATTCCATTTTCACAGAATCAGAATCACAGAATAGTACAGAGCAGCAGCGAGTCTGCATCAAAGTATGACATGCTCCGACCTACCCACCTAATCCCATTTGCCAGCACTTGGCCCATAGCCTTGAATGTTATGGCATAGAACATAGAACATAGAACACTACAGCACAAACAGGCCCTTCGGCCCTCGAGTTGCGCCGATCACATCAACCCCACCAATCTATAGACCTATCTATAACCCCCAATCCCATTAAACCCCATATACTCATCCAGAAGTCTTTTAAAAGACCCCAGCGAGTTTGCCTCCACCACCGATGACGGCAGCCGATTCCATTCACTCACCACCCTCTGAGTGAAAAACTTACCCCTAACATCACCTCTGTACTTCCCTCCCCACACCTTAAATCTGTGTCCTCTCGTAGCGACCATTTCAACCCAGGGAAATAGCCTCTGAGAATCCACCCTATCTATTCCTCTCAACATCTTGTAAACTTCTATCAGGTCGCCTCTCCAGGGAAAAGAGTCCCAGCTCCCTCAACCTAACTTCATAAGGCATGCCTCCCAGTCCAGGCAACATCCTTGTAAATCTCCTCTGCACCCTTTCAATAGCTTCTACGTCTTTCCTATAGTGAGGCGACCAGAACTGCGCACAGTACTCCAAATGAGGCCTGACGAGGGTCCTGTAAAGTTGCAGCATTACCTCTCGACTCCTAAACTCAATCCCTCAATTAATGAAGGCCAGTAGATAGGAGACAGAGAGTGGTGGTTGATGGGAAATATTCGTCATGGAGTTCGGTTACAAGTGGTGTGCCTCAGGGATCTGTTTTGGGGCCACTGCTGTTTGTAATTTTTATTAATGATCTGGATGAGGGTATAGTTGGGTGGATTAGTAAGTTTGCTGATGACACCAAAGTTGGAGGTGTGGTAGATTGTGAGGAAGGGTGTCATAGTTTGCAGGATGACTTAGAAAGGTTGCAGAGCTGGACTGAGAGGTGGCGGATGGAGTTTAATGTGGAGAAGTGTGAGGTAATTCATTTCGGTAGGAATAACAGATGTGTTGAGTATAGGGCTAACGGGAGGACTTTGAATAGTGTGGAGGAGCAGAGGGATCGAGGTGTATGTGTACATAGATCCCTGAAAGTTGGGAATCAAGTAGATAAGGTTGTTAAGAAGGCATACGGAGTCTTGGCGAGATTGAGAGATTTGGGGTTGTTTTCGCTGGAAAGAAGGCGGCTAAGAGGGGATCTCATTGAAACATATAAGATGATTAGAGGTTTAGATAGGGTAGATAGTGATAGCCTTTTTCCTAGGATGGAGAAAGCTAGCACGAGGGGGCACGATTTTAAATTAAGGGGGGGTAGTTATAGGACAGATGTCAGGGGTAGGTTCTTTACCCAGAGGGTGGTGAGGGACTGGAATGCCCTGCCAGCTGCAGTTGTATATGCACCTAGTTTGGGGGCGTTTAAGAGATCTGTGGATAGGTTTATGGATGAAAAGGGATTGGTTTAGGCTAGTGGGTCATTGTTTTGTAACTGGTCGGCGCAACATCGTGGGCCGAAGGGCCTGTTCTGCGCTGTAATGTTCTATGTTCTAGTACACCATATGCCTTCTTGACCACATTCTCCACCTGCGAGGCCGATTTAAGAGTCCTGTGGACCCGGACCCCAAGATCCTTCTGCTCTTCAACGCTACTAAGACTTCTGCCCTTGATAGTGTACTCGTTCATCCCATTGGTTCTGCCAAAATGGACGACTACACATTTATCTGCGTTGAAGTCCATCTGCCACTTCTCCGCCCAGTCCTGCATCCTATTTATGTCCTGCTGCAACTTTTGCCATCCTTCCAGATCATCCACAACACCGCCGACCTTCGTGTCATCAGCGAACTTACTAACCCATCCCTCCACTTCCTCATCCAGGTCATTTATGAAAATGACAAACAGCAAGGGTCCTAGAACAGATCCCTGGGGCACTCCACTGGTGACTGACCTCCATTCAGAAAAAGACCCATCCACAACCACTCTCTGCCTTCTGCAGGCAAGCCAGTTCTGGATCCACAAGGCCAAAGGCCCTTGGATCCCATGCCCTCTCACCTTCTCAAGAAGTCTTGCATGGGGGACCTTATCAAAAGCCTTGCTGAAGTCCATGTACACTACGTCCACGGCACTTCCTTCGTTAATGTGTTCAGTCACATTATCGAAGAACTCAACTAGGCTCGTAAGGCACGACCTGCCCTTGACAAATCCATGCTGACTATTCCTGATCATGTCAAACCTCTCCAAATGCTCGTAAATCTTGTCCCTCAGAAGCCTCTCCATCAGCTTACCAACCACTGAGGTCAGACTCACCGGGCGGTAATTTCCCGGGCCATCTCTGTTCCCTTTCTTGAAAATAGGGACGACATCCGCAATCCTCCAATCTTCCGGAACCTCTCCCGTCTCCATTGATGACGCAAAGATCATCGCCAGGGGCTCTGCAATCACTTCCCTCGCCTCCCACAGTATCCTGGGGTACATCCCATCTGGTCCCGGCGACTTATCTATTTTGATAGAATTCAAAAGTTCTAACACATCCTCCTTCTTAATGTCCACGTACTCAATCTTTTCCACCTGCTGCAAATCCGTAACAAAATCTCCCAGATCAGCTTCCACTGTGAATACTGAGGCAAAGTACTCATTAAGCACCTCCGCCATTTCTTCTGGTTCCACACAGACCTTTCCTCCTTCACCTTTTATAGGTCCTATCCTTTCCCTTCTCACCCTTTTACCTTTCACATACTTATAGAAGGCCTTGGGATTCTCCTTAATCTTACCCGCCAAGGTCTTCTCATGACCCCTTCTGGCTCTCCTAATTTCCCTTTTAACCTCCTTTCTACAGTCCTTATACTCTTCAAGATCCTTAACCTCTCCTAGTTCCCTGAATCTTTTGTACACCTTCCTTTTCCTCCTGACTAGGTTCAACACAGCCTTCGTGCACCACGGTTCCCGCGACCTACCAAAACCCCCTTGTCTTATCGGAACATTGTCATGCAGAGCGCCAGACAAACATTCCTTGAATATCCGCCACCTTCCTTCGGTACTCTTCCCTAAGAATGCCTCCTTCCAGTTTATACCAAGTACTGATCCAGGGATCGGTGCTGGGTCCACTGTTTTTTGTCATTTATATTAATTATGTGGATGAGAATTTAGTAGGCTTGGTTAGTGATTTTGCAGATGACACTAAGATTGATGGCATAGTGGACAGTGAAGGTTATCTTGGATTGCAACGGGATCTCGATCAATTAGGCCAATGGGCTGACAAATGGTAGATGGACTTTAATTTAGATAAGTGCAAGGTGATGCATTTTGGTAGATTGAACCAGGGCAGGACTTAATAATAGTTAATCAGTTAATAATAGGGCAATGGGGAGAGTTACAGATAAAGAGATCTAGGGGTACAGGTTCATAGCTCCTTGAAAGTGGAATCACAGGTGGACAGATTGGTGAAGAAGGCATTCGGCATGCTTGGTTTCATCGGTCAGAACATTGAATACAGGAGTTGGGACGTCTTATTGAAGTTGTACAAGACATTGGTAAGGCCACACTTGGAATACTGTGTACAGTTCTGGTCACCCTATTATAGAAAGGATATTATTAAACTAGAAAGAGTGCAGAAAAGATTTACTAGGATGTTACTGGGACTCGATGGTTTGAGTTATAAGGAGAGGCTGGATAGACTGAGACTTTTCTCCCTGGCACTTAGGAGGCTAAAGGATGATCTTACAGAAACCATAGAAAATTACAGCTCAGAAACAGGCCTTTTGGCCCTTCTTGTCTGTGCTGAACCATTTTTTGCCTAGTCCCACTGACCTGTACCTGGACCATATCCCTCCACACCCCTCTCATCCATGAACCCATCCAAGTTTTTCTGTAAATGTTAAAAGTGACCCCGCATTTACCACTTTATCTGGCAGCTCATTCCACATTCCCACCACTCTCTACGTGAAGAAGCCCTCCTAATATTCCCTTTTAAACTTTTCTCCTTTCACCCTTAACCCATGCCCTTTGGTTTTTTTCTCCCCTAGCCTCAGTGGAAAAATCCTGCTTGCATTCACTCTATCTATACCCATCAAAATCTTATACACCTCTATCAAATCTCCCCTCATTCTTCTACGCTCCAGGGAATAAAGTCCTAACCTATTCAATCTCTCTCTGTAACTCAGCTTCTCAAGTCCTGGCAACATCCTTGTGAACCTTCTCTGCACTCTTTCAACCTTATTTACATCCTTCCTGTAACTAGGTGACCAAAACTGTACACAATACTCTAAATTCGGCCTCACCAATGCCTTATATAACCTTACCATAACACTCCAACTTTTATACTCAATACTCCGATTTATAAAGGCCAATGTTCCAAAAGCACTCTTTACGACCCTATCCACCTGTGACGTCACTTTTACATAGAACATAGAACACTACAGCACAAACAGGCCCTTCGGCCCACAAGTTGCGCTGGTCACATCCCTACCTACCAGGCCTATCTATAACCCTCAATCCTATTAAGTCCCGTGTACTCATCCAGAAGTCTCTTAAAAGACCCCAACGAGTTCAACTCCACCACCAACACCGGCAGCCGATTCCACTCAACCACCACCCTCTGAGTGAAAAACTTACCCCTGACATCTCCTCTGTACCTAGAGATTTAAATATTACAAGTGAGTCCAGGATGCAATTGTTGGGGCTCACTTTCCTTATGGCCTCGCTGGTGAAGGTCTCCCTGGTCAGGATTATGTGTGGTCTGCATCAATGGGGACTGTGATGATGGCCTCACTGGTGCCATCAGCAGCCACTGAGACTCCCCGCCCCTGGGAGGTCAGGGACAAGGAGAGGTGCCCCTTTGGCAGTGTCAACCTGACACCTCCAGCCTGGCACCCTGGTCCTGCCTACCAGGCATCCTGATACTGCCAGCCTAACATATGGCTGTGCCCACCGGGCAATGGGCAATGCCATAGGGGCAGGGCCCCTAGGGAGGGGCTGGGGCCTGGATGGGGCAAGAAGAAGGGGGAGGGGGAGATGGAGAGAAGCTGCGCATTCTGCAACCAGCATCGGACAGGGGGAGGAGGCAGCGATTGGCTGGTGGTGCGGGGGGGGGGTGATCGGTCAGGCTGGAGATGTGTATTGTCTCCAGACAGTACAGTAAGTGAGGTTTTGCAAACCCAGGCAAGTCACGGGGGTTACAGATAGTGCGACATGAACCCAATATCCCTGTTGAGACCGTCCTCATGTGTGTGGAACTTGGCTATCAGTCTCTGCTCAGTGATTCTGTGTTGTGTTACCTGAAGATCAGATACTGAATACCCGTGACTGTTGAAGTGTTCGCCAACAGGAAGAGAACAGTCTTGCCTGGTGACTGTCGAGCGATGTTCATTCATCCGTTGTCGTAGCGTCTGCATGGTCTCCCCAATGTACCATGCTTCGGGACATCCTTTCTTGCAACGTATCAAGTAGACAATGTTGGCCGAGTTGCAAGAGTATTTACCATGTACCTGGTGGATGGTGTTCTCACGTGTGATGATGGTATCCATGTCGATGATCCGGCATGTCTTGCAGAGGTTGCTGTGGCAGGGTTGTGTGGTGTTGTGGTCACTGTTCTCCTGAAGGCTGGGTAGTTTGCTGCGAACAATGGTCTGTTTGAGGTTGTGTGGTTGTTTGAAGGCACGAAGTGGGGGTGTGGGGATGGCCCTGGCGAGATGTTCGCCTTCATCAATGATATGAGGGGGCATAGCTTTAAATTAAGGGGGGGTAGTTATAGGACGGATGTCAGGGGTAGGTTCTTTACCCAGAGGGTGGTGAGGGACTGGAATGCCCTGCCAGCTGCAGTTGTAAATGCACCTAGTTTGGGGGCGTTTAAGAGATCTGTGGATAGGTTTATGGACGAAAAGGGATTGGTTTAGGCTAGTGGGTCATTGTTTTGTAACTGGTCGGCGCAACATCGTGGGCTGAAGGGCCTGTTCTGCGCTGTAATGTTCTATGTTCTATGCTGAAGGCTGCAGAGAAGATGTCGTAGCTTCCCTAAGCCAGAGAAGTATTGGACGATGAAGGGTACTCTGCTGTGTCCTGCGTTTGTCTTTTGAAGAGTTTGGTGTGGTTTTTCTCTGTCGAACTATTGATTGATGAGTTGAGCACCATATCCTGTCCTTATGGGGGCATCTTTCAGCATCTGGAGGTGTCTATTGCGATCCTCCTCATCTGAGCAGATCCTGTATATGGAGGGCTTGAAGCAGGGGTTGGCTTCTTTAATGTGTTTAAGGTGGAAGCTGGAGAAATGGAGCATTGTGAGGCTATCCATGGGCTCGCGGTTCAGTGAGGTGCTGAGGTCACCATCCTTGATGGACATGCGTACGTCCGAGAATGCAACCGATTCCAAAGAGTAGTACATGGTGAGTCTGATGGGGGGATGGAACTTGTTGATGTCATCATATAGTTGTTTCAATGATTGTTCATGATGTGTCCAAAGGAAGAAAATGTCATCGACGTATCTAGCGTATAGCATCAGTTGAAGGTCCTGTGCGGTGAAGAGGTCTTGTTCGAACCTGTGCATGAAGATGTTGGCATATTGAGGTATGTAACTCCCACCATTTGGCCTGGGTTTGCAAAATCCTACTAACTGTCCTGGCTTGAGACAATTCACACCCCCTTAACCTGTGATTATTCCTCTCTCCATTCACACTGCTATACCTGTAAAGATTTGATTACCTGTAAAGACTCAATTCCAATCTTTCATCACATTCCAATATGTAATTCCCTTACAATTGTATCTCTGCCTATATATACCATGTTTGTGAATCCATCTCTCCACTCGACTGATGAGGGAGCAGCGCTCCAAAAGCTCAAGATTCCAAATAAACCCATTGGACTTTAACCCGGTGTTGTGAGACTTCTTATTGCAATTAAAAGAATATCTAAGAAATGCTAAATATGCAACCAAGGTCAAAATGTTAAACACTAGTCCAGTAACAACGCCATTACACCACCGCCTCCCCAATTTTGCTGGCATCCAGGCTTACATCAGCCTCTCCTCTCAATGATGCGAGATTAGAAGTGAATTGATTTGAAACTGCAACAATCTCTGCAGATATTATCACCCCTTCGCTCTTGTAAATCATACCTAACAAAAATTATAATGATAACAAAGCCTGTGGAACTAAGGATATTGGCTAGATTAGAATTAGAATTAGAACATAGAACATAGAACATAGAACATAGAACATTACAGCGCAGAACAGGCCCTTCGGCCCACGATGTTGCGCCGACCAGTTACAAAACAATGACCCACTAGCCTAAACCAATCCCTTTTCATCCATAAACCTATCCACAGATCTTTTAAACGCCCCCAAACTAGGTGCATTTACAACTGCAGCTGGCAGGGCATTCCAGTCCCTCACCACCCTCTGGGTAAAGAACCTACCCCTGACATCTGTCCTATAACTACCCCCCCTTAATTTAAAATCGTGCCCCCTCGTGCTAGCTTTCTCCATCCTAGGAAAAAGGCTATCACTATCTACCCTGTCTAAACCTCTAATCATCTTATATGTTTCAATGAGATCCCCTCTTAACCGCCTTCTTTCCAGCGAAAACAACCCCAAATCTCTCAATCTCTCCTCATAGGATCTCCCCTCCATACCAGGCAACATCCTGGTAAACCTCCTCTGCACCCTCTCCAAAGCCTCTACATCCTTCCTGTAATGTGGGGACCAGAACTGCACACAAAACTCCAAGTGCGGCCGCACCAGAGATGTGTACAGTTGCATCATGACGCTGCGACTCCTAAATTCAATCCCCCTACCAATAAACGCCAAAACTCCGTATGCCTTCTTAACAACCTTATCTACTTGATTCCCAACTTTCAGAGATCTATGTACACATACACCTAGATCCCTCTGCTCCTCCACACTATTCAAAGTCCTCCCGTTAGCCCTATACTCAACACATCTGTTATTCCTACCGAAATGAATTACCTCACACTTCTCCACATTAAACTCCATCCGCCACCTCTCAGCCCAGCTCTGCAACCTTTCTAAGTCATCCTGCAAACTATGACACCCTTCCTCACAATCTACCACACCTCCGACTTTGGTGTCATCAGCAAACTTACTAATCCACCCAACTATACCCTCATCCAGATCATTAATAAAAATTACAAACAGCAGTGGCCCCAAACCAAACCCCATATACTGCCAGTATATGGGGTTTAATGGGATTGGGGGTTATAGATAGGTCTATAGATTGGTGGGGTTGATGTGATCGGCGCAACTCGAGGGCCGAAGGGCCTGTTTGTGCTGTAATGTTCTATGTTCTATGTTCTAAAACAGATCCCTGAGGCACACCACTTGTAACCGATTGTAATTGATAGGTACTTCAATGCTACTGCAGACATGATAGACTGAAGGGCCTCTTTTTGTCTGTAAGACTCAATGATAATTGTAACAAAGCTATCGCGCGCAATCTTACCAGCCATTCACACCTCGTTCCTGCTGCAGCGAGGTGAGTGAACTTGGCACCCAGCCAAGTCTCTGGAAAATCCTGCCTGTGTGAACACCTGTAACATTCTGGCCTTAGACAAAAATGGAAACTGCTGATTTAATCACACAATCAGAATATTACAGAGCAGAAGAGGCCCTTCAGCCCATTGAGTCTACACCAATGCATGAAAGGTCCTGACCTGCTCACCTGATCCCACTTGCCAGCACTTGGCAAATGTGAGAGATATGCAAATCACAGTTAATTGTAGCATAGGTCTTACAACTAAAGTTATTTTCTGTCCTTTACACCAAAGCAGGTTTGTGGTTTGTGACTCTCAATGACATTATCTAACCTACCACAGGAAGACAGCTGGATCTGTTCAATCTATCAGAATCTAACACGCAGCAATAACTCGACATAAAGGAAGTCAGTGCAGCTCCCATGAAACCAGCTGGAACATTCCATTGTTCCAGAAAGATACATTCATAATCACTTGGGTTGGCTTTTATTGTCATTATTACTCATTAAACGCACTGGCAACTTTCAGATAAAACAGGAAAAAAAGGATGACACATGAAACAGTTACTTGCTTGTAACAAAAACAAGGTACATTGTACTTTTGTAAGGAGGGTATGAAAGCAAGTAAAAAATATAAAGTTAAAATTAATGATTATACCAATAACAAAATAGGATGAGGAAATTCATAAAGAAGATCACTGTTTTAAGTTAAATTCACACAGTAGTTTGGCAATCTAAACAAAGTATCACAAAACGCCTAGACTACCCAGCTATGAGACAAGCCATCTCTTTAGTGCCAAAATGAATGTTTTACACCTAAATTGTATAAGGCAATTCCACCACCTATTTTCAGCTAACAAATTAGGGACCATAAAAATGATTTATGGATAGAGGCTGAGGTATTAAATTAATACTTTACCAAGGATATTGTTAAAGTAATTCAAACACTTAGAGTCATAGAGATTTCTTGAAGGGTTTAAAATTGATAAGGTGCAGATATTGGATTAGCTATCTGTACTTAAATTTGAAAAGACTCTAGAACAAGATAGGTTCTAGTGCCTTTTCTGGTCTTTCTTGGATTGTGAAGTTGTGCCAGAGCACAGACAATTGCAAATGTTACACACTTACATAATAGAGGGTATAAAGATTAATCCAGCAACTAGGGTCAGTCAGTTTAACGTCACTGGTGGGGAAGCTTCTAGAAATAATAAGTACACAGAAACTTAATCATTACTAGGGCCAATAGAATTAATTAAGGAAAACTCAGTATGAATTTGTTCAGGGAAAATCCTGTTCATCTAACGTGCTGGAGTTTTTTGATGAGATAATTATCAGGATTGATGAGTGTAATGTTGTTGCTGTGGTGTCGAAAAGACGTTAAATAAAGTTCCAAAGGGCAGACTTCTGAGCAAAGTTAGAGCTAATAGAAACAGGGACAATAACAACATGAATATGAATATCCAAGATGGATAGTCAGAGCCTTTTTCCTAGGATAGAAGTATCATTTGCAAGGAGGCACAGATTCAAGGTGAGAGGGGGAAGGTTTAGGAATGATGTGCGGGGGATATTTTTCACACAGAGTGGTGGGTGCCTGGAACACACTGCCAGAGGAGGTGATGGAAACAGGCATATTCGCAACATTTAAGAGGCATCTGAATGGGTACATGAATAGGGAGGAAAATGGAGGGATATGGATTGAGTAAGGACAGAAGGTTTTTAGTTTAGATGGACACCATGATCAGCACAGACTTAGAGGACTGAAGGACTTGTTCCTGTGATGTACTTTTCTTTAATCTTTGAAATTGAGATAGAGAAAGTACTGCTTAATGGATATTTTGCAAGGCTTATCATGGAGTCATAATGGAGTTACTGAGAGTTGGTGCCAGAACCCCTGCCGGATGGATATGTGTATAAATTATTAAGGGGGAGGACTGGATGAGAGGGCAGTCAAAATTAAGCATACATTTTATTAATAAGGATATCGAGTACAAAAGCAAGGATAGTTATATTAGACTTGTGTATAAAACTAGTTTGGCCTCTGCAGAACTGTTGCAACCAGTTCCCAATGTAACGCTTTAGGAAGACATTGGACAGAGCACGTTTATTATTCGTGAGAATGATTCCAGGGATTTGGAGCATTGGTTAAGTTGACAAATTGGAGAAATTGGGAGATAAAAGAGCAAGACTGAGAGCAGAGCTGTGAGAATAAAAAAATCGTGAGAAAGAGGAAGACTGAGAACAGATAAAAGAATTCCACTGGTGAGCAGTCACTGAGGAACATCTGGGAAAATGCAGCTCGGTCACAGTAACTGCAGAGGGGATTGCAAAAGACTGAGTGCTCAACCAGAGGAAGAGCAGTCAACAATCACTAGGTTAGAAAGTGACGTGGGACCAATCTAAGCAGCTGAATAGTGAGTAAATCCTGGTGAGTATTTTTAATCTATTAAAGTAATTAATTGCTGGGAGGGTGAGAATCCAGTCATTGTGGTTCATGTGGGTGCCGGTGACGTAAGCAAAATGCGGACTGAGGATCTGGGGAGGGAGTATGAAAAGCTGGGAATAGAATTAAAAAGTAGAACCGACAAGGTGGTTATCTCTGGGCTACTGCCTGAACCGAGTGCAGACAGGCGTAGGGTTGATAGGATAAAGGAAGTGAATGGGTGGCTCAGGGATTGGTGTGGGAGGAATGGGTTTGAATTTATGGAGCATTGGCACCAGTATTGGAGTAGGTGGGACCTGTTCGGGCAGGATGGGGTTGGTCTGAACCGTGCTGGGACCAGAGTGCTGGCAAATCGAGTAAAGAGGACTGTAGACAGGGCTTTAAACTAATTGTGGGGGGGAGGGTGCGAGGGTAGGTGACGTTACGAGGTCTAAAGTTAAGGAGAGGGTACAGGTAAGGGAAGAGGCCGAGGATGTCCCAATAATAGAGGGAGGAGGGGGCGTGAGTAGGGTTGGTGGCGTTACAGCAAATAGGGTCCAGGTGAAGGCTGGGATGAAAGCGCTTTATCTGAATGCACGAAGCATTCGGAATAAAGTGGATGAGCTGGTGGCGCAGATCGACACAAATGGATACGATCTGGTGGCCATTACAGAGACGTGGCTGCAAGGTGACAGGGACTGGGAGCTGAATGTACAGGGCTATCAAGTGTTTAGGAAGGATAGGCAGGAGGGAAAAGGGGGGGGCGTAGCTCTGCTGATTAAGGATAGCATCAGGGTGGTAGTAAGGGATGATATTGGAGCCAAGGAGCAGAAAGTGGAATCGTTGTGGGTGGAGATTAGGAACAGAAAAGGGAGGAAGACGCTGGTGGGTGTCGTCTATAGGCCCCCGAATAATGATCTGGAGGTGGGGGCGGGCTGTTAACGTGCAAATAAGTGCAGCGTGCAGGAATGGGACGGCCGTGGTTATGGGGGATTTCAATCTGCGTATTGATTGGTCAACCCATGTTGGACGCGGGGGGCTTGAGGAAGAGTTCTTGGAATGCTGCCGGGATAATTTCCTTGAACAGTGTGTGTTGGAGCCGACGAGGGAGCGAGCTATCTTGGATCTGGTGCTATGTAATGAGGTGGGTAGAATTAGGGACCTTGCGGTGAAGGATCCTCTTGGAGAGAGTGATCATTGTATGGTGGAGTTTCTGGTGCAGATGGAGGAGGAGAAAGTGGGTTCCCAGACACGCGTCCTTTGTTTGAATAGAGGGGAGTATGGTAGGATGAGAGAAGAATTAGCGAATGTGGACTGGGGGAGCGCGTTGGAGGGAGGGTCTGGTGAGGAGCAGTGGAGGATCTTTAAGGAGATCTTTCTTGGTGCTCAGCAGAAATTTATTCCGATGGTTAAAAAGGACAGTAGGAGGAGAGGTAATAAGCCGTGGATAACGAAGGAGGTGAAGGAAAGTGTTAAATTAAAAGCGGAGGCGTTTAGAGTAGCTAAGAGTAGTGGGCGAGAAGAGGATTGGGAGAGGTTTAAATGTCAACAAAGATTGACAAAGAAGTTGATAAAGGAGGGTAGGAGAAACTATGAAGCTGGGCTAGCACTTAATATAAAAAAGGATAGCAAGAGTTTTTATAAATATATAAAAAGGAAGAGGCTGGCTAGGATGAACGTTGGACCTTTAGAGGATGAGAAAGGGGAGCTAGTGGTAGGGGATGGGGATATAGCTAAGGTATTAAATAACTTTTTTGTTTCTGTCTGCACGGAGGAGGACGTGAATAATTTGCTGGGTGTTAGCGATGGAAAGGTGGTAGGACTGGAGGGTCTCAATGACATTACTGTTACTAGAGAGGCGGTGCTCGACAGACTGGAGGGGCTGAGTGTGGACAAGTCCCCAGGACCGGATGGAATGCATCCGAGGGTTCTGAAAGAAATGGCGGAGGTTATAGTGGATGCATTGGTGGTTATTTTCCAGACATCGCTGGATTCCGGGGAGGTGCCGGAAGATTGGAAAACGGCTAATGTTACGCCGTTGTTTAAGAAGGGTGGCAGGCAAAAGGCAGGGAATTATAGGCCGGTTAGTTTAACGTCTGCGGTAGGTAAAATGTTAGAATCCGTCATTAAGGAGGAAATAGCGAGGCATCTTGAGGGGAATTGCTTGATAGAGCAGACGCAGCACGGTTTCATTAAAGGGAAGTCGTGTCTGACAAATTTACTGGAGTTCCCATGAGGATGTGTCTAGGGCAGTGGATAGAGGAGAGCCGGTGGATGTGGTCTTTCTGGATTTTCAGAAGGCGTTTGACAAGGTACCTCACAAGAGGTTATTGCAGAAGGTCAGGGGGCATGGAGTTGGGGGTAGGGTGTTAGCATGGATAGAGGATTGGTTGTCAAATAGGAGGCAGAGAGTGGGGGTCAATGGGTGCTATTCGGATTGGCGGATGGTGACTAGTGGAGTGCCCCAGGGGTCGGTGCTGGGGCCTCAGCTATTTACCATTTATATAGATGATCTGGAGGAGGGAACCGAGTGTAGGATGTCGAAATTTGCTGATGACACCAAGATTGGGGGAACGGCAAATTGTGTGGAGGGTGTGGAGAGTCTGCAGAAGGATCTAGATAGGCTGGGCGAATGGGCCAGGAAATGGCTAATGGAATTTAATGTTGGCAAGTGTGAGGTGGTCCACTTTGGTAGGAATAATGGTCGGAAGGATTATTACTTACATGGAGAAAAACTGCAGCAGGCGACGGTGCAGAGGGACCTCGGGGTCCTTGTGCATGAGTCGCAAAAACCCAGCTTGCAGGTGCAGCAGGTGGTCAGGAAGGCGAATGGGATGCTGGCCTTCATAGCGAGGAGGATAGAATATAAAAGTAGGGAGGTCTTGCTGCAGCTGTATAGGGCATTGGTGAGGCCGCAGCTGGAGTACTGTGTGCAGTTTTGGGCGCCGTACTTATGCAAGGATATTTTGGCCTTGGAGGGAGTGCAGAGGAGGTTTACTAGGCTGATATCGGAGTTGAGGGGATTGAGCTATGAGGAGAGGCTGAATAAACTAGGCTTGTACTCGTTGGAGTTTAGAAGAATGAGGGGAGATCTCATTGAGACGTATAAGATGATGAATGGGATGGATAGGATAGAGGTGGAGAGACTCTTCCCGCTCAAAAAAGACAGTAGGACTAGGGGGCAGAGCCTCAAGATAAAGGGGGGGGCGGTTTAGAACGGAGTTGAGGAGGAACTTCGTCACTCAAAGGGTGGTGAATCTCTGGAATTCTCTGCCTGTTGAAGTGGTGGAGGCTGCCTCGCTAAATATTTTTAAGACGCGGGTTGATGGGTTTTTGATAGGCAAGGGGATTAAGGGTTATGGGGAGAGGGTGGGAAGGTGGAACCGAGCCACGACAGATCAGCCATGATCTTATTGAATGGCGGGGCAGGCTCGAGAGGCCAGATGGCCTACTCCTGCTCCTATTTCTTATGTTCTTATGTTCTTAGAATTAAGAAAAAGTATAGAATAGTACTGTACAATTATAACAGTAGTATCTGATAAAAAACAAGGTTGCTAACTAACATTAAAAAAGCCCCAAGTTAACGTAATGTTTTTTAAAGGGAGTAACTAGCTTAGTGAAGAAGGGAGTACTGTGTGCAGTTTTGGGCGCCGCACCTGCGCAAGGATATATTGGCCCTGGAGGGAGTGCAGAGGAGGTTTACTAGGCTGATACCGGAGTTGAGGGGATTGAGCTATGAGGAGAGGCTGAATAAACTAGGCTTGTACTCATTAGAGTTTAGAAGAATGAGGGGAGATCTCATTGAGACGTATAAGATGATGAATGGGATGGATAGGATAGAGGTGGAGAGACTCTTCCTGCTCAAAAAAGACAGTAGGACTAGGGGGCACAGCCTCAAGATAAAGGGGGGGCGGTTTAGAACAGAGTTGAGGAGGAACTTCTTCACTCAAAGGGTGGTGAATCTCTGGAATTCTCTGCCCGTTGAAGTGGTGGAGGCTGCCTCGCTAAATATTTTTAAGAAACGGGTTGATGGGTTTTTGATAAGAGAAGGGATTAAGGGTTATGGGGAGAGGGCGGGAAGGTGGAGCTGAGTCACGACAGATCAGCCATGATCTTATTGAATGGCGGGGCAGACTCGAAGGGCCAGATGGCCTACTCCTGCTCCTATTTCTTATGTTCTTATGTTCTTAAATAGCACACCTTGTTGGAGGAAATGGATAAGCCCACAGGCTCCTGCACTGGCAAAATGGCAGAAGCAAACCAAAAGCTAAGTGTGGGACCATGGGGGAAAAAGGGAGTGAGGTGGTCTCCATCACGCTCTCCTGGAAGGACCCCTGAACAGAGCATGCTGAGCGAAAGGACGGGGGAAGCTGTTATGGAGGCCATGCAAAGACAGTCAGTTGGAGCAGTGAGCCACTGAGTTGTAGCCAAGACAGACGAGCTGAGACAGGAGCTCGGATCATCTGTTAAATATCTCCAAGGTGTCACTGTCGCCCATGAGAACTGCTTGAAGGAGCTTGAGGACTTGGAGGCATTTTAGGGGAAACACTATCTCTGAGCTGAAGAGCCAAGGTACTCATTTACATCGGAGATTAAGTCTCTTAAGGGAGAAATGTGATGAGATGGAAGGACACCAAAGATGGGAGAATTTCCGTCTGATAGGCCTTCTGGAGGGAATCGAAGACCCAAATATCACAGACTTTGTGGCCTGACTATTGAAGAATGTGCTGGAACTTGAGGATGAGCTGTTTCTGGATGGCACACACGGAGTGATACAGGTAAGGCCTGATCGGGAGTAGCTCCTCAGCCCAATATTGCACAAGTGCATTACATTCTCAGCACGAGACAGAGTTCTGCAGCAAGCAGCACAGGCATCACTCTGAACTACCAGGAAAATAAGCTGCTGATATTTCCAGATTTTACCCCGATTGTGGCTAGGACAAGGGCGACCTGCATTGATGTCAAACGACTTCTGTGTGACTGTCCTGGGGTCAGGTTTGGGTTTCGCTTTCCAGCCTGCTTGAGGATTACTCTCAACAACGGAACTGAGCACAAGTTCACAGGTCCGGCAGCGAGGGTGAAATTTGTGGAGCAGATGTTTGAATTGGGTGACCGCACGGTGGATATAAACTAATATTTTTTTTTGTGAACCTGCCAGATCAAATTGTCAGCCAGGAAAGGGTCATGGGTTTTGTGACTGTTAGGTTAAGTGTTAGGTACTTCTACAGACCTTTTCAGGTTGTAGAATCTGTGACTGTGATGGGAATGGAAGTGGAGATGGGGTCCGATGCGGAGTGCTGTGAAGGCACTGCGACAAGGAGATGTTGGAGGCACAGGCGCCCAATTTGGGAGGGTGTGTGCAGCGGGGAGGGGAGGACGCTGTATTGGCAGGTTTGGCCTGTGTGGGTGTTTCGGTGTCTTTGCTGTATCTTTTCTTCTCTGTGGTTGTGGTTTGGCCTCTTTCAAGCCCACCCTCTCTTTCTTGTGGTTGGTTCCCTGCGACCAGTGAGGAGGATGGGGGTGGGGCTCTGGGGGAAGGGCGTCTGCCAATGTCAGCAACTGGGGGGAGACTCCCCAGTGAGAAGGGTTTAAGGGTTATGGGGAGAGGGCGGGAAGGTGGAGCTGAGTCACGACAGATCAGCCATGATCTTATTGAATGGCGGGACAGGCTCGAAGGGCCAGATGGCCTACTCCTGCTCCTATTTCTTATGTTCTTATGATAACAGGTTACTGTTAGGAAAGTGGGATGCTGGCTAGGAGGGCCTTAGGCTCTAAGCTCGGAGCAATCAAATTCACCAGCTGGAATGTCAGGGGGATTAAATCATTGGGTACCCAAATTGCATCCCTCCAAGAGACGCACCTCAGGCCCGTGGACTATTTTAGGCTCTGTAGAAGCTGAGTGATGTCAGTGCTTTCACTCAGGGTGGGGAAGGGGGCAGCAATTCTCATCCACAACTTCTTGTCCTTGGTAATAGCCAATGTCATTTCTGACTCAAATGGCTGATACGTTGTCACGGGTAAATTATATGAGATGTCTCTGGTGTTAGCCAATGTGTTTGCTCCAAACTGGGACTGTGAAAACTTTTTTGTGCTATTTTCAGATTTGAGTTCACATTGTTAATACTGGATGGAGATTTCAACTGTTGGGTGAATCCTGTCCAGGACCCGCTCCTCTTCCAGGACCCGATACTCTTCCAGGACCCGCTCCTCTTCCAGGACCCGCTCCTCTTCCAGGACCCGCTCCTCTTCCAGGACCCGCTCCTCTTCCTGGACCTGCTCCTCTTCCAGGACCCGCTCCTCTTCCAGGACCCGCTTCTCTTCCAGGACCCGCTCCTCTTCCAGGACTCTCTCCTCTTCCAGGACCCGCTCCTCTTCCAGGACCCGGTCCTCTTCCAGGACCCGCTCCTCTTCCAGGACCCGCTCCTCTTCCAGGACCCGCTCCTCTTCCAGGACTCTCTCCTCTTCCAGGACCCGCTCCTCTTCCAGGACCCACTCCTCTTCCAGGACCCGCTCCTCTTCCAGGACCCGCTCCTCTTCCAGGACCCGCTCCTCTTCCAGGACCCGCTCCTCTTCCAGGACCCACTCCTCTTCCAGGACCCGCTCCTCTTCCAGGACTCTCTCCTCTTCCAGGACCCGCTCCTCTTCCAGGACCCACTCCTCTTCCAGGACCCGCTCCTCTTCCAGGACCCGCTCCTCTTCCAGGACCCGCTCCTCTTCCAGGACCCGCTCCTCTTCCAGGACCCGCTCCTCTTCCAGGACCCGCTCCTCTTCCAGGACCTGCTCCTCTTCCAGGACCTGCTCCTCTTCCAGGACCCGTTCCTCTTCCAGGACCTGCTCCTCTTCCAGGACCCACTCCTCTTCCAGGACCTGCTCCTCTTCCAGGACCCGCTCCTCTTCCAGGACCCACTCCTCTTCCAGGACCTGCTCCTCTTCCAGGACCTGCTCCTCTTCCAGGACCCGCTCCTCTTCCAGGACCCGCTCCTCTTCCAGGACCCGCTCCTCTTCCAGGACCCGCTCCTCTTCCAGGACCCGCTCCTCTTCCAGGACCCGCTCCTCTTCCAGGACCTGCTCCTCTTCCAGGACCTGCTCCTCTTCCAGGACCGCTGTATCTTCCAAGCCAAATGAAATTAATGTTGGACACATGGTGGTTTCTTAATCCAACGAGGAGGGAATGTTCTTTTTTTGCACCTGTCCACTGAATGGATTCACCTATAGATTACTATTTGGTCAATAATAAGTTGCTCTCGGCTCTGTGCTCACACTCCTACAAATCCATTGTAATCTTGGACCATGCTCCCTTGACAATGGACTTGGTAGAGGGGAGGAGGCTAGGCTCCCGTAGGCCTTGGCGATTTAATACTTCTCTGCTCTCTGATGATGAATTTGTTAGATTTCTGTTAACCCAGATCGATGATTTCTTCGAGTTTAATGATGCTCTGGGAGTCTTGGCAGCTACCTTATGGGAGACAATGAAGGCTTATTTAAGGGGCCAGATCATATCTTATTCAGCAGAGAGGAAGAAGTTTGCTGGAATTGCTGGGGTGTATCGACTACGTTAATGCCACATATGCTGTGGGCCCGTCCACAGAGGTATATAAGGAACGTTTACTACTACAGGTGAAGTTTGAGACCTTGTCCTAACATCAAGTGAAAGAGATCCTGTTCAAATCTAACATACACACTATGAGCATAGGGACAAGACAAGCAAGCTACTAGCTCATCAGTTGTGCCAATTCACCACCAAAGGTCTAATACCACAAATGAGACTCCGAATGGCGTCTCTACTGATCCACAGCGAATAAATAAACTGTTTAGGGATTTTTATTCAACCCTCTACAGCTCGGAGAGCACTGCCAATGAGGTAGACTTTCAGGAGTTCTTTGGGGCACTGAACCTCTCCGTTGTGGACAGGGGAGAGAGCGTGGCACTGGAGAAGCCAATCGACATTGAAGAAATTGTTAGGGCAGCCGGAACTATTCCGAGTGGGAAATGTCCGGGACCAGATGGGTATCCTGCGGAATTCTACAAAACATTTATGGATAGGTTGTCTCCCCTGCTACTGCATATGATCAATGAATCATATGAGAAACGGTCTCTCCTGCAGACTTTGAGGGAAGCAACAAATTTGCTTATCCTTAAAAAGAATAAGGACCCACATATCTGCAGCTCCTATAGGCTGATCTCACTGCTGAATATGGATCTCAGACTGATCTCGAAGATTCCGCCCACTATCATGTCGCTTGACCAGACTGCGTTCATTAAAATAGTAAAAAGTCTGACAACACCAGGTTTTAGTCCAACCGATTTATTTGAAAATATTCTCACAAGCTTTCGGGGTTAGCCCCTTCGTCAGGTGAATGGAGAGTTCTGCCTCAGACAGAGCATATAAAGCACAGACAGTTTAGAGATTACTGATTAGAAAGCGAATCCTTACACCTAACCTGCTGTTCAAGTCCTGAAGTGGCTGATAATGTGAGTGGAAGGAGCACTGATCACAGGTTAAAGAGATGTGTATTGTCTCCAGACAGTACAGTGAGTGAGGTTTTACAAACCCAGGCAAATAGACATATGTACTCGAATGTTCAGCAGCTGTTTAACATTATGCATGTTGCCATCTCTAAGCTCCCAGCGCTGGACACTGAAAAAGCATTTGATCGGGTGGAATGGGATTGTTTATTTTCTGCTCTCAGGAGGTTTGGGTTTGGCCCAAAACATAAGAACATAAGAACATAAGAAATAGGAGCAGGAGTAGGCCATCCAGCCCTTCGAGCCTGCCCCGCCATTCAATAAGATCATGGCTGATCTGTCGTGGCTCAGTTCCACCTTCCCGCCCTCTCCCCATAACCCTTAATCCCTTCTCTTATCAAAAACCCATCAACCCGTTTCTTAAAAATATTTAGCGAGGCAGCCTCCACCACTTCAACGGGCAGAGAATTCCAGAGATTCACCACCCTTTGAGTGAAGAAGTTCCTCCTCAACTCTGTTCTAAACCGCCCCCCCTTTATCTTGAGGCTGTGCCCCCTAGTCCTACTGTCTTTTTTGAGCGGGAACAGTCTCTCCACCTCTATCCTATCCATCCCATTCATCATCTTATACGTCTCAATGAGATCTCCCCTCATTCTTCTAAACTCTAACGAGTACAAGCCTAGTTTATTCAGCCTCTCCTCATAGCTCAATCCCCTCAACACCGGTATCAGCCGAGTAAACCTCCTCTGCACTCCCTCCAGGGCCAAAATATCCTTGCGCAGGTGCGACGCCCAAAACTGCACACAGTACTCCAGCTGCGGCCTCACCAATGCCCTATACAGCTGCAGCAAGACCTCCCTACTTTTATATTCAATCCCCCTCGCTATGAAGGCCAGCATCCCATTCGCCTTCCTGACCACCTGCTGCACCTGCAAGCTGGGTTTTTGCGACTCATGCACAAGGACCCCGAGGTCCCTCTGCACCGTCGCCTGCTGCAGTTTTTCGCCCCGTAAGTAATAGTCCTTCCTACCATTCCTCCTGCCAAAGTGGACCACCTCACACTTGCCAACATTAAATTCCATTTGCCATTTCCTGGCCCATTCGCCCAGCCTATCTAGATCCTTCTGCAGACTCTCCACACCCTCCTCACAATTTGCCTTTCCCCCAATTTTGGTGTCATCAGCAAATTTCGACACCCTGCACTCGGTTCCCTCCTCCAGATCATCTATATAAATGGTAAATAGCTGAGGCCCCAGCACCGATCCCTGGGGCACCCCACTAGTCACCAACCGCCAATCCGAATAGCATCCATTGACCCCCACTCTCTGCCTCCTATTTGACAACCAATCCTCTATCCACGCTAACACCCTACCCCCAACTCCATGTCCTCTGACCTTCTGCAATAACCTCTTGTGAGGTACCTTGTCAAACGCCTTCTGAAAATCCAGAAAGACCACATCCACCGGCTCTCCTCTATCCACTGCCCTAGACACATCCTCATAGAACTCCAGTAAATTTGTCAGACACGACTTCCCTTTAATGAAACCGTGTTGCGTCCGCCCTATCAAGCAATTCCCCTCAAGATGCCTCGCTATTTCCTACTTAATGACGGTTTCTAACATTTTACCTACCACAGACGTTAAACTAACCGGCCTATAATTCCCTGCCTTTTGCCTGGCACCCTTCTTAAACAACGGCGTAACATTAGCCGTTTTCCAATCTTCCGGCACTTCCCCGGAATCCAGCGACGTCTGGAAAATAACCATCAAGGCATCCACTATCACCTCCGCCATTTCTTTCAGAACCCTCGGATGCATTCCATCCGGTCCTGGGGACTTGTCCACAATCAGCCCCTCCAGTCTGTCGAGCACCACCTCTCTAGTAACAGTAATGTCATTAAGACCCTCCATTCCTACCACCTTTCCATCGCTAACACCCGGCAAATTATTCACGTCCTCCTCCGTGAGGACAGAAACAAAGAAGTTATTCAAGACCTTAGCCATATCCCTATCCCCTACCACTAGCTCCCCTTTCTCATCCTCTAAGGGACCAACGTTCACCCTAGCCAGCCTCTTCCTTTTTATATATTTATAAAAACTCTTGCTATCCTTTTTTATATTAAGTGCTAGCCCAGCCTCATAGTTTCTCCTACCCTCCTTTATCAATTTCATTGTCAATCTTTGTTGACATTTAAACCTTTCCCAATCCTCTTCTCGCCCACTGCTCTTAGCTACTCTAAACTCCTCCACTTTTAATTTAACACTTTCCTTCACCTCCTTCGTTATCCATGGCTTATTACCTCTCCTCCTACTGTCCTTTTTAACCATTGGAATAAATTTCTGCTGAGAACCAAGAAAGATCTCCTTAAAGATCCTCCACTGCTCCTCAGCAGACCTACCTTCCAACGCGCTCCCCCAGTCCACATTCGCCAATTCTTCTCTCATCCTACCGTACTCCCCTCTATTCAAACAAAGGACGCGTGTCCGGGAACCCACTTTCTCCTCCTCCATCTGCACCAGAAACTCCACCATACAATGATCACTCTCTCCAAGAGGATCCTTCACCGCAAGGTCCCTAATTCTACCCGCCTCATTACATAGCACCAGATCCAAGATAGCTCGCTCCCTCGTTGGCTCCAACACACACTGTTCAAGGAAATTATCCCTGCAGCATTCCAAGAACTCCTCCTCGAGCCCACCTCGTCCAACATGGGTCGACCAATCAATATGCAGATTGAAATCTCCCATAACTATGGCCGTCCCATTCCTGCACGCCGCACTTATTTGCGCGTTAACAGCCCGCCCCACCTCCAGATCATTATTCGGGGGCCTATAGACGACACCCACTAGCGTCTTCCTCCCTTTTCTGTTCCTAATCTCCACCCACAACGATTCCACTTTCTGCTCCTTGGCTCCGATATCATCCCTTGCTACCACCTTGATACTATCCTTAATCAGCAGAGCTACGCCACCCCCTCTTTCCTCCCGCCTATCCTTCCTAAACACTTGATAACCCTGTACATTCATCTCCCAGTCCCTGTCACCTTGCAGCCACGTCTCTGTAATGGCCACCAGATCATATCCATTTGTGTTGATCTGCGCCACCAGCTCATCCACTTTATTCCGAATGCTTCGTGCATTCAGATAAAGCGCTTTCATCCCAGCCTTCACCTGGACCCTACTTGCCATAACGCCACCAATTGGGACATCCTTGACCTCTTCCCTTACCTGTACCCTATCCTTAACTTTAGACCTCATAGCGTCACCTACCCTCGCACCCTCCCCCCCCCCCAATTAGTTTAAAGCCCTGTCTACAGTCCTCTTTACTCGATTAGCCAGCACTCTGGTCCCAGCATGATTCAGACCAACCCCATCCTGCCCGAACAGGTCCCACCTACCCCAATACTGGTGCCAATGCCCCATAAATTCGAACCCATTCCTCCCACACCAATCCCTGAGCCACCCATTTACTTCCTTTATCCTATCAACCCTACGCCCGTCTGCCCTCGGTTCAGGCAGTAGCCCAGAGATAACCACCTTGTCGGTTCTACTTTTTAATTCCATTCCCAGCTTCTCATACTCCCTCCCCAGATCCTCAGTCCGCATTTTGCCTACGTCGCCGGCACCCACATGTCCTACAATGATCGGGTTCTCACCCTCCCACTCCAGATTCCTCTGCAGCCCAGCTGCGACATCCTGTACCCGAGCACCAGGCAGACAACACACCCTTCTGTGCACTTTGTCATTGTGACAAAGGACAGTGTCAATACCCTTCACCCCACTATCCCCAATCACTACTACGTTCCTTTTCCCCTTCTCTTTGCCTATGTCCTGCTGCATCACTGTACCGTGTGCAGTTTGCTCACCAACCTCTCTTGCCTCGTCCTCTTCCAGACTGGAAGCAAGAACCTCAAACCTGTTATGCAGGTTAAGAGGCTGAGGCCTCCGCTCCTCACCCCCCTTCCTCCTCACAGCAGCCCCCTTTTGTCCCTGACCCTTAGATTTAGCCAGTCTAGGGGCACCCTCTCTCCCCCTGATGAGCCTCAGTGTCTGTAGCTCAGAGGCCAGCTCATCCACCTTGAGCTGGAGCTCCTCCAGCAACCTGCACTTACTGCAGACATGGTCACTGGGAAGGACCCTGGGGTCCACCAGTTCCCACATCATACAGAAACCACACATCACATGCCCCTCCATTATTCACTGTAATTTTTTATGGGAAAAAAATTTTTCCTTGTTTCTTGCTGTAGTAGTATTGAAAAAAATTTTTTTTTCCCTTGTTTTTTCAAACGAACTCACCTGGCCTTTTTTCCCTCCAGCCCTTTTTGATATTAAGCCCTAATAACTCACTCTGCTTCCCCCTCACTCCGCTGCCCATCTCCTGGATCAAACTCATCTCCTGGATCAAAAAACTGCTCTGCCCCTCGAGCCTCCATCCAAATTCAGCTTTTATTCCCTTTGTCCCAGGGTACGAGGTGAGGATGCCTCTCTCTCCCCTGTTATTTGCCGTTGTTATTGAACCTTTAGCTGCAGCTTTTTGCAACAACAAATGAGTAGCAGGGATTGGTCGGGAAGGAGTCGAGTGGAGAATATCGCCATATGCCAATCTGTTCAACTTGATTCCCAAAGTCTTACCTCTACTCGAGAGGTTTGGTCATATGTACTAAGAAGTGGGAAGCGGAAGATCACCTCCGGCGATAAACAGGAACTAGAATATCCGGTAAAAGGGGCTGAGAGGGCTTCATTGGTGCATTCTGGGAGCCTTTTGGCTAAGATCAAGTGTAGGGTCAACATGCTGCACTTGATTGAAGTCATTAGGTTGCAATTCAGCTTCATTTGAAGCAATTTTTTAAAGCAGCATCTTGGCCTTTTGGCTAAGATGCAAATTGGATCAAGCCCTGGAGGAGGAGCTACACCTACTCCAGTCAGCTTGGATCATGTAGATCAAGCCCAAGACAGGAGACCTGTCTTGTCAGCTTGGATCGGAAATGTCCCAACTTGTTGGGACTCTGAATTGGGTTTAATTTGACTTGATTGGATTGGAATAAAGGGGTAAAAAAAAAAAAAAAATTCTGGGAGAAGTCAGACATAAGAACATAAGAAATAGGAGCAGGAGTAGGCCATCTGGCCCTTCGAGCCTGCCCCGCCATTCAATAAGATCATGGCTGATCTGTCGTGACTCAGCTCCACCTTCCCGCCCTCTCCCCATAACCCTTAATCCCTTCTCTTATCAAAAACCCATCAACCCGTTTCTTAAAAATATTTAGCGAGGCAGCCTCCACCACTTCAACGGGCAGAGAATTCCAGAGATTCACCACCCTTTGAGTGAAGAAGTTCCTCCTCAACTCTGTTCTAAACCGCCCCCCCCTTTATCTTGAGGCTGTGCCCCCTAGTCCTACTGTCTTTTTTGAGCGGGAACAGTCTCTCCACCTCTATCCTATCCATCCCATTCATCATCTTATACGTCTCAATGAGATCTCCCCTCATTCTTCTAAACTCTAACGAGTACAAGCCTAGTTTATTCAGCCTCTCCTCATAGCTCAATCCCCTCAACTCCGGTATCAGCCGAGTAAACCTCCTCTGCACTCCCTCCAGGGCCAAAACATCCATGCGCAGGTGCGGCGCCCAAAACTGCACACAGTACTCCAGCTGCGGCCTCACCAATGCCCTATACAGCTGCAGCAAGACCACCCTACTTTTATATTCAATCCCCTTCGCTATGAAGGCCAGCATCCCATTCGCCTTCCTGACCACCTGCTGCACCTGCAAGCTGGGTTTTTGCGACTCATGCACAAGGACCCCGAGGTCCCTCTGCACCGTCGCCTGCTGCAGTTTTTCGCCCCGTAAGTAATAGTCCTTCCTACCATTCCTCCTACCAAAGTGGACCACCTCACACTTGCCAACATTAAATTCCATTTGCCATTTCCTGGCCCATTCGCCCAGCCTATCTAGATCCTTCTGCAGACTCTCCACACCCTCCGCACAATTTGCCTTTCCCCCAATCTTGGTGTCATCAGCAAATTTCGACACCCTGCACTCGGTTCCCTCCTCCAGATCATCTATATAAATGGTAAATAGCTGAGGCCCCAGCACCGACCCCTGGGGCACCCCACTAGTCACCAACCGCCAATCCGAATAGCATCCATTGACCCCCACTCTCTGCCTCCTATTTGACAACCAATCCTCTATCCACGCTAACACCCTACCCCCAACTCCATGTCCCCTGACCTTCTGCAATAACCTCTTGTGAGGTACCTTGTCAAACGCCTTCTGAAAATCCAGAAAGACCACATCCACCGGCTCTCCTCCATCCACTGCCCTAGACACATCCTCATAGAACTCCAGTAAATTTGTCAGACACGACTTCCCTTTAATGAAACCGTGTTGCGTCCGCCCTATCAAGCAATTCCCCTCAAGATGCCTCGCTATTTCCTCCTTAATGACGGTTTCTAACATTTTACCTACCACAGACGTTAAACTAACCGGCCTATAATTCCCTGCCTTTTGCCTGCCACCCTTCTTAAACAACGGCGTAACATTAGCCGTTTTCCAATCTTCCGGCACTTCCCCGGAATCCAGCGACGTCTGGAAAATAACCACCAAGGCATCCACTATCACCTCCGCCATTTCTTTCAGAACCCTCGGATGCATTCCATCCGGTCCTGGGGACTTGTCCACAATCAGCCCCTCCAGTCTGTCGAGCACCACCTCTCTAGTAACAGTAATGTCATTAAGTCCCTCCATTCCTACCACCTTTCCATCGCTAACACCCGGCAAATTATTCACGTCCTCCTCCGTGAAGACAGAAACAAAGAAGTTATTCAAGACCTTAGCCATATCCCTATCCCCTACCACTAGCTCCCCTTTCTCATCCTCTAAAGGACCAACGTTTATCCTAGCCAGCCTCTTCCTTTTTATATATTTATAAAAACTCTTGCTATCCTTTTTTATATTAAGTGCTAGCCCAGCCTCATAGCTTCTCCTACCCTCCTTTATCAATTTCTTTGTCAATCTTTGTTGACATTTAAACCTTTCCCAATCCTCTTCTCGCCCACTGCTCTTAGCTACTCTAAACTCCTCCGCTTTTAATTTAACACTTTCCTTCACCTCCTTCGTTATCCACGGCTTATTACCTCTCCTCCTACTGTCCTTTTTAACCATCGGAATAAATTTCTGCTGAGCACCAAGAAAGATCTCCTTAAAGATCCTCCACTGCTCCTCAGCAGACCTACCTTCCAACGCGTTCCCCCAGTCCACATTCGCCAATTCTTCTCTCATCCTACCATACTCCCCTCTATTCAAACAAAGGACGCGTGTCTGGGAACCCACTTTCTCCTCCTCCATCTGCACCAGAAACTCCACCATACAATGATCACTCTCTCCAAGAGGATCCTTCACCGCAAGGTCCCTAATTCTACCCGCCTCATTACATAGCACCAGATCCAAGATAGCTCGCTCCCTCGTCGGCTCCAACACACACTGTTCAAGGAAATTATCCCGGCAGCATTCCAAGAACTCCTCCTCGAGCCCACCTCGTCCAACATGGGTCGACCAATCAATATGCAGATTGAAATCTCCCATAACTACTGCCGTCCCATTCCTGCACGCTGCACTTATTTGCGCGTTAACAGCCCGCCCCACCTCCAGATCATTATTCGGGGGCCTATAGACGACACCCACTAGCGTCTTCCTCCCTTTTCTGTTCCTAATCTCCACCCACAACGATTCCACTTTCTGCTCCTTGGCTCCGATATCATCCCTTGCTACCACCTTGATACTATCCTTAATCAGCAGAGCTACTCCACCCCCTCTTTCCTCCTGCCTATCCTTCCTGAACACTTGATAACCCTGTACATTCATCTCCCAGTCCCTGTCACCTTGCAGCCACGTCTCTGTAATGGCCACCAGATCGTATCCATTTGTGTCGATCTGCGCCATCAGCTCATCCACTTTATTCCGAATGCTTCGTGCATTCAGATAAAGCGCTTTCATCCCAGCCTTCACCTGGACCCTACTTGCCGTAACGCCACCAATTGGGACATCCTTTGCCTCTTCCCTTACCTGTACTCTATCCTTAACTTTAGACCTCATAGCGTCACCTACCCTCGCACCCTCCCCCCCCCTAATTAGTTTAAAGCCTTGTCTACAGTCCTCTTTACTCGATTCGCCAGCACTCTGGTCCCAGCATGATTCAGACCAACCCCATCCTGCCCGAACAGGTCCCACCTACCCCAATACTGGTGCCAATGCCCCATAAATTCGAACCCATTCCTCCCACACCAATCCCTGAGCCACCCATTTACTTCCTTTATCCTATCAACCCTACACCCGTCTGCCCTCGGTTCAGGCAGTAGCCCAGAGATAACCACCTTGTCGGTTCTACTTTTTAATTCCATTCCCAGCTTCTCATACTCCCTTCCCAGATCCTCAGTCCGCATTTTGCCTACGTCGCCGGTACCCACATGTACTACAACGACCGGGTTCTCACCCTCCCACTCCAGATTCCTCTGCAGCCCAGATGTGACATCCTGTACCCGAGCACCAGGCAGACAACACACCCTTCTGTGCACTTTGTCATAGTGACAAAGGACAGTGTCAATACCCTTCACCCCACTATCCCCAATCACTACTACGTTCCTTTTCCCCTTCTCTTTGCCTATGTCCTGCTGCATCACTGTACCGTGTGCAGTTTGCTCACCAACCTCTCTTGCCTCGTCCTCTTCCAGACTGGAAGCAAGAACCTCAAACCTGTTATGCAGGTTAAGAGGCTGAGGCCTCCTCTCCTCACCCCCCTTCCTCCTCCCAGCAGCCCCCTCTTGTCCCTGACCCTTAGATTTAGCCAGTTTAGGGGCACCCTCTCTCCCCCTGATGAGCCTCAGTGTCTGTAGCTCAGAGGCCAGCTCATCCACCTTGAGCTGGAGCTCCTCCAGCAACCTGCACTTACTGCAGACATGGTCACTGGGAAGGACCCTGGGGTCCACCAGTTCCCACATCATACAGAAACCACACATCACATGCCCCTCCATTATTCACTGTAATTTTTTATGTGAAAAAAATTTTTCCTTGTTTCTTGCTGTAGTAGTATTGGGAAAAAAAAAAAATTTTTTTTTTTTTTGCCTTGTTTTTTTTTCAAACGAACTCACCTGTCCTTTTTTTCCCTCCAGCCCTTTTTGATATTAAGCCCTATTAGCTCACTCTGCTTCCCTCTCACTCCGCTGCCCGCTCAGACGCTGCCCGCTGTCTACACCAGGCCTCCTTTTAAACCTGGTGCTGATTTGAAGCAGGCTCGTCCACAACTCGGTTCTAAACTAGCAGTAAATACAATAAAATAAATGCTTTAAACAGTTCTACAAAGAACAAAGTGCTTTAAACTTATTTTAAACAGGTTTTTAACAGGTAAATTCTTAGCTCTCTCTCTGCTCCAGCAAACAGTGAAAGGCTTCACCGTGTGGACCAACGACATTTATCAAGAAGTGGAAAGTGAAAGATCTGGTGCCAAGGAGCGGGTAGCCTGAAACACTACATTTCCCTCCCTCCCTTCTCCTCTAACCAAAAAAAAGGCCATTGTGAGACGGTAAAAGTGAAGATAAGAGTTTTATAAATTTTCTCAAATAACTTAATTGGTGCTAGAAATGTTGGTCAGTGGAATTAAGTGCTACACTTGTGAGATGTGGGAGTTCCATGACACTTCCAGCATCTCGGATGGCTCCATCTGCAGGAAGTGCATCCAAGTGCAGCTCCTTATAGACCCCATGGATAGGTTGGAGAAGGAGTTGGATGCATTCAGGAGCATGAAGAAGGCGGAACGTGTCATAGATAGGAGCTTTAGAGATGTGATCATACCCAAGGTGCAGGCAGATAGATGGGCAACTGATAGAAAGGCAGGCAGTCAGTGCAGGAATCCCCTGTGGTCATCCCCCTCTCTAACAACTGTACCATTTTGGATACTGTGGGGGTGGGGGGTGGCCTATCAGGAGATAACAGCAGCAGCAGCCAGAGCAGTGGAACCAGGGCTCTGTTCAGCAGGGAGAGACAGAGAGGACTAGAGCAATAATTATAGGGGATTCTTACTTAGGGGTGGAGATAGGTGCTTCTGTGGACATGAAAGAGACTCCAGGATGTTCCGTTGCCTCCCTGGTGCCAGGGTCCAGGATGTTTCTGAATGGACAGAAAGCATTCTGAAGGGAGAGGCTGAACAGCCAGAGGTCACGGTACATATTCGTCCTAATGACATAAGCAGGAAGTGATGAACAAAGAACAAAGAAGAACAAAGAACAATCCAGCACGGGAAACAGGCCCTTCGGCCCAACGAGCCCGCGCCGCCAAAAATTCTGTTGCAGCAGTTTAGGGAATTAGGTAGAAAGTTAAAAAGCAGGACTTCTATGGGTTATAATCTCAGGATTATTCCCTGTGCCATGTGCCAGTGAGGCTAGGAATAGGAAGATAGTACAGTTCAACATTTGGCTAAACAGCTGGTTCAGGAGGGAAGGTTTCAGATATCTGGACCATTGGGGTCTCTTAACTGGAAGTGGGACTTGTACAAGACGGACGGGTTGCATCGAAACTAGAAAGGCATAAATCCAAAAGGCATAAGGCCAAAGATGTGCAGTTAAGTTGATTGGCCATGCTAAAATTGCTCCTTAGTGTCCTGAGATGCATAGGTTAAAGTGATTAGTGGATAAAATATGTAGGTATATGGGGGTAAGGCCTGGGTGGGATTGTGTTGGTGCAGACTTGCTGAGTCAAATGGCCTGTGTCTTTACTGTAGTGTTTCTATGATTCTGTTCTGCCTGGGTGGTTTACTAGTGACACACGGGAGGATTTAAACTAGTTTGGCAAGGGGGTGGGAACCAAAGCAAAAGTGAATTAGCTGAAGGGGAACCAGAAAGTAGAGTCAGTAAGACTCAAACAGCAGGCAGGGTGGGATTTCTAATCAGAGGGTCTGGTGGACTGAAGTGCATTTGTTTCAATGCAAGAAGTGTAACAGGTAAAGCAAGTGAACTTAGAGCTTGCATTAGTACTAGGAATGATGATGTTGTTGCCATTACAGAGACTTGGTCAAGGGAAGGACAGAATTGGCAGCTTAACGTTTCAGGATACAGATGCTTCAGGCAGGATAGAAGGGTAAATGTAAAAGGGGTGGGGGAGTTGCACCAGTGGTTAAGGAGGATATCACAGCTGTACTGTGGGAGGACACCTCGGAGGGCTCGTACAGTGAGGCAATATGGGTAGAATTCAGGAATAGCAATGGTGTAGCCACAGTGTTGGGGGTTTAGTATAGGCCACCCAACTGCCAACAGGAAATAGAGGAACAGATATGTAGGCAGATTTTGGCAAGGCGTATAAGTAACAGAATTGTTTTGGTGGAAGATTTCCCCTATATTGAGTGGGACTCATTAAGTGCTGGGACATGGATGGGACAGAGTTTGTAAGTAGCATCCAGGAGGGCTTCTTGAAACGGTAGGTAGATCACCCAACGAGGGAAGGGGCCATACTGGTTCTGGTATTGGGGAATGAGCTGTCAGGTGGTCAGTGTTTCAGTAGGGGAGCAGTTCGGGAACAGTGACCACAATTCAGTAAACTTTGAGGTACTGATGGATAAAGTGTTGTCCTCAAGTGAAGGTGCAAAACTGGGGGAAAGCTAATTACAACAATATTAGGCAGGAACTGAACAATGTAGATTGGGGACAGATGTTTGAGGACAAATCAACATCTGGCACCTGGGAGACTTTCAAGTGTAAGTTGATAGGAATTCAGGACTGGTTCATTCCTGTAGGGATGAAGGATAAGTATGGCAAGTTTTGGGATATTGTGGGCTTAGTCAGAGAGAGAGAAAAGAAGCATTTGTCAATGATAGGAGGCTGGGAACACATGAAGCAAGTGTGGAATACAAAGAAAGTAGAAGGAAATTTAAGCAAGGAGTAAGGAGGGCTAAAAGGGGTCATGAAAAATCATTGGCCAACAGGATTAAAGAAAATCTTAAGGCTTTTTATACATATATAAAGAGCAAGAGAGTAGCCAGGGAGAGGATTGGTCCACTTAAAGACAGGTTCAGGAATCTATGCATGGAGCCAGTGGAAATGGGTGAGGTATTAAATGAGTAAATGGGGGAGGTAGTGGAAGTGGATACGTTAGTGACTTTTAAAGGGCATCTTGACAAGTATAGGACTAATGGAAGGACTCTTAGTAGTGTTGATGAGCAGAGAGATCTCGGGGTACGTGTGCATAGCTCCCTGAAAGCTCCCAGGTTGATAAGGTTGTTAAGAAGGTGTACGGTGTGTTAGCTTTTATTGGTAGAGGGATTGAATTTCGGAGCCGTGAGGTCATGTTGCAGCTGTACAAAACTCTGGTGTGGTCGCACTTGGAGTATTGCGTACAGTTCTGGTCGCCACATTATAAGAAAGCTGTGGAGGCATTGGAAAGGGTGCAGAGGAGGTTTACCAGGATGTTGCCTGGTATGGTGGGAAGGTCTTGGGAGGAAAGGCTGAGGGACTTGAGGTTGTTTTCGTTAGAGAGAAGGAGGTTATGAGGTGACCTAATTGAGGCACACAAGATGATCAGAGGATTGGATAGGGTGGACAGTGAGAGCCTTTTTCCTCGGATGGTGATGGCTAACACGAGGGGACATAGCTTTAAATTGAGGGGTGGTAATTATAGGACGGATGTCAGAGGTTGGTTCTTTACTCAGAGGGTAGTAAGGGCGTGGAATGCCCTGCCTGCAGCAGTTGTGGACTCGCCAACTTTAAGGGCATTCAAATGGTCAGTGGATAGGCATATGGGTAACATTGGAATAGTTTAGGTTAGAGGGTCATTAGATTGGTTCCACTGGTCGGCACAACATCGAGGGCCAAAGGGCCTGTACTGCGCTGGAATGTTCTAAGTACATGAATAAGATGGGAATAGAGGCGTACGGTCCCTGGAAGGATAGGGGGTTTTAGTTAAGTCAGGCAGCAGCGTTGGTGCAGGCTTGGAGGGCCGAAGGGCCTGTTTGTGCTGTAATGTTCATTACATCAGTTTTCACCAAAGAGAAGGACTTGGTGGATGATGAATTTGGGAAAGGGTGTGTAGATAGTTTGAATCATGTTGAGATCAAAAAGGAGATGGTATTGGAGTTCTTGAGAAACATTAAGGTAGTCAAGTCCCCAGGGCCTGGTGGTGTATACCCCAAAATACTGAGAAAGGCAAAGGAGAAAATTGCTGGGCCTTGAGAGAAATCTTTGTGTCCTCACTGACTACAGGAGAGGTCCCGGAGGATTGGAGAATAGCCAATGTTGTTCCTTTATTTAAGAAGGATAACAAGAATAATCCAGGTAATTATGGGCCAGCGAGCCTTACATCAGTGGTGGGAAAATTATTGGAGAGGATTCTTCAAGACAGGATTTACTCCCACTTGGAAATAAGTGGACGTATTAGTGAGAAGCAACATGGTTTTGTGAAGGGGAGGTTGTGTCTCATCAATTTGATTGAGTTTTTCGAGGAAGTGATGAAGAATTTTGATGAGGGTAGGGCAGTGGATGTTGTTTACATGGAATTCCATGAGGTCTTTGACAGGATCTCTCATGGCAGACTGGTACAGAAGATGAAATTGCAATGGGATCAGAGGTGAACTGGCAAGATGGGTACAGAACTGGCTCGGTCAAAGAAGTCATGATGTGGGTATGCCGGCGTTGGACTGGCGTAAACACAGTAAAAAGTCTGACAACACCAGGTTTTAATCTGACCGATTTATTTGATAGTAAACACACAAGCTTTCGGGGTTAGTCCCTTCGTCAGGTGAATGGAGAGTTCTGACCTCAGACAGAGCATATAAAGCACAGACAGTTTAGAGATTACTGATTAGAATGCGAATCCTTACACCTAACCTGCTGTTCAAAACCTGAAGTGGCTGATAATGTGAGTGGAAGGAGCACTGATCACAGGTTAAAGAGATGTGTATTGTCTCCAGACTGTACTGTTGTGTGTCGTGAAGGCCGCCTTGCCGCGCAGAGTCGCTGAACAGAGACTGATAGCCAAGTTCCGCACACATGAGGACGGTCTCAACAGGGATCTTGGGTTCATGTCGCACTATCTGTAACCCCCGTGACTTGCCTGGGTTTGCAAAACCTCACTTACTGTACTGTCTGGAGACAATACACATCTCTTTAAACTGTGATCAGTGCTCCTTCCACTCACATTATCAGCCACTTTAAGACTTGAACAGCAGGTTAGGTGTAAGGATTCGCATTCTAATCAGCAATCTCTAAACTGTCTGTGCTTTATACGCTCTGTCTGAGGCCAGAACTCTCCATTCACCTGACGAAGGGACTAACCCCGAAAGCTTGTGAGTTTACTATCAAATAATTCGGTTGGATTAAAACCTGGTGTTGTCAGACTTTTTACTCGGTCAAAGAAGACAGAAGGTAGCAATGTAAGGGTTGTATCAGAATGGAGGCCTGTGACAAGTGGTGTTCCTCAGGGATCATAGAACATAGAACATAGAACATTACAGCACAAACAGGCCCTTCGGCCCTCGAGTTGCGCCGATCGCATCAACCCCACCAATCTATAGACCTATCTATAACCCCCAATCCCATTAAACCCCATATACTCATCCAGAAGTCTTTTAAAAGACCCCAGCGAGTTCGCCTCCACCACCGACGACGGCAGCCGATTCCAATCACTCACTACCCTCTGAGTGAAAAACTTACCCCTAACATCACCTCTGTACTTCCCTCCCCGCACCTTAAATCTGTGTCCTCTCGTAGCGACCATTTCAACCCGGGGAAATAGCCTCTGAGAGTCCACCCTATCTATTCCTCTCAACATTTTATAGACTTCTATCAGGTCGCCTCTCAACCTTCGCCTCTCCAGGGAAAAGAGTCCCAGCTCCCTCAACCTATCTTCATTAGGCATGCCTCCCAGTCCAGGCAACATCCTTGTAAATCTCCTCTGCACCCTTTCAATAGCTTCTACGTCTTTCCTATAGTGAGGCGACCAGAACTGCGCACAGTACTCCAAATGAGGCCTGACAAGGGTCCTGTAAAGTGCAGCATTACCTCCCGACTCCTAAACTCAATCCCTCGATTAATGAAGGCCAGTACACCATACGCCTTCTTGACCACCTCCTCCACCTGCGAGGCCGATTTAAGAGTCCTGTGGACCCGGACCCCGAGATCCTTCTGCTCTTCAATGCTACTAAGACCCCTGCCCTTAATAGTGTACTCGTTCATCCCATTGGTTCTGCCGAAATGGACGACTACACATTTGTCCGCGTTGAAGTCCATCTGCCACTTCTCCGCCCAGTCCTGCATCCTTTTGACATCCTTCCAGGATCAGTGCTGGGACCTTTGTTGTTTGTAATATATATAAATGATTTGGAGGAAAACGTAACTGGATTGATTAGTAAGTTTGTGGATGACACAAAGGTTGGTGGATTTGCGGATATCGATGAGGACCATTAGAGGATACAGCAGGATATAGATCAGTTGGAGACTTGAGCGGAGAGATGGCAGATGGAGTTTTATTTGGACAAATGTGAGGTAATGCATTTTGGAAGGTCTAATACAGATAGGAAATATACAGTAAATGGCAGAACCTTTAAGAGTATTGATAGGCAGAGGGATCAGGGTGTACAGGTACACAGGTCACTGAAAGTGGCAATGCAGGTGGAGAAGGTAGTCAAGAAGGCAAACGGCATGCTTGCCTTCATTGGCCGAGGCGTTGAGTTTCAAAATTGATAAGTCAGCTTTATAGAACATTAGTTAGGCTATACTTGAATATAGTGTTCAATTCTGGTCGCAACACTACCCAGAATGATGTGGAGACTTTGGAGAGGGCATAGTAAAGATTTATCAGAATGTTGCCTGGTATGGAGGGCATTAGCTATGAGGAGAGGTTAGAGAAATTTGGCTTGTTCTCACTGGAGTGATAGAGGTTGAAGGGTGACCTGATAGAAGTCTACAAGATTATGGGGGCCAGTGACATAGTGGATAGTCAGAAGCTTTTCCCCAGAATGGAAGAGTCAATTACTAGGGGAACACAGGTTTAAGGTGTGAGGGGCAAGGTTTAAAGGAGATGTACGGGGCAAGTTTTTTGCACAGAGGGTGGTAGGTGCCTGGAACTCGCTGCTGGGGGAGGGAGTGGAAGCAGATACGACAATGAGTTTTAAGGGGCATCTGGACGAATACATGAAGAGGAATAGAGGGATATGGTTCCCGGAAGGGTAGGGGGTTTAGTTCAGTTGGCCAACATGGTTGGTGCGAGCTTCGAGGACCAAAGTGCCTTTTCCCGGGCTGTAATTTTCTTTGTTCTTTGTATTTCAGGGTACAAACTTAACTTGAATAAGAGTCAGCTCCTTCCTTTGAATGCAGCAACTTGTAGCCTCCCGTTCCACCCCCTACCTTTCAAGATTGTCAATAGGCAGTTTACTTACTTGGGAGTGCAAGTGACTAGCAAATTTAGTGGGCTCTTTGGAGCTAATTTCACTCCACTCGAGGGGTGGAATTTTCTATTTTATTATTGGGCAGCCAACTTGAGAACGGTAATGTATTGGCTGCAGTTTGAACCCTCCTCCTGTGCTCGTCTTTCTCTGCTGTCTTGGTATGTCCCCCGATAAATTTTCCCTCCTGCCAGTACACTAGGAGTGCACTTGTCTAGTGAACTCTGAGAATTTGGACACAATTTAGATGCCACTTTGGGTTTCAGGACTCGCCAGTATCAGCGAACCATTTTTTTCCTCCGTCTGTTTTGGGCGTGCCTTCAACATATGGGCTGAGCATGAGATCAGAACATTCTGGGACTTGTATGTGGACGGCGTGTTTGCGTCATTCCAGCAGGTGGTGGAGAAGTTTGCTTTACCTGACACGCATTTTTTCAGATATTTACACATTCGAGACTTTGTGCGTAGGGCTGACCCCCAATTTCCAACCCTCCCACTTCATTCCTCAACTGACATCTTCTTAGTGCTTTCTATTAGTATGCGTGGTATCATTTCTGTTCTTTATTCTCAAATTCTCAAATGTTGCCGGAACTTGAGAAGCTGAGTTACAGAGAGAGATTGAATAGGTTAGGACTTTATTCCCTGGAGCGTAGAAGAATGAGGGGAGATTTGATAGAGGTGTATAAGATTTTGATGGGTATAGATAGAGTGAATGCAAGCAGGATTTTTCCACTGAGGCTAGGGGAGAAAAAAACCAGAGGGCATGGGTTAAGGGTGAAAGGAGAAAAGTTTAAAGGGAATATTAGGGGGGGATTCTTCACGCAGAGAGTGGTGGGAGTGTGGAATGAGCTGCCAGATAAAGTGGTAAATGTAGGGTCACTTTTAACATTTAAAAAAAACTTGGACAGGTACGTGGATGAGAGGGGTGTGGAGGGATATGGTCCTGGTGCCGGTCAGTGGGACTAGGCAGAAAAATGGCTCGGCACAGACAAGAAGGGCCAAAGGGCCTGTTTCTATGCTGTAATGTTCTATTGTAGCTTTCACTATACTCCTGGCAAGATGAATAATCTTGTTTAGGTGGAAATCGGGTGCACCCCCAACACATTCATGGTGAGTGAAGGAGGTGGTAAATACCATTAAGCTGGAGAAAATAAGGTGCATGTTACATGGATCCATTGCTGGGTTCCAGAAGACCTGACAACCATTTATATTGCATGTTGGGCCGCTGCAGTTGGAGCCATGTGAATAGATACCCGATGGCCCCAGGACCCTGGGTGTTCCCACAGAACACACCCCACCCCCCGATCCCAAATTGGTGGACGCACCATGGTCCTTTACACCTGCTCATTCTGCCGAGGTGTAGGCACCAACAGGAGAACTTTTCTCTTTTCCCTTTTACTCGCTTTCTTCTCTTTCCTTTGCCGACTCTCATTCCTTTCTCCGCTCACTAGTTTATAGCCTGAGTTGCTTGGACACTCAGTTGATTCTCCAGTGGCATTCCTCTGTCTTTTTATTTTTATATTATTACCATCATCACTGGTGCAATTAGATGGGACTTGTGCAAGGTATGTGCCTGGGGCTTGTTCCCAGGCCACAGAGAGACCTGTGCCCAGTGGCGTTGGAATGTACACAGGAACACTGTGTGGATCTGTATCTGTGTTTGTTTGCTATGTAAAATATAAGAAAATAAACATATAAAAAAGACAATCTTACTTATGAAATATACTTGTCTGCATTCCTAACAGTATAGAACATTTTCTTGCTTTTACTGGCTAATCTCATGTCCTGACAAGGTGACTGCTTTGTTCCAGTCAGTCACTTTCTTTCACATGCTGCTAGTCTCTCATTCAACTCTTCAGGGATGTCGATCTGCAGGGTTATGATTCAGCCTGTTGGAAAAGCCGTCTGAAATTCTCTTGCAATGTGACTATGGTAACCCCTATAGTTACCATATGGGTAACTTGCGTAGAAAATCACTGATTGACCTCCTTGTAGAACCTGGTGAATATGAATTCCTGGGGGGTTGGTAATTAACTAACTAAGTGGAGCTCAAACACCAAGCCAGTATAAAGCAGGCCCCTGAGTGGGTCCATTGTTACACTGTCCTGGTTGGGACCAGTTGTGTTCACCAAAGACTTGTGGGCTTTGCTTTTTGCAATAAAGCACTGTTCCTCTATAGTTGATTCCTGGGGATATAATGACCAACTCTGTTCACTGACTTGCTCCCATTAAGAAGTCTCACAAGACCAGGTTAAGGTTTATTTGGTAGTAAATACTACTAGCTTTCGGAATGCTGTTCCTTCAGGAAACTTCTTGTGAGACTGTGTTTACCCCAGTCCAACGCCGGCATCTCCACATCATTGCTCCCATTAGCTTAGTGGAGTTTTATATTGAGAAATCAAAAATGAAAAGATGTTGGGATGAAGAAAGAAAGGCCCCAGGGATCTGTTCTGGGACCCTTGCTGTTTGTCATTTTCATAAATGACCTAGATGAGGAAGTGGAGGGATGGGTTAGCAAGTTCGCTGATGACACGAAGGTCGGCGGTGTTGTGGATGGTCTGGAAGAATGTCAAAAGTTGCAGCAGGACATAGATAGGATGCAGGAATGGGCGGAGAAGTGGCAGATGGACTTCAACGCGGATAAATGTGTAGTAGTCCATTTCGGCAGAACCAACGGGATGAACGAGTACACTATTAAGGGCAGGGGTCTTAGTAGCGTTGAAGAGCAGAAGGATCTCGGGGTCCGGGTTCACAGGACTCTTAAATCGGCCTCGCAGGTGGAGGAGGTGGTCAAGAAGGCGTATGGTGTACTGGCCTTCATTAATCGAGGGATTGAGTTTAGGAGTCGGGAGGTAATGCTGCAACTTTACAGGACCCTCGTCAGGCCTCATTTGGAGTACTGTGCGCAGTTCTGGTCGCCTCACTATAGGAAAGACGTAGAAGCTATTGAAAGGGTGCAGAGGAGATTTACAAAGATAGGTCTATAGATTGGTGGGGTTGATGCGATCGGCGCAACTCGAGGGCCGAAGGGCCTGTTTGTGCTGTAATGTTCTATGTTCTATGTTCTATGTTCTATGTAAGTGAAAAGCATTGTGGTGGCTAACCTCATTTACTACAGGAAGAAAGTCATAGAATCCTACAGCACAGAAAAGGCCCTTCAGAACATTGGCTCAGCACTGATAGAAACTACCACTAAAGTCACACTAATTTCATTTCCAGCATTCACCCATATCATAGAACATAGAACATTACAGCACAAACAGGCCCTTCGACCCTCGAGTTGCGCCGATCGCATCAACCCCACCAATCTATAAACCTATCTATAACCCCCAATCCCATTAAACCCCATATACTCATCCAGAAGTCTTTTAAAAGACCCCAGCGAGTTCGCCTCCACCACCGATGACGGCAGCCGATTCCATTCACTCACCACCCTCTGAGTGAAAAACTTACCCCTAACATCACCTCTGTACTTCCCTCCCCGCACCTTAAATCTGTGTCCTCTCGTAGCGACCATTTCAACCCAGGGAAATAGCCTCTGAGAGTCCACCCTATCTATTCCTCTCAACATTTTATAAACTTCTATCAGGTCGCCTCTCAACCTTCGTCTCTCCAGGGAAAAGAGTCCCAGCTCCCTCAACCTAACTTCATAAGGCATGCCTCCCAGTCCAGGCAACATCCTTGTAAATCTCCTCTGCACCCTTTCAATAGCTTCTACGTCTTTCCTATAGTGAGGCGACCAGAACTGCGCACAGTACTCCAAATGAGGCCTGACGAGGGTCCTGTAAAGTTGCAGCATTACCTCCCGACTCCTAAACTCAATCCCTCGATTAATGAAGGCCAGTACACCATACGCCTTCTTGACCACCTCCTCCACCTGCGAGGCCGATTTAAGAGTCCTGTGAACCCGGACCCCGAGATCCTTCTGCTCTTCAACGCTACTAAGACCCCTGCCCTTAATAGTGTACTCGTTCATCCCGTTGGTTCTGCCGAAATGGACGACTACACATTTATCCGCGTTGAAGTCCATCTGCCACTTCTCCGCCCATTCCTGCATCCTATCTATGTCCTGCTGCAACTTTTGACATCCTTCCAGACCATCCACAACACCGCCGACCTTCGTGTCATCAGCGAACTTGCTAACCCATCCCTCCACTTCCTCATCCAGGTCATTTATGAAAATGACAAACAGCAAGGGTCCCAGAACAGATCCCTGGGGCACCCCACTGGTGACTGACCTCCATTCCGAAAAAGACCCATCCACAACCACTCTCTGCCTTCTGCAGGCAAGCCAGTTCTGGATCCACAAGGCCAAAGGCCCTTGGATCCCATGCCCTCTCACCTTCTCAAGAAGTCTTGCATGGGGGACCTTATCAAAAGCCTTGCTGAAGTCCATGTACACTACGTCCACGGCACTTCCTTCGTCAATGTGTTCAGTCACATTATCGAAGAACTCAACTAGGCTCGTAAGGCACGACCTGCCCTTGACAAATCCATGCTGACTATTCCTGATCATGTCAAACCTCTCCAAATGCTCGTAAATCTTGTCCCTCAGTAGCCTCTCCATCAGAAGCCTCATATCCTTGAATGTTATGATGTTTCAAATGCTCATCTTAATATTTTTTAAAGATTGTAAGGCTTCCAGCCACCTCTATCTTCCCAGGCAGAGCATTCCAGATTCCCACCACCCTTTGACTGAAAAGTTTTTCCTCAAATCCCCTCTGAATCTCTTGTCCAATATCCTAAAACTATTCCCCCTTGTGATTGACCCCTTAACCAAGAGGAACAGCTGCTTCCTATTCACCCTGTCCAAACCCCTGAGAATCTTATACACCTCAATCACATTCACCCAAATTTCTGTATTGAACATTTGAGTTTCAGTGCATGAGAACCAGTCTGAAAAAGTGCACTGCTGCTAAACTGAATTGTGCTCCTGGAGCAGTAACACCTTGGATTCTCCAAAGCCTTGATTGTTGCCAAGTTCTTATGCCTTCAGCAAGTGGGTAAACACCCCACGTTGGATGGATTGGAGTGGGGAGAAAATGACATTGTGGTAATGTTATGGATCAGTAATCCAGAAGTCCAACAGACTAATTGTTTGAAAACATGAATATAAATCCCAAAACGTCTCATCATAACACTGGTGACCATGAAACTATCATCAATTGTTGCAGAAACCATCTTGTCCTTTCATGAAGGAAACTGGTTTTCTAAAATTGTCTAGTAAACCACTCAGTTAAAGAGCAATTAGGGATGGGCAGTAGATACTGTTCCAGTGATCCCCACAACCCATCAAAGAATAGATTCTATCTCGATAGAATTTCCATAGTCCAGTTTGTGGACTCTGATCTGCTGCTGGATTTCCATATGTGTCAGACACCATCCAGACAAAAAATACCTGAAATGTTAATGAGAATAAAGCTTTGTGAAGAATGCTTTAAAATGCTGAAAGCTGTCTGTCAGCAAGCTAACCCCTGCAAACATTCACAGGAAGTTGTGCTATTTATATCACTGCAGAAGTTCCCTGTCTGTTTCAGCAATCATCTGGCACAAAGTATTTTGTAAACATACCTTCCATGTCCATTCAGTTAAAAACTTTTAGCACCAAAATTTTAGCAGTTTAAAATTCAGACCACTATTGATTTTAACTCAGTAACATGGCTAAATCCAGTAAATAGAACAAATCTTCAAATCCTTTACATTTTCACACCAATATAACTCAGATAAGACAAAATAAATTTGACATGCCATTTATTTCAGTGCTTTAGGGCTTGTAAAAACATAGACTTTTTGGCACTTTAATTCCTTACTCCATTTTCCATTCTCCACCCATACCTCATTGGATCATGATTGATTCTTCCTCTAGCTGTGATCAGTTTTGTTTGGAGTTGGCGGTAGATTAATTTGAAATAGAAGTTATCTCATCAAACTGTGCTTCTATTAAAAAAGCAATTTCCTTCATAAAAAAGGTAAGTTCAGGGGGTCCTCATAAGGAAGGCCAATGTCTGCACTAAAACTCTTAACAAAGCAGCATTAGGGAAGGGAAGGGTAAAACTACGGGAAGTGTAGTGATTAATAGGAACCAAAGCAGTAGGTTAGCCGGTGGGGAGGGGATTTCAACTACATGGAAAAAGTTAAAAGGAAGGAGAACTCAGGAGATGTTATTAATGGAGGTGTAAGGTTTCAAAAAGGTATAAAAGTGAGCATAAGGGCACTTTATCTGAATGCTTGTAGCACTCGAAACAAGGTAAATGAGTTGATGCCAGCAATCATTATGAATGAATATGATGTTGTGGCCATTACAGAGACATGGTTCCAGGATGGTCATGGCTGGGAGTTAAGTATCCGGGATATCAGGATATTCAGAAGGACAGACAGGAAGTTCAAGGGGGTACAGTAAGTCTAATATTTAAGGATGACATCATGGTGGTAGTGAGAGATGGTATAGCTTCTATGGAAAAAAAGGTAAATCCAATTGGGTGGTAAAAGTGTACCCCCTAATGGGCTGGTTAGATTTTTAAACCATTAGACATTAAGGCATTGACAGAACTAGCAGCATTCAGTTAAATTACTTTAAAAATAAGTTATGAGCTAATGAAAAGCAATTTACTCATAAAAGATGCAGTAATTGATTCAAGTGAGTGATTAAAATTGGAAAATACATATGTGGATATTTATAATGTATTATTATTGATTTTAAGGAATATTGTTCACTTTAGTCAAAAACATTTTACTGCAAGGAATCATGGTAAAAGTAATTAGGTCAAAGCCATATTTTGAGAGAATATTTGGGCCTTGGAAATATGCAAGCTTTATCAATAAAGTTTTGGATGGAAGAACATTTAGAATACTTAATCATAATTCATAAATAGGATTTATTCACTGCCCAGACATGATGTCACTATTTAGTCTGGTTAGACAGTGACCTTTAAGGGAACCTGTGAGATTGTTTATTTGAACTCTGGGCTGAGCATCTTAGATTTCTAGGCACCAGAGTGTGGGGTCAGCCAAGAGAGGAGTAAGCTTCTGGATTTCACAGACTAATAAAATATCATTATGCTGGGTGGTAGAATCCGATTGGCTGAAATGTTTGACATGTATTATTGTTAATTTGTGTATCCTGAAGATGAGTAATTTAAAGTTAGTGAAAGGTAAGAATGATTGTTAAGAAAAAAAGCTATAATTGATCTGTTTTTCATTGCATTTGTTAGATTCATTTGTAGGGGTTTTGGGTGGTACAGTGGTTAGAACCTGCTGCCAGGGACCTGAGTTTGTAATCCTGTCTTGCATCACTGTCTGTGTGGAGTCTGCATGTTCTTCCCGTGTCTGTGTGGGTTTTCTCTGGGTGCTCAGATTTCCCCCACATTCTGAAAGATGTACTGGAAAAGCACTGGAGTTTGGCGACTAAGGGAATTTCATGGTAACTTCATGGCAGTGTTAATGTAAGCTTTATTTGTGACTGATAAATAAACTTTTACTTTTCACTTTCTTTTGCTATTCTGTCAGAGCAGCTTAAACCTTTGATGAACTCCTGGTGGCAGCTGGTTTAAATGAAAATTATGTCTTTAATACAGCTTTTTGTCTTTTATTGTCCAAAGTGTAGGCAGTACCAATCAGCTTGGGTACCCCACTAACAGTCTTTTTGGTGATGAGTGACAGGATAGAGTCACCCACACTCTGATGGTGGGATGTGCCTCCTAAGGGTGAGTACTTTTACATTACCACCTGAGTTATTTAGAAGAAGAAGCAGATCCATAAGCTGATTTATCCGGACAGATATTTGGAGTTGTGAAGGCAGTATCAGTGAATAAAGAAACTGTGCTTAAAGCGGAGGAGGCAAGAGCGGAATTTTGTTACCTGACTGTAAGCAGAGCCCTGAGAGCTGTGTGCTGATTGGAAAGGCCAGGGACAGAATCCTGGTACTGATTTGATTTGATTTATTATTGTCATGGTTATTAGCATAGAGTGAAAAGTATTGTTTCTTGAACGCTGCACAGACAAAGTATACTGCTCATAGAAATGGAAAGGAGAGAGTGCAGAATGAACATAAGAACTTAAGAAATAGGAGCAGGAGTAGGCCATCTAGCCCTTCGAGCCTGCCCCGCCATTCAATAAGATCATGGCTGATCTGTCGCTGCTCAGTTCCACATTCCCGCCCTCTCCCCATAACCCTTAATCCCCTCTCTTATCAAAAACCTATCTTGTCTTAAACCTAAAAGTCTTCCTGCAAACTATGACACCCTTCCTCACTATCTACCACACCTCCGACTTTGGTGTCATCAGCAAATTTACTAATCCACCCAACTATACCCTCATCCAGATTATTAATAAAAATTACAAACAGCAGTGGCCCCAAAACAGATCCCTGAGGCACACCACTCGTAACCGAACTCCATGATGAATATTTATCATCAACCACCACCCTCTGTCTCCTATCTGCTAGCCAATTCCTGATCCAATTCCCTAGATCACCCCCAATCCCATACATCTGCATTTTCTGCAGAAGCCTACCATGATGAACCTTATCAAACGCCTTGCTAAAATCCATATACACCACATCAACTGCCTTACCCCTATCCACCTCTTTGGTCACTTTCTCAAAGAACTCGATAAGGTTAGTAAGGCACGACCTACCCGCCACAAAACCATGCTGACTATCTCCAATCAATTCATTACTCTCCAAATAACTATAAATCCTATCCCTAATAATTTTTTCTAAAACCTTGCCCACAACAGAAGTGAGACTCACCGGTCTATAATTCCCAGGGAAGTCTCTGTTCCCCTTCTTAAATAATGGGACAACATTCGCTAACCTCCAATCTTCCGGTACTATACCAGAGGCCAACGACGACCTGAAGATCAGAGCCAGAGGCTCTGCAATCACTTCTCTTGCCTCCCAGAGAATCCTGGGGTAAATCCCATCTGGACCAGGGGACTTATCCATTTTCAATCCCTCTAAAATATCCAGCACATCCCCCGTATCAACTGCAATACTATCTATTTCACACCCCTGCACCCCAGTGTCCTCCTCAGCTACATTCCTGTCCCCTTGCGTGAACACCGAAGAGAAATATTGGTTCAACGCCTCTCCAATCTCCTCCGGTTCCACACACAACTTCCCTCTACTGTCTGTAACTGGCCCTAATCTTGTCCTAACCAACCTTCTGTTCTTGACATACCTGTAAAACGCCTTAGGGTTCTCCTTAATCCTATCAGCCAAAATCATCTCATGTCCTCTTTTAGCCCTTCTTAACTCCCTCTTCAACTCCCTCCTAGCCAATCTAAAACTTTCTAATGCACTACCTGAGCCCTCAAGCCTCATCCGAACATAAGCCTCCTTTTTCTTCCTAACCAACGAATCAACTTTTTTGGTGCACCACGGTTCCCTGGGCCTACCAAATCCTCCTTGCCTGACAGAGATATACTTATCACAGACCCGCAATAGCTGCTCCTTGAAAAATCTCCACATCTCGGATGTTCCCAGTCCCTGTAATCTCCCATTCCAACCAATGCTTCCTAATTCTCTCCTAATAGCCTCATAATTACCCTTCCCCCAGCTGAAACTACTGACCCGAGGTTCATGCCTATCCCTTTCCATCACTAAGGTGAATGTAATCGAATTGTGATCACTATCCCCAAAGTGTACACCAACTTCCAAGTCTAGCACCTGGTCTGGCTCATTACCGAGCACCAAATCCACTTTGACAATGTCCTCTGTCACAGTGACAAAGTGCACAGAAGGGTGTGTTGTCTGCCTGGTGCTCGGGTACAGGATGTCACATCTGAGCTGCAGAGGAACCTGGAGTGGGAGGGTGAGAATCTGGTCGTTGTGGTACATGTGGGTGCCGACGACGCAGGCAAAATGCAAACTGAGGATCTGGGGAGGGAAAATGAAAAGCTGGGAATGGAATTAAAAAGTAGAACCGACAAGGTGGTTATCTCTGGGCTACTGCCTGAACCGAGTGCAGACGGGCGTAGGGTTGATAGGATAAAGGAAGTGAATGGGTGGCTCAGGGATTGGTGTGGGAGGAATGGGTTTGAATTTATGGGGCATTGGCACCAGTATTGGAGTAGGTGGGACCTGTTCGGGTGGGATGGGGTTGGTCTGAACCGTGCTGGGACCAGAGTGCTGGCGAATCGAGTAAAGAGGACTGTAGACAGGACTTTAAACTAATTAGCGGGGGGGGAGGGTGGTGCGAGGGTAGGTGACATTATGGGGCCTAAAGTAAAGGAGAGGGTGCAGGTAAGGGAGGAGGCCAAGGATGTCCCAATAATAAAGGGAGTAGGGGGCGTGAGTAGGGTTGGTGGCATTCTGGCAAATAGGGTCCCGGTGAAGGCTGGGATGAAAGCGCTTTATCTGAATGCACGAAGCATTCGGAATAAAGTGGATGAGCTGATGGCGCAGATCGACACAAATGGATATGATCTGGTGGCCATTACAGAGACATGGCTGCAAGGTGACAGGGACTGGGAGCTGAATGTCCAAGGGTATCAAGTGTTTAGGAAGGATAGGCAGGAGGGAAAAGGGGGGGGGGCGTAGCTCTGCTGATTAAGGATAGCATCAGGGTGGTAGCAAGGGATGATATTGGAGCCAAGGAGCAGAACGTGGAATCGTTGTGGGTAGAGATTAGGAACAGCAAAGGGAGGAAGACGCTGGTGGGTGTCATCTATAGGCCCCCGAATAATGATCTGGAGGTGGGGGCGGGCTGTTAACGCGCAAATAAGTGCAGCGTGCAGGAATGGGATGGCGATAATTATGGGGGATTTCAATCTACATATTGATTGGTCGACCCATGTTGGACGAGGTGGGCTTGAGGAGGAGTTCTTGGAATACTGCCGGGATAGTTTCCTGGAACAGTGTGTGTTGGAGCCGACGAGGGAGTGAGCTATCTTGGATCTGGTGTTATGTAATGAGGTGGGTAGAATTAGGGACCTTGTGGTGAAGGATCCTCTTGGGAAGAGTGATCATTGTATGGTGGAGTTTCTGGTGCAGATGGAGGAGGAGAAAGTGGGTTCCCGGACACTGGTCCTTTGTTTGAACAGAGGGGAGTACGGTAGGATGAGAGAAGAATTGGCGAATGTGGACTGGGGGAGTGCGTTGGAAGGTAGGTCTGCTGAGGAACAGTGGAGGATCTTTAAGGAGATCTTTCTTGGTGCTCAGCAGAAATTTATTCCGATGGTTAAAAAGGATCGTAGGAGCAGAGATGATCAGCTGTGGATAACAAAGGAGGTAAAGGAGAGTATTAAATTAAAAGCGGATGCGTTTAGAGTAGCGAAGAGTAGTGGGCGAGAAGAGGATTGGGAGAGGTTTAAATATCAACAAAGATTGACAAAGAAGTTGATAAAGGAGGGTAGGAGAAACTCTGAAGCTGGGCTAGCGCTTAATATAAAAAAGGATAGCAAGAGTTTTTATAAATATATAAAAAGGAAGAGGCTGGCGAGGGTGAACATTGGTCCTTTAGAGGATGAGAAAGGGGAGCTAGTGGTAGGGGATGGGGATATGGCTGAGGTCTTGAATAACTTTTTTGTTTCGGTCTTCACGGAGGAGGACATGAATAATTTGCTGGGTGTTAGAGATGGAAAGGTGGTAGGAATGGAGGGTCTTAATGACATTACTGTTACTAGAGAGGCGGTGCTCGACAGACTGGAGGGGCTGATTGTGGACAAGTCCCCAGGACCGGATGGAATGCATCCGAGGGTTCTGAAAGAAATGGCGGAGGTGATAGTAGATGCTTTGGTGGTTATTTTCTAAACCTCGCTGGATTCCGGGGAAGTGCCGGAAGATTGGAAAACGGCTAATGTTACGCCGTTGTTTAAGAAGGGTGGCAGGCAAAAGGCGGGGAATTATAGGCCGGTTAGTTTAACGTCTGTTGTAGGTAAAATGCTCGAATCCGTCATCAAGGAGGAAATAGCGAGGCATCTTGAGGAGAATTGTTTGATAGGGCAGGCGCAGCATGGTTTCATTAAGGGGAAGTCGTGTCTGACAAATTTACTGGAGTTCTATGAGGATGTGTCTAGGGCGGTGGATAGAGGAGAGCCGGTGGATGTGGTGTTTCTGGATTTTCAGAAGGCGTTTGATAAGGGGCCGCACAAGAGGTTATTGCAGAAGGTTAGGGGGCATAGAGTTGGGGGTAGGGTGTTAGCGTGGATAGAGGATTGGTTGTCAAATAGGAGGCAGAGAGTGGAGGTCAATGGGTGCTATTCGGATTGGCGGATGGTGACTAGTGGAGTGCCCCAGGGGTTAGTGCTGGGGCCTCAGCTTTTTACCGTTTATATAGATGATCTGGAGGAGGGAACCGAGTGTATGGTGTCGAAATTTGCTGATGACACCAAGATTGGTGGAACGGCAAATTGTGCGGAGGGTGTGGAAAGTCTGCAGAAGGATCTAGATAGGCTGGGCGAATGGGCCAGGAAATGGCAAATGGAATTTAATGTTGGCAAGTGTGAGGTGGTCCACTTTGGTAGGAGGAATGGTAGGAAGGACTATTACTTACGTGGCGAAAAACTGCAGCAGGCGACGGTGCAGAGGGACCTCGGGGTCCTTGTGCATGAGTCGCAAAAACCCAGCCTGCAGGTGCAGCAGGTGGTCAGGAAGGCGAATGGGATGCTGGCCTTCATAGCGAGGGGGATTGAATATAAAAGTAGGGAGGTCTTGCTGCAGCTGTATAGGGCATTGGTGAGGCCGCAGCTGGAGTACTGTGTACAGTTTTGGGCGCCGCACCTGCGCAAGGATATTTTGGCCCTGGAGGGAGTGCAGAGGAGGTTTACTAGGCTGATACCGGAATTGAGGGGGTTGAACTATGAGGAGAGGCTGAATAAACTGGGCTTGTACTTGTTAGAGTTTAGAAGAATGAGGGGAGATCTCATTGAGATGTATAAGATGATGAATGGGTTGGATAGGATAGAGATGGAGAGACTCTTCCCGCTCAGAAAGGACAGTAGGACTAGGGGGCACAGCCTCAAGATAAAGAGGGGGGCGGTTTAGAACGGAGTTGAGGAGGAACTTCTTCACTCAAAGAGTGGTGAATCTCTGGAATTCTCTGCCCGTTGAAGTGGTGGAGGCTGCCTCGCTAAATATTTTTAAGACGCGGGTTGATGGGTTTTTGATAAGAGAGGGGATTAAGGGTTATGGGGAGAGGGCGGGAATGTGGAACTGAAACACGACAGATCAGGCTCGAAGGGCTAGATGGCTTAATCCTGCTCCTATTTCTTATGTTCTTATCCCTTTAGCCCCAAGAGCTATAACAATGTTCAAGAGGTATCGGGATAGATACATGAATAGGCAGAGAATAGAGGAATATGGACCACTTAGGTGCAAGAAAACATAAGATTAGAGAGTCATTAGTGTTGGCACTTGATGGGTCGAAGGGCTTGTTCTTTGTTCTGGAATGTTCTTTGTTCTTTTGTGGGGTGGAACTAAAAGAACAAAACAGAACAGAAATAATTAATAGAGGTCAAGGATTCAAATCTACTTTTATAAAGAGACTGCTTTTTTTGCAGTCTATTCATAGAGTTTGAAAACACCATACAGCTGCTCACTTTATTGTTTTAAAAATAACCATAAAGTCTTCAAAACTATATACAGTTTAATAAAGCTACATCCATATTGCTCTTCTGACAAAAAGAGTCACTTTAGAGGATTAAAACCAATCCTTTTTACAGAATCGACCAGGTGGTTTGCATTGCAGTTGTGCTGAATGTGATTGTAGCGAAAGGTCAAATCTATTCACACTGTTTCCAACAGAAAAACATAAAAACAGGAAATATGCAAAATTGGGTGCAGCTCAGCTTGTGTGAGTTCAACACTGAGAAATAAACACAGATATGAGTTGATCAAATCTGTAAACAGAAAAGACAGCACATTAGGGGGTGAAGGAGATGAAAGGATATGAGAGGTGGGGGCTGGTGGGGGTGGGGGTGGGGGGAGGCAGGACCACGCTACTGAATTTGATAATTAGCCATTGCTGACAATGAATGGTGGAGTAGAGGGCCGAATGGCCTCCTTCTGATCTATTTCTATGTTCCTCTATTTCAGGGCATTTTTCAACTGCCAGACATCTGTGCACTGCCTGAAAAAGGGGTAACCAGAAATTAAGGGGGGGGGAAGCTGTACCTTTGTTACCCCATTAATGCTCAAAGCCACTTGATGCGATTTTGAAGGGTCTGTAAATGGGTAAAGAAATAGATAAAGAAATAGGCGCTATGTGACAGTAATGCTGGTTAGAGGATCACAATTGTAATTTTCAAACCTCTGTGCATCCCAAAACACTTTGGAATCAGTTTTTTGAAATGTTGTCACTGTTGCAATATAGTAAACACAAGCTCCCGCAAACAACAATGTGATATAATTCATATAATAATATCTGAATATCGAGTAGGGTAGTGCCAAGGACATGGAGGAGCAAATGTTCCTGGGGCAACTTCAGATGTATTTTCTACAGCAGTATGTGTCCAGTCCAATGAGAAAGGGGCACTGCTAGACCGAATTATTGGAAATGAGGATGAGATGGGCCAAGTAAAAGAAACAGGAAAACATTTCAGGAACAGTGATGATTGTAGTATAGATGTTAAGTTTTATATAGTTATACTAGAATTAAGAAAGTTCGCCAACGCCTCTACTTTCTCAGAAGATTAAATAAATTTGGCATGTCAGCTACAACTCTCACCAACTTTTACAGATGCCCCATAGAAATAACTCTTTCTGGTTATATCACAGCTTGGTCTGGGCTCCTGCTCTGCTCAAGACTGCAAGGAACTACAAATGATCATGAATGTAGCCCAATCCATCACTCAAACCAGCCTCCTGTCCATTGACTCTGTCTACACTTCCCGCTGCCTCGGGTAAAGCAGCCGGTATAATTAAGGACCCCACACACCTCGGACATTCTCTCTTCCACCTTCTTTCGCCTGGAAAAAAATACAAAAGACTGAGGGGTGACCTGATTGAGGTGAACAAGATCATGGTAGGCTACTGCAGAAAATGCAGATGCGTGGGATTGAGGGTGATTTAGCAGTTTGGATCAGGAATTGGCTAGCTGATAGAAGATGGTGGTTGATGGGAAATATTCAACCTGGAGTTCAGTTACATGTGGTGTACCTCAGGGATCTGTTTTGGAGCCACTGCTGTTTGTCATTTTTATAAATGACCTGGATGAGGGTGTAGAAGGATGGATTAGTAAATTTGCTGACACCAAAGTCGGAGGAGTTGTAGACAGTGAGGATGGATGTTACAGTTTGCAGAGGGACATAGATAAGCTGCAGAGCTGGGCCGAGAGGTGGCAGATGGCGTTTAATACGGAAAAGTGTGAGGTGAGTCACGACAGATCAGCCATGATCTTATTGAATGGCGGGGCAGGCTCAAAGGGCCAGATGGCCTACTCCTGCTCCTATTTCTTATGTTCTTATGTTCTTATGTGATTCACTTTGGTAAGAGTAACAGGAGTACTGAATATAGGGCTAATGGAAGGACTCTTGGTAGTGTCGATGAGCAGAGAGATCTCGGGGTACATGTGCATAGCTCCCTGAAAGTTGGCACTCAGGTTGATAAGGTTAGAACATAGAACACTACAGCACAAACAGGCCCTTCGGCCCATGAGTTGCGCCGATCACATCAACACCTACCAACCTACAGACCTATCTATAACCCCCAATCTCATTAAACCCCATATACTCATCCAGAAGTCTTTTAAAAGACCCCAGCGAGTTCACCTCCACAACCACTGACGGCAGCCGATTCCATTCACTCACCACCCTCTGAGTGAAAAACTTACCCCTAACATCACCTCTGTACTTCCCTCCCCGCACCTTAAATCTGTGTCCTCTCGTAGCGACCATTTCAACCCGGGGAAATAGCCTCTGAGAGTCCACCCTACCTATTCCTCTCAACATTTTGTAAACTTCTATCAGGTCGCCTCTCAACCTTCGCCTCTCCAGGGAAAAGAGTCCCAGCTTCCTCAGCCTAACCTAAGAAGGCGTACGGTGTGTTAGCTTTTATTGGTAGAGGGATTGAATTTTGGAGCCATGAGGTCATGTTACAACTGTACAAAACTCTGGAGCGGCCGCACTTGGAGAATTGAACATAAGAACATAAGAAATAGGAGCAGGAGTAGGCCATCTGGCCCTTCGAGCCTGCCCTGCCATTCAATAAGATCATTGCTGATCTGTCGTGTCTCAGTTCCACCTTCCCGCCCTCTCCCCATAACCCTTAATCCCTTCTCTTATCAAAAACCCATCAACCCGTTTCTTAAAAATATTTAGCGAGGCAGCCTCCACCACTTCAACGGGCAGAGAATTCCAGAGATTCACCACCCTTTGAGTGAAGAAGTTCCTCCTCAACTCTGTTCTAAACCGCCTCCCCTTTAAATTGCGTACAGTTCTGGTCGCTGCATTATAAGAAAGATGTGGAGGCGTTGGAAAGGGTGCAGAGGAGGTTTACCAGGATGTTGCCTGTTATGGTGGGAAGGTCTTATGAGGAAAGGCTGAGGGACTTGAGGTTATTTTTATTAGCGAGAAGGAGGTTACGAGGTGACCTGATTGAGGCATACAAGATGATCAAAGGATTGGATAGGGTGGACAGTGACAGCCTTTTTCCTCGGATGGTGACGGCTAACACGAGGGGACATAGCTTTAAATTAAGGGGTGGTAATTATAGGACGGATGTCAGAGGTAGGTTCTTTACTCAGAGGGTAGTAAGGGTGTGGAATGCCCTGCCTGCAGCAGTTGTGGACTCGCCAACTTTAAGGGCGTTCAAATGGTCAGTGGATAGGCATATGGACAACATTGGAATAGTTTAGGTTAGAGGGTCATTAGATTGGTTCCACTGGTTGGCGCAACACCGAGGGCTGAAGGGCCTGTACTGCGCTGTAATAGAATATAGAACACTACAGCACAAACAGGCCCTTTGGCCCACGAGTTGCGCCGATCACATCAACCCCACCAATCTATAGACCTATCTATAACCCTCAATCCCATTAAACCCCATATATTCATCCAGAAGTCTTTTAAAAGACCCCAGCGAGTTCGCCTCCACCACCGACGACGGCAGCCGATTCCATTCACTCACCACCCTCTGAGTGAAAAACTTACCCCTAACATCACCTCTGTACTTCCCTCCCCGCACCTTAAATCTGTGTCCTCTTGTAGCGACCATTTCAACCCGGGGAAATAGCCTCTGAGAATCCACCCTATCTATTCCTCTCAACATTTTATAAACTTCTATCAGGTCGCCTCTCAACCTTCGCCTCTCCAGGGAAAAGAGACCCAGCTCCCTCAACCTATCTTCATAAGGCATGCCTCCCAGTCCAGGCAACATCTTTGTAAATCTCCTCTGCACCCTCTCAATAGCTTCTACATCTTTCCTATAGTGAGGCGACCAGAACTGCGCACAGTACTCCAAATGAGGCCTGACAAGGGTCTTATAAAGTTGCAGCATTACCTCCCGACTCCTAAACTCAATCCCTCGATTTATGAAGGCCAGTACACCATACGCCTTCTTGACCACCTCCTCCACCTGCGAGGCCGATTTAAGAGTCCTGTGGACCCGGACCCCAAGATCCTTCTGCTCCTCAACACTACTAAGACTCCTGCCCTTGATAGTGTACTCGTTCATCCCGTTGGTTCTGCCAAAATGGACGACTACACATTTATCCGCGTTGAAGTCCATCTGCCACTTCTCCGCCCATTCCTGCATCCTATCTATGTCCTGCTGCAACTTTTGACATCCTTCCAGACCATCCACAACACCGCCGACCTTTGTGTCATCAGCGAACTTGCTAACCCATCCCTCCACTTCCTCATCCAGGTCATTTATGAAAATGACAAACAGCAAGGGTCCCAGAACAGATCCCTGGGGCACCCCACTGGTGACTGACTGTAATGTTCTATGTTCTAAGATTATGAGCGACATGGACAGAGTGGATAAGGAGCAGCTGTTCTCCTTAGTTGGAGGGTCAGTCACGAGGGGGACATAGAACATAGAACATTACAGCGCAGAACAGGTTCAAGATGAGGGGCAGGAGGTTTAGAGGGGGGATGTGAGGAAAAACATTTTTACCCAGAGGGTGGTGATGGTCTGGAACGCGCTGCCTGGGAGGGTGATGGAGGTGATTTGCCTCACATCCTTTAAAAAGTAACTGGATGAGCACTTGGCACATTGTAACTTTCAGGGCTAAAGGCCAACTGCTGGCTGATGAAATTAGATGGGAGGTCAGGTGCTTCAAACGTGTCAGTGGGCCGAATGGCCTCTTCTGCATTGTATGATTCTACGATTCTAAGAGGACATAGACAAATTGGTGGAATGGGCAGAGAGGTGGCAGATGGAGCTCAAAGTGGAGAAATGTGAGATGATTGATTTTAGTAGGAAGAACACAGAGAGACAATATAAAATAAACGGTAAAGCTCTAAATGTGGTGCAGGAGCAGATGGACCTGGGTGTATATGCTAGAATGCAGTCAATAAAGAAGGCAAGTGGAATTTTAGAATTTATTGCTAAAGGAATAGATTATAAAAGTAGTGAAGTAATACTGCTAATGTACAAAGTATTAGTGAGAGTGCAGTTAGAATACTGTGTTCAGATTTGTTTTCTACATGTGAGGAAAGATGTAGTGGCATTGAAGACAGTTCAGAGAAGGTTCACTAGATTGATTCTAGAGATGAGGGGTTTGTCTAACGAAAAGAAATTGGGCTGTTTAGGCTGATACTTCCTGGAGTTTAGAAGGATAAGAGGAAATCTAACTGAGATATCCCAGATGACACTGGGGATGGACAAAGTAGACATGGGCACTTCCTCTTTTGGATCAATTTAGAACAAGAGGTCGCAATTTTAGCAGATTTAGGATAGCAGATTTAAAACAGAGATGAGCAGATCTGTCATGGATCTATGGAATTCCCAGGATAAATATTGGCCAGGACACTGGGGACAATGCACCTACTCTTCAAACTAGATTCATTCCTGAGAGGTTAGACAAAGCCTTGAAAGATGACCCCTCCAACAATGCAACAGTCCTTTGGCACCCTATACTCAAGTTCTTGCAGTGGGTTTGAACACATAAGAACATAAGAAATAGAAGCAGGAGTACGCCATCTAGCCCTTCGAGCCTGCCCCGCCATTCAATAAGATCATGGCTGATCTGTCGTGGCTCAGTTCCACCTTCCCGCCCTCTCCCCATAACCCTTAATCCCCTCTCTTATCAAAAACCCATCAACCCGTTTCTTAAAAATATTTAGCGAGGCAGCCTCCACCACTTCAACGGGCAGAGAATTCCAGAGATTCACCACCCTTTGAGTGAAGAAGTTCCTCCTCAACTCCGTTCTAAACCGCCTCCCCTTTATCTTGAGGCTGTGCCCTCTAGTCCTACTGTCCTTTCTGAGTGGGAAGAGTCTCTCCACCTCTATCCTATCCATCCCATTCATCATCTTATACGTCTCAATGAGATCTCCCCTCATTCTTCTAAACTCTAACGAGTACAAGCTTAGTTTATTCAGCCTCTCCTCATAGCTCAATCCCCTCAACTCCGGTATCAGCCTAGTAAACCTCCTCTGCACTCCCTCCAGGGCCAAAATATCCTTGCGCAGGTGCGGCGCCCAAAACTGCACACAGTACTCCAGCTGCGGCCTCACCAATGCCCTATACAGCTGCAGCAAGACCTCCCTACTTTTATATTCAATCCCCCTCGCTATGAAGGCCAGCATCCCATTCGCCTTCCTGACCACCTGCTGCCATTCTGACTCAAAGACATGATGCTTCACCAAGGTACAGCCGACACATTCCATCATTTTGTACTATTAGCTGTCTATAAAGGGTGGCACAGTGTTTAACACTGTTGTCTCACAGCACCATGGACCCGGGTTCAATTCCGGGTCACTGTCAGTGTGGAGTTTGCACGTTCTCCTGTCTACTAGCTTTCTTCCGGGTGCTCCAGTTTCCTCCCACAGTCCAAAGATGTGCAGGTTAGAACAAAGAACAAAGAACAAAGAACAAAACAGCACGGGAAACAGGCCCTTCGGCCCAACGAGCCCGTGCCGCCGTCCCATGGTCAGTGACCTATTCATGACTCTAGTCTATGCCTAATGTGTGAGGATCAGGGAGGTCCAATATAGGGACAATTTGTTACCCAATCAATCAGCCTAAAAGCACATTTTTGGGATGTGGGAGGAAACCGGAGCACCCGGAGGAAACCCACGCAACCACGGGGAGAACGCGCAAACTCCCACGGACACAGGCCCAAATCCATGTGTCCGCACAGCAACAGAGATAGTCTCTGAGCTGCCATGATGCCCTCGAGATGGTAAGTGCCTGTGGATAAAAATTTCATTATTAAAGACTCTATATCCCTGAGACTAAACTGACCCCAAGCCTACAATGCTTAATAAGGCCTGCTATATCCCCCTATATGTAAACTGCTCATGTGGCTGTCCAAGTGACTCTTAAACAACCCTAGCGTGCCTGCTTCCACCACCTCACTCGGCAGTGCATTCCACATCCCCACTACCCTTTGTGTGAAAAACTGCCCTCTAACATTAGTCTTATATCTAGCCCCCCTCACCCTGAGCCCGTTAGGTTGATTGGCAATGCTAAATTAAACCTAGTGCCAGGATTAGCAGGGTAAATGAAGGGTATGGGAATAGGGCCTGGGTGGATTTGTGGTCAATACAGACCCGACAGGCCAAATTGCTTCCTTCAGTACTTTTGGGATTCTATGGATAAAGAGTCACTCCAAAAATATAGCCCGGAAAGTTTTGGTCTGTCTTGGTGGACCCCTGAATTCCCGCATTTCCTGGCCTCCTATTATTCATGGTGATTGAGTTGTCCAGGCCTGACCCACTGGCTCAGCATGAAAGCCAATTAATTTGCCCCAAAAATAGCAAACAGAAGTAGAATGCGGTCGTGTTCTGGAGATCAAGGACTGACAAACACTCACAGAAACAACTCCACAGACTGGATGCTGTTTGGAAATTGTTCCCTTTGTCAGAACTAGAAACAGGAAAGGAATGTGTCCCTGACAGGGTGAGTGGAAAATAACAGGTACAAATCCATGATGTCATAAAGTGTTAAAGAAACAGTTGATGTGTTAGACAAGAAAGACTTGAAAAATCTCATTCCAATCAGACATGATGGATTTAAATAAATAGCCCATGTTTTAGGACAATGAATAGGAGACAGAAAGATTCAGTCCATGAAACATCAGCTTTAAGCTGAATCTCCAATTGCAGCAATTAAGGAGTTAACCATTTTCCCTTCTTTCCCTTACAGGGATATTATCACAGTCATTCTGTGCACACACGGATCCTGTCCTGCTGTGGCTGTTAGAATGCAATCTGTTTATCTGAACTCCCACCAATTAGCTCCTGAAAGTTCCACGAAGTAAAACAAAGAGTTCAAGCTGTGCTCTCCGATAAAATATATGCAGGTTTTGATAATGTGTTATTTTGGGAGGGGAGTTGGTGAATGATGAGGCAAGCCTTTTACGCTATTCTAAGCTAAGCTAGAGTCTTTAATGGTGATCCTATTTCAGGATTCCATTGCAAAAAAATGCAGTATTTAACAAGGCCAAAATCTGCAAGAATTCTTGCCCACTTTATTCCGTGTTCCCATCCTGTTTTAGCCAATAAAAGCTGGCATTAACAACAGCTGTAAACTTTCTACCAGGCCAGACTGTCTTCGTACCAGAATCAGGAACAGTGAAAAGTTCTAAAACAAAATCATAAACTTTGGTTCTTACAACAACAAACTGTAAACACTGTCCTTCGCAAATAAGGCAAACTTATGAAAGCAACAGAACAAGTAATAAAAAATATTTTGCCACAGAAAGTCATAAAACTTCAAAATGACTGACTGGCAACTAAAATCTGGGATCCCAAGATGAAATAGTTACCGTGTAATGAATATTCCCAAGGTTTTAAAAGCACTCCTGTGCCATAATTACAAGGTTGCAAGTTAAGCTAAAAGTGATTTCAGATATTACATTGAGGAATCAAAGATAAAGTCTTCAATTTGAAGAAGTGCTGGGTTCCCAAACATTGATAACAAGGACTTAGAATCAGAATCACAGAATATTACAACACAGAAGGAGGCCAATCAGCCCATCGTACCTGTACCAGCACCCAAAAGAGCTAAAAGTAAAGTTTATTTATTTATTAGAACATAGAACATTACAGCGCAGAACAGGCCCTTCGGCCCACGATGTTGCGCCGACCAGTTACAAAACAATGACCCACTAGCCTAAACCAATCCCTTTTCATCCATAAACCTATCCACAGATCTCTTAAACGCCCCCAAACTAGGTGCATATACAACTGCAGCTGGCAGGGCATTCCAGTCCCTCACCACCCTCTGGGTAAAGAACCTACCCCTGACATCTGTCCTATAACTACCCCCCCTTAATTTAAAATCGTGCCCCCTCGTGCTAGCTTTCTCCATCCTAGGAAAAAGGCTATCACTATCTACCCTATCTAAACCTCTAATCATCTTATATGTTTCAATGAGATCCCCTCTTAGCCGCCTTCTTTCCAGCGAAAACAACCCCAAATCTCTCAATCTCCCCTCATAGGATCTCCCCTCCATACCAGGCAACATCCTGGTAAACCTCCTCTGCACCCTCTCCAAAGCCTCCACATCCTTCCTGTAATGTGGGGACCAGAACTGCACACAGTACTCCAAGTGCGGCTGCACCAGAGTTGTGTACAGTTGCATCATGACGCTGCGACTCCTAAATTCAATCCCCCTACCAATAAACGCCAAAACTCCGTATGCCTTCTTAACAACCTTATCCACTTGATTCCCAACTTTCAGGGATCTATGTACACATACACCTAGATCCCTCTGCTCCTCCACACTATTCAAAGTCCTCCCGTTAGCCCTATACTCAACACATCTGTTATTCCTACCGAAATGAATTACCTCACACTTCTCCACATTAAACTCCATCCGCCACCTCTCAGCCCAGCTCTGCAACCTTTCTAAGTCATCCTGCAAACTATGACACCCTTCCTCACAATCTACCACACCTCCGACTTTGGTGTCATCAGCAAACTTACTAATCCACCCAACTATACCCTCATCCAGATCATTAATAAAAATTACAAACAGCAGTGGCCCCAAAACAGATCCCTGAGGCACACCACTTGTAACCGAACTCCATGACGAATATTTCCCATCAACCACCACTCTCTGTCTCCTATCTGCTAGCCAATTCCTGATCCAATTACCTAGATCACCCCCAATCCCATACATCTGCATTTTCTGCAGAAGCCTACCATGGTGAACCTTATCAAACGCCTTGCTAAAATCCATATACACCACATCAGTCACAAGTAAGACTTATATTAACACTGCAATGAAGTACTGTGTGCAGTTTTGGGCGCCGCACCTGCGCAAAGATATTTTGGCCCTGGAGGGAGTGCAGAGGAGGTTTACTAGGCTGATACCGGAGTTGAGGGGGTTGAGCTATGAGGAGAGGCTGAATGAACTAGGCTTGTACTCGTTAGAGTTTAGAAGAATGAGGGGAGATCTCATTGAGACGTATAAGATGATGAATGGGATGGATAGGATAGAGGTGGAGAGACTCTTCCCGCTCAAAAAAGACAGTAGGACTAGGGGGCACAGCCTCAAGATAAAGAGGGGGGCGGTTTAGAATGGAGTTGAGGAGGAACTTCTTCACTCAAAGGGTGGTGAATCTCTGGAATTCTCTACCCGTTGAAGTGGTGGAGGCTGCCTCGCTAAATATATTTAAGAAGCGGGTTGATGGGTTTTTGATAAGAGAAGGGATTAAGGGTTATGGGGAGAGGGCGGGAAGGTGGAACTGAGCCACGACAGATCAGCCATGATCTTATTGAATGGCGGGGCAGGCTCGAAGGGCTAGATGGCCTACTCCTGCTCCTATTTCTTATGTTCTTATAAATTACTGTGAAATTTCCCGAGTTGCCACAGTCCAGTGCCTGTTCAAATCAATGCATCTAATCTGCACGCCTTTCAGGATTTGGGAGGAAACCGGAGCACTCGGAGGAAACCCACACAGACAACGTGCAAACTCCACACAGACAGTGACCCAAGCCAGGAATTGAACCCAAGTCCCTGGCGCTGTGAAACAGCATTGCTAACCATTGTGCTGCCCAGCTACCCATCTAGTCCCATTCTCCAGCCCTATCTCTGCAGTCCTCTAAATTCATCATTTTCAAATATGTATCTAGCTCCTTTTGAAACCTCTGATGGAATCTGCCTCCATCACTCTCTCAGGCAGCACATTCCAAATTCCCATAACTCTCTGAGTAAAGAAGCTTCTTCTCATCTCACTCCGAGCTCTGTTGCTAAACATCTTGAAATTGTGACCCCCTCATCATTGACATCCCAATGGTTGGGAACAGAATATCCTTCTTTATCCTATCAAAACTGCTCATCATTCTGAACACCTCAGTATGGTCACTTCTTCAACTTTTCTGCAGAGGAGAATCAGCCCAATTTCTCTAATCTTTTCTTGAATCTAAAATTCCTCAGTCCTGGTATCATTCTAATAAATCTCCTTTGCACTCTCTGTTTAACATCGCTCTTTCAATAAGATGCCCAGAACTGAACACAATATTCAGTATGTGGTTAGACCAATGACTGTTAACATAGAACATAGAACATAGAACATTACAGCACAAACAGGCCCTTCGGCCCTTGAGTTGCGCCGATCGCATCAACCCCACCAATCTATAGACCTATCTATAACCCCCAATCCCATTAAACCCCATATACTCATCCAGAAGTCTTTTAAAAGACCCCAGCGAGTTCGCCTCCACCACCGACGACGGCAGCCGATTCCAATCACTCACTACCCTCTGAGTGAAAAACTTACCCCTAACATCACCTCTGTACTTCCCTCCCCGCACCTTAAATCTGTGTCCTCTCGTAGCGACCATTTCAACCCGGGGAAATAGCCTCTGAGAGTCCACCCTATCTATTCCTCTCAACATTTTATAAACTTCTATCAGGTCGCCTCTCAACCTTCGCCTCTCCAGGGAAAAGAGTCCCAGCTCCCTCAACCTATCTTCATAAGGCATGCCACCCAGTCCAGGCAACATCCTTGTAAATCTCCTCTGCACCCTTTCAATAGCTTCTACGTCTTTCCTATAGTGAGGCGACCAGAACTGCGCACAGTACTCCAAATGACTGTTACTGCTTTTATACTCTATGCCTTTATTTATAAAACTAAGAATCCTATCAGCTTTCTTAACAATTGTTTCAACTTGCCTTGCCACATTCAGAGAATGATGCATTTGAACCCTGAGGTCCTTCAGCTCCTGTATTCCCCTCAAAGTTGTAACAAATAATACTTTATTCACTAGAACAAAGAACAAAGAATTGTACAGCACAGGAACAGGCCTTTCGCAGCATCAAGCCTGCGCTGACACGTGGCACCTTTCTAAATAACATAAGAACATAAGAAATAGGAGCAGGAGTAGGCCATCTAGCCCTTCGAGCCTGCCCCGCTATTCAGTAAGATCATGGCTGATCTGAAATGGATCAGTTCCACTTTCCCACTTTCTCCCCATAACCCTTAATTCCCCTGTCTAGCAGAAACCTATCTACCCATGACTTAAATATATTCAACGAGCTTCCACCAGTTCAGTAGTCTCAAACTCAAAGACCTTTTGCCTCGACAGGGTCTGTGTCCCCCTATTCACTGCCTATTCATGTATCTATTAAGATGTGTCTTAAACTTTGCTATTGTATCTGTTTCTACCGTGTTGTACCTGTTAATTCTCAGATACTTTTGACTGGTTTGCTTACTCCAAGGTTTTACCCCAGTGCCCTTACTTGCAAGATGGACAAAGGACAAACACAAGTAAAGGTTCAACAAGTTTATTAATAATAACAAAGATGTGTGGGTTAGGTTGATTGGCCATGCTAAGAAATTGCCCCTTAGTGTCCAGGGATGTGTAGGTTAGAGGGATTAGTGGGTGTAGTATGTAGGGATAGGTGGGTAGGGCTTGGATGGGATAGTGTTTGGTGCAGACTCAATGGGCCGAAGGGCCTCTTTCTGCACTGTGGGGGTTCTATGATTCTATGAACACTATTAACCCTTAAATTACCCACATAAAACAAAAGGATACCCCAGATTCAAGTATACATCCGCCAAGATGGTTTGGTTAAAACTGCAGGCTCGATTCTGAGTCCCTCTGGTCCATCGTCACGAAGGTGAGTCTCGATGGCAGCTTCTTCCTTCCTTCTCTGGTCAGCCTTCCGGATGTGGGAATGCCGGCATTGGACTGGTGTAAACACAGTAAAACGTCTGACAACACCAGGTTTTAGTCCAACCGATTTATTTGATAATAAATTCACAAGCTTTCGGGCTATGGCAACGGATGAACATCGCTCGACAGTCACCAGGCAAGACTGTTCCCTTCCTGTTGACGAACACTTCAGCGGTCACGGGCATTCAGCCTCTGACCTTCGGGTAAGCATTCTCCAAGGCGGCCTTCATGACACACGAAGGCGCAGAGTCGCTGAACAGAGACTGATAGCCAAGTTCCGCACACATGAGGACGGTCTCAACAGGGATCTTGGGTTCATGTCGCACTATCTGTAACCCCCGTGACTTGCCTGGGTTTGTAAAACCTCACTCACTGTACTGTCTGGAGACAATACACATCTCTTTAACCTGTGATCAGTGCTCCTTCCACTCACATTATCAGCCACTTTAGGTCTTGAACAGCAGGTTAGGTGTAAGGATTTGCATTCTAATCAGTAATCTCTAAACTGTCTGTGCTTTATATGCTCTGTCTGAGGCCAGAACTCTCCATTCACTTGACGAAGGGCCAAACCCCGAAAGCTTGTGAATTTACTATCAAATAAATCGGTTGGACTGAAACCTGTTGTTGTCAGACTTCTTACGGAACTCTTGGTAACAGAACGTCTGGCGCGATCTGGGCTTCTAAAAATAAGCTGGTGCATTTCAAGGGGGTGCAATGGTTTCCTGTTAGGGCTGATGGGTGATTGATGAATAAAGCCCCGACAAGTTTGTGTATTGTAGAATTGGCTGCCCGAGGTTTGACTGTGTTAGATTTTAATATGTCCAATTCTTTAATTTACAATGTCCAATTTTATCAGCCTTAACACTATGCCCTGTTTATATTGTAACCACCTCCTCTGGCAACACATTCCAAAGCACCACTCTGTGAATACAAAAACTTGCCTGTCACATCTCCTTTAAATTTTCCTCTTTTTACCTTAAACATATGTCCCCGTAGTAATTCCAGGTTTTAGTCCAACCGATTTATTTGATAGTAAACTCACTAGCTTTTGAGGTTTCCCTCTTCGTCAGGTGAATGGAGAGTTCTGGCCTCAGACAGAGCATATAAAGCACAGTTTACAGATTACTGATTAGAATGCAAATCTTTACACCTAACCTGCGAATGGGATGCTGGCCTTCATAGCGAGGGGGATTGAATATAAAAGTAGGGAGGTCTTGCTGCGGCTGTATAGGGCACTGGTGAGGCTGCAGCTGGAGTACTGTGTGCAGTTTTGGGCGCCGCACCTGCGCAAGGATATTTTGGCCCTGGAGGGAACAAAGAACAAAGAACAAAGAACAAAACAGCACGGGAAACAGGCCCTTCGGCCCAACGAGCCCGCGCCGCCATCCCATGGTCAGTGACCTATTCATGACTCTAGTCTATGCCTAATGTGTGAGGATCAGGGAGGTCCAATATAGGGACAATTTGTTACCCAATCAATCAGCCTAAAAGCACATTTTTGGGATGTGGGAGGAAACCGGAGCACCCGGAGGAAATCCACGCAACCACGGGGAGAACGCACAAACTCCCACGGACACAGGCCCAACTCCATGTGTCCGCACAGTAACAGAGATAGCCTCTGTGCTGCCATGATGCCCTCGAGATGGTAAGTGCCTGTGGATAAAAATTTCATTATTAAAGACTCTATATCCCTGAGACTAAACTGACCCCAAGCCTACAATGCTTAATAAGGCCTGCTATATCCCCCTATATGTAAACTGCTCATGTGGCTGTCCAAGTGACTCTTGAACAACCCTAGCGTGCCTGCTTCCACCACCTTACTCGGCAGTGCATTCCACATCCCCACTACCCTTTGTGTGAAAAACTGCCCTCTAATATTAGTCTTATATCTAGCCCCCCTCACCCTAAGCCCGTGACCCCTCGTTCTATCCATTTCTAATAGCGGAAAAAGCTTATCACCATCTACTCTATCTGTCCCCTTCATAATCTTATAAACCTCTATTAGATCCCCCCTCAGCCGACGTCTCTCAAGGGAAAACAGCCCAAGTGCGTTCAATCTTTCCTCGTAAGACAGCCCTTCCATACCAGGCAACATCCTGGTAAATCTCCTCTGCACTCTCTCCAGGATCTCTACATCCTTCCGGTAGTGCGGCGACCAGAACTGGACGCAGTACTCCAGGTGAGGCCTAACCAACGTTCTATACAACTGCAACATCAGACTCCTACTCTTATATTCTATACCCCTTCCTATGAAGGCTAACATGCCATACGCTTTCCTCATCAGTGCAGAGGAGGGAGTGCAGAGGAGGTTTACTCGGCTGATACCGGAGTTAGAACATAGAACATAGAACATAACAGCGCAGAACAGGCCCTTTGGCCCACGATGTTGCGCCGACCAGTTACAAAACAATGACCCACTAGCCTAAACCAATCCCTTTTCGTCCATAAACCTATCCCCAGATCTCTTAAACGCCCCCAAACTAGGTGCATTTACAACTGCAGCAGGCAGGGCATTCCAGTCCCTCACCACCCGCTGGGTAAAGAACCTAACCCTGACATCAGTCCTATAACTACCCCCCCTTAATTCAAAGTCGTGCCCCCTCGTGCTAGCTTTCTCCATCCTAGGAAAAAGGCTATCACTATCTACCCTGTCTAAACCTCTAATCATCTTATATGTTTCAATGAGGTCCCCTCTTAGCCGCCTTCTTTCCAGCGAAAACAACCCCAAATCTCTCAGTCTCTCCTCATAGGATCTCCCCTCCATACCAGGCAACATCCTGGTAAACCTCCTCTGCACCCTCTCCAAAGCCTCTACATCCTTCCTGTAATGTGGGGACCAGAACTGCACACAAAACTCCAAGTGTGGCCGCACCAGAGTTGTGTACAGTTGCATCATGACGCTGCGACTCCTAAATTCAATCCCCCTACCAATAAACGCCAAGACACCGTATGCCTTCTTAACAACCTTATCTACTTGATTCCCAACTTTCAGGGATCTATGTACACATACACCTCGATCCCTCTGCTCCTCCACACTATTCAAAGTCCTCCCGTTAGCCCTATACTCAACACATCTGTTATTCCTACCGAAATGAATTACCTCACACTTCTCCACATTAAACTCCATCCGCCACCTCGCAGCCCAGCTCTGCAACCTTTCTAAGTCACCCTGCAAACTATGACACCCTTCCTTACAATCTACCACACTCCCTCCGAGGGGGTTGAACTATGAGGAGAAGCTGAATAAACTAGGCTTGTACTCATTAGAGTTTAGAAGAATGAGGGGAGATCTCATTGAGACGTATAAGATGATGAATGGGATGGATAGGATAGAGGTGGAGAGGCTCTTCCCGCTCAGAAAGGACAGTAGGACTAGGGGGCACAGCCTCAAGATAAAGGGGGGGTGCAGTTTAGAACAGAGTTGAGGAGGAACTTCTTCACTCAAAGGGTGGTGAATCTCTGGAATTCTCTGCCCGTTGAAGTGGTGGAGGCTGCCTCGCTAAATATATTTAAGACACGGGTAGATAGGTTTTTGGTAGGCAAGGGGATTAAGGGTTAAGGGGAGAGAGGGGGAAAGTGGAACTGAGCCACGACAGATCAGCCATGATCTTATTGAATGGCGGGGCAGGCTCGAAGGGCCAGATGGCCTACTCCTGCTGGGGCCTCAGCTATTTACCATTTATATAGATGATCTGGAGGAGGGAAACGAGTGCAGGGTGTCAAAATTTGCTGATGACACCAAGATTGGGGGAAAGGCAAATTGTGCGGAGGGTGTGGAGAGTCTGCAGAAGGATCTAGATAGGCTGGGCGAATGGGCCAGGAAATGGCAAATGGAATTTAATGTTGGCAAATGTGAGGTGGTCCACTTTGGTAGGAGGAATGGTAGGAAGGACTATTACTTACGGGGCGAAAAACTGCAGCAGGCGACGGTGCAGAGGGACCTCGGGGTCCTTGTGCATGTGTCGCAAAAACCCAGCTTGCAGGTGCAGCAGGTGGTCAGGAAGGCGAATGGAATGCTGGCCTTCATAGCGAGGGGGATTGAATATAAAAGTAGGGAGGTCTTGCTGCAGCTGTATAGGGCATTGGTGAGACCGCAGCTGGAGTACTGTGTGCAGTTTTGGGCGCCGCACCTGCGCAAGGATATTTTGGCCCTGGAGGGAGTGCAGAGGAGGTTTACTAGGCTGATACCGGAGTTGAGGGGATTGAGCGATGAGGAGAGGCTGAATAAACTAGGCTTGTACTCGTTAGAGTTTAGAAGAATGAGGGGAGATCTCATTGAGACGTATAAGATGATGAATGGGATGGATAGGATAGAGGTGGAGAGACTCTTCCCGCTCAAAAAAGACAGTAGGACTAGGGGGCACAGCCTCAAGATAAATGGGGAGCGGTTTAGAACAGAGTTGAGGAGGAACTTCTTCACTCAAAGGGTGGTGAATCTCTGGAATTCTCTGCCTGTTGAAGTGGTGGAGGCTGCCTCGCTAAATATTTTTAAGAAACGGGTTGATGGGTTTTTGATAAGAGAAGGGATTAAGGGTTATGGGGAGAGGGCGGGAAGGTGGAGCTGAGTCACGACAGATCAGCCATGATCTTATTGAATGGCGGGGCAGGCTCGAAGGGCGAGATGGCCTACTCCTGCTCCTATTTCTTATGTTCTTATGTTCTTATGTTCAAGTCCTAAAGTGGCTGACAATGTGAGTGGAAGGAGCACTGATCACAGGTTAAAGAGATGTGTATTGCCTCCAGACAGTAATAATCTGTAAACTGTCTGTGCTTTATATGCTCTGTCTGAGGCCAGAACTCTCCATTCACCTGAAGAAGAGGGAAACAAAGAACAAAGAACAAAGAACAAAACAGCACGGGAAACAGGCCCTTCAGCCCAACGAGCCCGCGCCGCCGTCCCATGGTCAGTGACCTATTCATGACTCTAGTCTATGCCTAATGTGTGAGGATCAGGGAGGTCCAATATAGGGACAATTTGTTACCCAATCAATCAGCCTAAAAGCACATTTTTGGGATGTGGGAGGAAACCGGAGCACCCGGAGGAAACCCACGCAACCACGGGGAGAACGCGCAAACTCCCACGGACACAGGCCCAACTCCATGTGTCCGCACAGTAACAGAGATAGCCTCTGTGCTGCCATGATGCCCTCGAGATGGTAAGTGCCTGTGGATAAAAATTTCATTATTAAAGACTCTATATCCCTGAGACTAAAACTGACCCCAAGCCTACAATGCTTAATAAGGCCTGCTATATCCCCCTATATGTAAACTGCTCATGTGGCTGTCCAAGTGACTCTTGAACAACCCAAGCGTGCCTGCTTCCACCACCTTACTCGGCAGTGCATTTCACATCCCCACTACCCTTTGTGTGAAAAACTGCCCTCTAACATTAGTCTTATATCTAGCCCCCCTCACCCTAAGCCCGTGACCCCTCGTTCTATCCATTTCTAATAGCGGAAAAAGCTTATCACCATCTACTCTATCTGTCCCCTTCATAATCTTATAAACCTCTATTAAATCCCCCCTCAGCCGACGTCTCTCAAGGGAAAACAGCCCAAGTGCGTTCAATCTTTCCTCGTAAGACAGCCCTTCCATACCAGGCAACATCCTGGTAAATCTCCTCTGCACTCTCTCCAGGATCTCTACATCCTTCCGGTAGTACGGCGACCAGAACTGGATGCAGTACTCCAGGTGAGGCCTAACCAACGTTCTATACAACTGCAACATCAGACTCCTACTCTTATATTCTATACCCCTTCCTATGAAGGCTAACATGCCATACGCTTTCCTCATCACATTCTGCACCTGCACCGACACCTTCAGGGACTTGTGTACCTGCACCCCCAGGTCTCTCTGCGTATCTATACTCCGGATAGTTCTACCTTTTATCATATAACTCCCTTCCACATTATTCCGGCCAAAGTGCATCACCTCGCATTTCTCCGGATTAAATTCCATTTGCCATCTATCTGCCCAATCTACCAGCCTGTCTATGTCCTGTTGCATTGCCAGGCACTGCTCCTCAGTACCCGCCAATCCAACCATCTTAGTGTCATCAGCAAATTTGCTGATCACACCACCTACCCCCTCTTCCAAGTCATTAATATATACTACAAATAGTAGAGGTCCTAGTACCGAGCCCTGCGGCACACCACTGGTGACAGACCTCCAATTGGAAAAGGAGCCTTCCACTACTACCCGCTGTCTCCTCCTCCCAAGCCAGTTCTCCACCCATGTACATACCTGGCCTTGTATCCCATGAGCCTTCACCTTTTCTATCAGCCTACCGTGAGGGACCTTGTCAAACGCCTTACTGAAATCCATATAGACAACATCAACGGCTTGTCCTTCGTCAACCGTTTTTGTCACCTCTTCAAAAAATTCCAATAGATTCGTAAGGCACGACCTCCCTGTAACGAAGCCATGCTGCGTATCCCTGATCAGATTGCAGCGCTCCAGATGCTCATACATCCTATCCTTGAGGATCCTCTCCATTATCTTGCCTATAACTGAAGTCAAGCTCACTGGCCTATAGTTCCCTGGGTTATCCCTCTGACCCTTCTTAAACAACGGTACTACATTTGCAATCCGCCAATCCTCTGGGACCTCACCTGTGTCCAAAGAAGAGACAAAGATTTGCGTCAGAGGCGACACCAAGTCTTGGATAGGTGTTTTGGATAGAGGCGGCAAGGTGGCACAGTGGATAACACTGTTGCCTCATATCACGAGGGACCCAGGTTTGATTCCTGGCTTGGGTCACTGTCTGTGACCCAACTGGTACTCCAGTTTCCTCCCACAGTCCAAAGATGTGCAGGTTAGGTGAGATCTAAGAGATGGATGGGATCCTGAATGAATATTTCTCATCAGTATTTACTGTTCAGAAAAGCATGGACATTAGGGAACTTGGGGAAATAAATAGTGATGTCTCGAGGAGTGTACATATTACAGAGAAGGAGGTGCTTGAAGTCAAACGGGTTGATGGGTTTTTGATAAGAGAGGGGATTAAGGGTTATGGGGAGAGGGCGGGAAGGTGGAGCTGAGTCACGACAGATCAGCCATGATCTTATTGAATGGCGGGGCAGGCTCGAAGGGCCAGATGGCCTACTCCTGCTCCTATTTCTTATGTTCTTATGTTCTTATTAAATCCCCGGGTCGTGATGAAGTCTATCCCAGGACATTGTGGGAGGCTAGGGAGGAAATTGCAGGCCCCTTGGCAGAGATATTTGAATCATCGATAGTCACGGGTGAGGTGCCTGAAGATTGGAGAGTAGCAAATGTTGTGCCTAAAAAGGGCTTCAGGGAAAAGCCTGGGAACTACAGGCCAGTGAGCCTCACATCTGTGGTGGGTAAATTGTTAGAAAGGTATTTTGAGAGACAGAATCTACAGGATTTAGAGACACAGGGACTGATTAGGGACAGTCAGCATGGCTTTGTGAATGAAAGATCATGTCTCATAAATTTGATTGAGTTTTTGAAAGGGTAACCAAGAAGGTAGATGAGGGCTGTGCAGTTGATGTTGTCTACATGGACTTTAGCAAGGACTTTGACAAGGTACCATATGATAAGAACATAAGAAATAGGAGCAGGAATAGGTCATCTAGCCCTTCGAGCCTGTGAGGTTGTTGCGTAAGGTTAAATCTCACAGCTTCTAGGATGAGATAACCAAATGGATACAAAATTGACTTGATGACAGAAGCCAAAAGAAGGTTGTTTTTCAACCCGGAGTTCCGTGTCCAGCGATGTGTCTCAGGGATTAGTGCTGGGTCACCTGTTATTTGCCATTTATATTAATGATTTGGATGAGAATATAGGGGGCGTGGTTAGTAAGTTTGCGGATGACATCAAGATTGGTGGCATAGTGGACAGTGAAGAAAGTTATCTCCAATTGCAATGGGATCTTGATCAATTGAGTCAATGGGCTGGTGAATGGCAGATGGCGTTTAATTTAGACAAATGCGAGGTGATGCATTTTGTAGATTGAACCAGGGCAGGACTTACTCAGTTAATGATAGGGCAATGGGGAGAGTTACAGAACAAAGAGATCTAGGGGTACAGGTTCAGAGCTCCTTGAAAGTGAAGTCACAGGTGGACAGAGTGGTGAAGAAGGCATTCAGCATGTTTGGTTTCATTGATCAGAACATTGAATACAGGAGTTGGGACGTCTTGTTGAAATTGTACAATACATTGGTAAGGCCACACTTGGAATACTGTGTGCAATTCTGGTCACCCTATTATAGAAAGGATCTTATTAAACTAGAAAGAGTGCAGAAAAGATTCACTAGGATGCTACTGGGACTTAACATAAGAATATAAGAACATAAGAAATAGGAGCAGGAGTAGGCCATCTACCCCCTTGAGCCTGCCCCACCATTCAATAAGATCATGGCTGATCTGAAGTGGATCAGTTCCACATTCCCGCACTCTCCCCATAACCCTTAATCCCCTTGCCTATCAAAAACCTATCAACCTGCGTCTTAAATATATTTAGCGAGGCAGCCTCCACCATCTTGTCAGGCCTCATTTGGAGTACTGTGCGCAGTTCTGGTCGCCTCACTATAGGAAAGACGTAGAAGCTATTGAAAGGGTACAGAGGAGATTTACAAGGATGTTGCCTGGACTGGGAGGCATGCCTTATGAAGATAGGTTGAGGGAGCTGGGTCTCTTTTCCCTGGAGAGACGAAGGTTGAGAGGCGACCTGATAGAAGTTTATAAAATGTTGAGAGGAATGGATAGGGTGGATTCTCAGAGGCTATTTCCCCGGGTTGAAATGGTCGCTACGAGAGGACACAGATTTAAGGTGTGGGGAGGAAAGTACAGAAGTGATGTTAGGGGTAAGTTTTTCACTCAGAGGGTGGTGAGTGAGTGGAATTGGCTGCCGTCAGTGGTGGTGGAGGCGAACTCGCTGGGGTCTTTTAAAAGACTTCTGGATGAATATATGGGGTTTTATGGGATTAGAACCCGACAGTGCAGAAACAGGCCCTTCGGCCCATCGAGTCTGCACCGAACACAATCCCACCCAGACCCTATCCCCATACATTTACCTGCTAATCCCTCTAACCTACACATCCCAGGACACTAAGGGGCAATTTTAGCATAGCCAATGAACCTAACCCGCACATCGTTGGACTGTGGGAGGAAACCGGAGCACCCGGAGAAAACCCACGCAGATACGAGGAGAATGTGCAAACTCCACACAGGCAGTGACCTGAGCCGGGAATCGAACCCAGGACCCTGGAGCTGTGAAGCAGCAGTGCTAACCACTGTGCTACCGTGCCGCCCTTGGGGGATTGGGGGTTATAGATAGGTGTTGATGTGATCGGTGTAACTCGTGGGCCGAAGGGCCTGTTTGTGCTGTAGTGTTCTATGTTCTATGTTCCATCTCAACGGGCAGAGAATTCCAGAGATTCACCACCCTTTGAGAGAAGAAGTTCCTCCTCAACTCCGTTCTAAACTGTGCCCCCCCTTATCTTGAGGCTGTGCCCTCTAGTCCTGCTATCTTTCTAAGTGGGACGAATCTCTCTACCTCTACCCTATCCATCCCTTTCATTATCTTATACGTCTCTATAAAATCCCTCCTCATCCTTCTAAACTCCAACGGTACAGACCCAGTCTATTTAGTATCTCTTCACAGTCCAACCCCCTCAACTCCGGTATCAGCCTAGTAAACCTCCTCTGCACTCCCTCCAAGGTCAATATATCCTTGCGCAGGTGCAGCGCCCAAAACTGCACACAGTACTCCAGCTGCGGCCTCACCAATGCCCTATACAGCTGCAGCAAGACCTCCCTACTTTTATATTCAATCCCCTTCGCTATGAAGGCCAGCATCCCATTTGCCTTCCTGACCACCTGCTGCACCTGCAAGCTGGGTTTTTGCGACTCATGCACAAGGACCCCGAGGTCCCTCTGCACCGTCGCCTGCTGCAGCTTTTCACCCTTTAAATAATAATCCCTCCTACTATTATTTCTGCCAAAGTGGATAACCTCACTGTTCTCTGGAGCAGAGATTTCGACGAGTGGCTGCCTTTTGGTGAGTTGCTGCATTGGAATTACTGCATTTTGACTGACTTCTAGTTCGGGAGGGTTTTTTGTTTATTTTGGCGCTCCGTAGCGGGAGATAGGCGCAGGGGCTGCTGGGAAGGGAGCGCGGGAGTATAAAAAGAAGGCCAAGGTAGATAGCGGGCAGTGGAGTGAGGCGGGAAGCAGAGTGAGAGGTAAAAGGGCTTAAGCTCACTGGGCTTGGGCGAGCGCAGGCTCGGTAACAGGAATTAATAGGACACCTTAACAGGGGGCAAACATAATGGCAGGGTCTAGGGTTACACGTGTGCACTGTGTTCGTTGTCATATGTGGACATTTCTGGAGACAGCACATCTCCCGAAAGCCCACATATGCGGGAAATGTCTCGAGGTGCAGCGATTAAGGGCCCGGGTGAGGCAGCTAGAACTGAGGCTGGAGGATATGTTTTTAGTTAGGGAAAATGAGGAAGTAATGGAAAGGAACGGCAACACTGAGCTAATACCAGAACCTACAAATATAGATGGATGGGTTACAGTTAGGAAGAGCAAAAAGAAAAGGAGTCATGGCACTAGTAACGCCCCGGGGGAATTACCCCGGAATGTCAAGGGTGGGGTGACAGTTGGGGTAGAGAAGGCAAGGGAGGGAGATCAGAAAGTGAAGAGTGCAGGGTGTGAGATAGTGATGGGAGATGGGAAAGTCAAAGGGATTGACAGGCGATTCTGTGGGCAAAAGCGGGACTCCAGGATGGTAGTCTGCCTCCCTGGAGCTGGGGTACAGGATGTTTCAGAAAGGGTAGAGGGAATTTTGAAGGGTGGAGGGACTGAGTCGGATGTGATAGTGCATGTAGGAGAGAAGGATGTAGGAACAAAGTGCAGGGGGGACATACGCAGGCAGTTCAGGGAGTTGGGGGCCAGGCTGAAATGAAGGGCCTCCAGGGTGGCGTTCTCTGGGCTGCTGCCGGTGCCTGGGGCTAGCAGGGCTAGAAATAATGAAATAATCCAATTAAATGCGTGGTTGAAGGATTGGTGTAGGGCAGAGGGATTTATATTCATAGACCACTGGGAAGTCTTTATGAAAGAACGGCAAATATACAAGAGGGATGGGGTACAGTTAACTGGGAAGGGCATACATATCTTAGCTGGAAGGTTAGCTGGAGTGTATTGGCAGGGTTTAAACTAATATGGAGGGGGGGGGTGGGGAGGTAGACGGAACTGGGATTGGGGATAGGGTAAGCCCGGAGGGTAGGAAGAAGGATCGGATTGTTTCTGAGGGTCTTCGTTGCATGTGTTTCAATGCTAGGAGTGTGACTGGCAAAACAGATGAACTGAAGGCATTAATGTTCGAAAGGAAGTTGGAAGTGGTGGCGGTGACAGAGACTTGGTTAAAGGAAGGGCAGGATTGGCAGTTGAATGTTCCTGGGTATAAGTGTTTCAGGCGAGATAGGGGTGGGTCGCTGAGAGGTGGGGGAGTGGCGTTGTTAGTTAAGGATTGCATCGTAGCAGTGCAGAGGGAGGGAGGTACAGAGGATATAGGAATCGAGTCGCTATGGGTGGAGTTGAGGAATAGGAAGGGAGATGTTACTATGTTGGGTGTGTACTACAGACCACCCAACAGCCCGAGGGCTGTGGAAGAAGGGATAAGCAGGGACATTCTAGATAAGTGCAGGAAGAATAGGGTGGTGGTAGTGGGAGATTTTAATCTCCCCGGGGTAGATTGGAAGGTGCCGAGATCAGAGGGTGCTGACAGGGAGGAATTTGTACAGTGTGTAATGGAAGGATCCCTGGAGCAGTACGTGGATAGACCGACCAGGGAGGGGGCTATACTGGACTTGGTTCTGGGGAATGAGCCTGGGCAGGTGGTTGACATTGAAGTAGGAGAGCATGTGGCTAACAGTGACCACAACTCTGTCTGGTTCAAGATATTAATGGATAAAGATGAAGCCTGTCCTAAGGGGAGGGTGTTAAATTGGGGGAGGGCTAGATACAACCGGATTAGGCAGGATCTTAAAGATACGGACTGGGGTAAGCTGTTTAACGGTAGGTCGACGCTGGGTATGTGGGAGTCTCTCAAGGGAAAACTAAAATCTTTGCAGGAAAGACATGTGCCGGTCAAGAGGAAGGATGGGAAAGGTAGGATTAGAGAGCCGTGGGTAACTAGGGATATTGAGGACCTGGTCAGGAGAAAGAGGCATCTAGATCGAGGCATTTGAGGACAGAGATAGCGTTAGAAGAATACAGAGAATGTAGGAGAGAACTTAAAAGGGGCATCAGAAAGGCAAAAAGGGGCCACGAAATGGCTTTGGCGGGTAGGATTAAGGAAAATCCTAAGGCATTTTACTCCTATATTAGAAACAAAAGGATAGTTAGAGGGAACATTGGTCCTCTCAGGGACAGAGGAGGGGAACTATGCTTGGAGCCTGGGGTAATGGGGGAGATCTTGAATGAATACTTTGCGTCGGTATTCACTCAGGAGAGGGGTCTGATCTCTGCTGCTGTGCTTGAGGAGTTTGAGGATCCGTTGAGGGAAATAGTCATCACGAGGGAAGAGGTGTTGGGACTTTTAGACAATATAAAGACGGACAAATCTCCGGGGCCTGATGGCATCTATCCTAGGCTGCTAAGGGAGGTGAGGGATGAAATTGCTGGGCCTCTGACGCAAATCTTTGTCTCTTCTTTGGACACAGGTGAGGTCCCAGAGGATTGGCGGATTGCAAATGTAGTACCGTTGTTTAAGAAGGGTCAGAGGGATAACCCAGGGAACTATAGGCCAGTGAGCTTGACTTCAGTTATAGGCAAGATAATGGAGAGGATCCTCAAGGATAGGATGTATGAGCATCTGGAGCGCTGCAATCTGATCAGGGATACGCAGCATGGCTTCGTTACAGGGAGGTCGTGCCTTACGAATCTATTGGAATTTTTTGAAGAGGTGACAAAAACGGTTGACGAAGGACAAGCCGTTGATGTTGTCTATATGGATTTCAGTAAGGCGTTTGACAAGGTCCCTCACGGTAGGCTGATAGAAAAGGTGAAGGCTCATGGGATACAAGGCCAGGTATGTACATGGGTGGAGAACTGGCTTGGGAGGAGGAGACAGCGGGTAGTAGTGGAAGGCTCCTTTTCCAATTGGAGGTCTGTCACCAGTGGGGTGCCGCAGGGCTCGGTACTAGGACCTCTACTATTTGTAGTATATATTAATGACTTGGAAGAGGGGGTAGGTGGTGTGATCAGCAAATTTGCTGATGACACTAAGATGGTTGGATTGGCGGGTACTGAGGAGCAGTGCCTGGCAATGCAACAGGACATAGATAGGCTGGTAGATTGGGCAGATAGATGGCAAATGGAATTTAATCCGGAGAAATGCGAGGTGATGCACTTTGACCGGAATAATGTGGAAGGGAGTTATATGATAAAAGGTAGAACTATCTGGAGTATAGATACGCAGAGAGACCTGGGGGTGCAGGTACACAAGTCCCTGAAGGTGTCGGTGCAGGTGCAGAATGTGATGAGGAAAGCGTATGGCATGTTAGCCTTCATAGGAAGGGGTATAGAATATAAGAGTAGGAGTCTGATGTTGCAGTTGTATAGAACGTTGGTTAGGCCTCACCTGGAGTACTGCGTCCAGTTCTGGTCGCCGTACTACCAGAAGGATGTAGAGATCCTGGAGAGAGTGCAGAGGAGATTTACCAGGATGTTGCCTGGTATGGAAGGGCTGTCTTACGAGGAAAGATTGAACGCACTTGGGCTGTTTTCCCTTGAGAGACATCGGCTGAGGGGGGATCTAATAGAGGTTTATAAGATTATGAAGGGGATAGATAGAGTAAATGGTGGTAAGCTTTTTCCGCTATTAGAAATGGATAGAACGAGGGGTCACGGGCTTAGGGTGAGGGGGGCTAGATATAAGACTAATATTAGAGGGCAGTTTTTCACACACAGGGTAGTGGGGGTGTGGAATGCACTGCCGAGTAAGGTTGTGGAATCAGGCATGCTAGGGTTGTTCAAGAGTCACTTGGACAGCCACATGAGCGGTCTACATATAGGGGGATATAGCAGGCCTTACTAAGCATTGTAGGCTTGGGGTCAGTTTTAGTCTCAGGGATATAGAGTCTTTTAATAATGAAATTTTTATCCACAGGCATTTAAGTCCAGCAAGGGGCATGCGGGCGGCAGGTTGTGGTGGGCTGCTCTTGGATATTGCTTCGGGAGTTGCCTACTGCTTCATGTCGTTGGTGTGCTTAAACTGGACCATCTCGAGGGCATCATGGCAGCTCAGAGACTATCTCTGTTGCTGTGCGGACACATGGATTTGGGCCTGTGTCCGTGGGAATTTGCGCATTCTCCCCGTGGTTGCGTGGGTTTCCTCCGGGTGCTCCGGTTTCCTCCCACATCCCAAAAATGTGCTTTTAGGCTGATTGATTGGGTAACAAATTGTCCCTATATTGGACCTCCCTGATCCTCACACATTAGGCATAGACTAGAGTCATGAATAGGTCACTGACCATGGGACGGCGGCGCGGGCTCGTTGGGCCGAAGGGCCTGTTTCCCGTGCTGTTTTGTTCTTTGTTCTTTGTTCTTTTGTTCTCACACTTGCTAACATTATACTCCATCTGCCAGGTCCTCGCCCACTCGCTCAGCCTATCCAGATCCCTCTGCAGACTTTCCACACCCTCTGCGCAATTTGCTTTTCCACTCATCTTCGTGTCATCAGCAAATTCCGTCACCCTACACTCGGTTCCCTCCTCCAGATCATCTATATAAATGGTAAATAGCTGAGGCCCCAGGACCGACCCCTGGGGCACTCCACTAGTCACCAACCGCCAATCCGAATAGCATCCATTGATACCAACTCTCTGCCTCCGATTAGACAACCAATCCTCTATCCACGCTAACACCTTACCGCCTACTCCGTGCACCCTAACTTGATAGTTTGAGTTATAAGGAGAGGCTGGATAGACTGGGACTTTTCTCTGGAGTGAAGGAGGCTGAGTGGTGACCTTATAGAAGTCTGTAAGATCAGCAAGACAGTCAATATCATTTCCCAAAGGTAGGGGATTCTAAAACTAAAGGATCTAGGTTTAAGGTGAGAGGGGAGAGATACAAAGGTGTCCACAGGGGCAATTGTTTCACACGGAGGGTGGTGAATGTCTGGAATGAGCTGCCAGAGATAGTAGTAGAGGTGGGTACAATTCTGTCTTTTGGGCTAGCTTAGGGTTTAAAAAAAGGGCGGCATGCACATGTTAGTCCAAAGGTCCTGTTTCCATGCTGTAAACCTCAATGACTCTATGACTCGAGGTGCATTAATCCTCCCTCATTGTACCCGGACAGGCACTGGAATGTGACAACCAGGGGATTTTCATAGTAACTTCATTGCACTGATAATGGAAGCCTACTTATGAGACTAATAAATAAACTTCAACAAAAAACTTTAATTTTTTACAAACTGCGGCCGTGTCCTCCCCGGGGGGAGCCACTGACTGAGGTCCAGTTTTATGACTGAGAGTCTTGCTGGGCATCAGCCTCCATTCGTGTCCATCAGCCTTTCATCAACATTCCAAAATCTATTGTGAAAAGTTAAAACTGTTTAAATAAAATCAACTGTAGATTTAATATTATAAATGACAGTAAAAACCTTCCACCATTCAGGCTAGGAATTCAATTTTCTTGTTCTTTCTGACTGAGGTCACCAGAACTTGTCAATTGAATTATTTCTTCGTGCCTCTTCACCGTTAAGTATTATTCTGAATTCATTTCTTAAACTTTCAAGGACTATTGTACATTTAAAAAATAATTTACATTTTGAAATCAGCTGATCCAATGAGAATCAAGAAAGCAGTTTGCAGAGTTTATGCCCTTATACACAACGTGATGGAACAGCCCATAGGGTGTGTCAGTTGAAGCTGTGATAAACACACTAACCTTCTCTGAGTAAAGTGACTTCCAAGTAAAACTATTTGCCAGTCATCCTGACTTGGATTTGGCCCAATAGATATTGGATAAACTCATGGAAATGCTACAGTTATCCAAATTAGAAACTTAGGCCCTTCCCTTTCAAAAGGGATTACAAATATTTGATTAAAGCTAAGAAATATAGAACAAAGAACATTACAGCACAGGAACAGGCCTTTCAACCCACCAAGTCTGTACCGACACAGATGCCTGTCTAATCTAATATTTTCTTGCCACTATGTGGTTCTTATCCCTCTATTCCCTGACTATTTATGTATCTATGCCTCTTGAATTTGTTATAGAATCTGCTTCCACCACCTCCTCCAGCAGCACGTTCCAGGCATCCAGCACTCTCTGTGTGAAAAACTTGCCCATTACATCTCATGTAAACTTTCCACCTCTCACTCTCAACCTATACCCCCGAGTAATTGACCCTTCGACCCTGGGAAAGAGAGTCTGACTATCCACTCTATTGAAGCCTGTCATAATCTTGTAAACTTCTATCAGGTCATCCCTCATCCTCCGATGCTCCAATGAAAACAATCCAAGTTTGTTCAACTTTTCTTCATAGTCCATATCCTCCAAACCAGGCAACATTCTGGTAAATCTCTTCTACACCCTTTCCACTGCAGCAACATCTTTCTGCTACTGCAGTGGAAAATGTTATTGAGTGTGAAAGATCTAGTGCTGCAGTAAAATTACGTAAAACCTGAGAGCATGCACGTTTATGTAAGAAGCAGGATCTTCACAAGGGATCAGGAAGCATTAAAAACATAGAAACATAAAAATTAGGATCAGGAGTAGGCCATTTGACTCTTCAAGTCTAATAATCAGTCTTCCTGTTTTTGCTACCAAGGTAGATAATCTCTTAATTATTCACATTATACTTCATCTATCATGCATTTGCCCACTCACTTAGCTTGTCCAAATCACACTGAAACATTTCTGCATCCTCATCACAGCTCACCTGAAATAACTCCTCCGAGGATAGTGTCCCTTTATTTTACACAGTCAGCTTCACTTAGACAGGTACCTCCTTGAACAAATATAAACCTGGAGTATCAGTAACACTTTCCCGACATTCCACATTATGTTCAACCATTACTGCCTTAATCAGGGAGCCCGTATTCTAAAATGTTCATATTGTGGGCTTTTTTAAAGTCATTACATCCCCCCTCCCCTCAGCTACAAGGAACATTGGTGATTCATCTGCCTCGAGAACCTCTTGAAGTGTTTAAGCTCCTCAAATCCTATATCCAAGGTAGATGGGGTGTAGTGAACTGGTACTCGAGTCTTTTGTCACGAGTGCCAAGGCCTGGGTTCACTCCATTCTTTAGGGGTAAGGGAATCAACCTGGCTAAGTCCATCATGTCCATTTCAGACTCAGAGGTTCCAATAACCAGAGAGAGAGAGTGGGAGATGGTGGGTTCCAGAAGTCTTTCCAAGGCTCCCAACACGCTGGACATGGTTTGTTCCTAAGAATTTGCAGCAAATCTACAGGTTTGCGGCAAACTGAAAAGATTGAGTATGTGGATATTAAGAGAGAGGATGTGTTGGAACTTTTAAATTCTATCAAGATAGATAAGTCACTGGGACTGGATGGGATGTACCCCAGGTTTTTACGGGAGGTGAGGGAAGTGATTGCAGAGCCCCGGCGATGATCTTTGCATCGTCGATGGAGATGCAAGAGGTTCCGGAAGATTGGAGGATTGCAGATGTGGTTCCTATTTTCAAGAAAGGGAACAGGGATAGCCCGGGAAATTACCGATCGGTGAGTCTGACCTCAGTGGTTGGTAAGTTGATGGAGAGGATTCTGAGGGACAAGATTTATGAGCATTTAGAGAAGTTTAGAATGATCAGAAATAGTCAGCATGGCTTTGTCAAGGGCAGGTCGTGCCTTAAGAGCCTAGTTGAGTTCTTTGAAACTGTGACTGAACACATTGACGAAGGAAGTGCAGTGGATGTGGTTTACATGGACTTCAGCAAGGCGTTTGATAAGGTCCCCCATGCAAGACTTCTTGAGAAGGTGAGAGGGCATGGGATCCAAGGGCCTTTGGCCTTGTGGATCCAGAACTGGCTTGTCTGCAGAAGGCAGAGAGTGGTTGTGGATGGGGCTTTTTCTGAATGGAGGTCAGTCACCAGTGGAGTGCCCCAGGGATCTGTTCTAGGACCCTTGCTGTTTGTCATTTTCATAAATGACCTACTCGAGGGCCGAAGGGCCTGTTTGTGCTGTAATGTTCTATGAGGAAGCGGAGGGATGGGTTAGTAAGTTCGCTGATGATATGAAGGTTGGTGGTGTTGTGGATAGTCTGGAGGGATGTCAGAAGTTGCAGCGGGACATAGATGGGATGCAAGACTGGGTGGAGAAGTGGCAGATGGACTTCAACACAGATAAATGTGCAGTGGTCCATTTTGGCAGGACCAATGGGATGAAGGAGATACGAAGAAGTCAGGAAGTTACTTGGACAAATAAACTGGAAGGAGGCGTTCTTAGGGAAAAGTACCGAAGGAAGGTGGCAGATATTCAAGGAATGTGTGTCTAGACCTCTGAATGACAACGTTCCGATGAGACAAGGGGGTTTTGGTAGGTCACGGGAACCGTGGTGCACAAAGGCTGTGTTGAACCTAGTCAGGAGGAAAGGGAAGGTGTACAAGAGATTCAGGGAATTAGGAGAGGTTAAAGATCTTGAGGAGTATAAGGACTGTTGGAAGGAACTTAAAAGTGAAATTAGGAGAGCCAGAAGGGGTCATGAGAAGACCTTGGCGGGTAAGATTAAGGAGAATCCCAAGGCCTTCTATAAATATGTGAAAGGTAAAAGAGAAGAGAAGGGATAGGACCTATAAAAGGTGAGGGGGGAAAGGTTTGTGTGGAACCAGAAGAAATGGCAGAGGTGCTTAACGAGTACTTCGCCTCAGTATTCACAGTGGAAGCTGATCTGGGAGATTTTGTTATGGATTTGCAGCAGATGGAAAAGATTGAATACGTGAATATTAAGGAGGAGGATGTGTTGGAACTTTTGAATTCTATCAAGGTAGATAATTCGCCTGGACCAGATGGGATGTACCCCAGGATACTGTGGGAGGCCAGGGAAGAGATTGCGGAGCCCCTGGCGATGATCTTTGCGTCGTCAATGGAGACAGGAGAGATTCCGGAGGATTAGAGGATTGCGGATGTAGTTCCTATTTTCAAGAAAGGGAACAGAGATAGCCCGGGAAATTACAGCCCGGTGAGTCTGACCTCAGTGGTTGGTAAGCTGATGGAGAGGCTTCTGAGGGACAAGATTTACGAACATTTGGAGAGGTTTGACATGATCAGGAATAGTCAGCATGGATTTGTCAAGGGCAGGTCGTGCCTTACGAGCCTAGTTGAGTTCTTCGATAATGTGACTGAACACATTGACGAAGGAAGTGCCGTGGACGTAGTGTACATGGACTTCAGCAAGGCTTTTGATAAGGTCCCCCATGCAAGACTTCTTGAGAAGGTGAGAGGGCATGGGATCCAAGGGCCTTTGGCCTTGTGGATCCAGAACTGGCTTGCCTGCAGAAGGCAGAGAGTGGTTGTGGATGGGGCTTTTTCTGAATGGAGGTCAGTCACCAATGGAGTGCCTCAAGGATCTGTTCTGGGACCCTTGCTGTTTGTCATTTTCATAAGTGACCTGGATGAGGAAGTGGAGGGATGGGTAAGTAAGTTCGCTGATGACACTAAGGTCGGTGGTGTTGTGGATGGTCTGGAAGGATGTCAAAAGTTGCAGCAGGACATAGATAGGATGCAGGACTGGGCGGAGAAGTGGCAGATGGACTTCAACGCGGATAAATGCGTAGTCGTCCATTTTGGCAGAACTAACGGGATGAACGAGTACACTATCAAGGGCAGGAGTCTTAGTAGTGTTGAAGAGCAGAAGGATCTAAGGGTCCGGGTCCACAGGACTCTTAAATCGGCCTCGCAGGTGGAGGAGGTGGTCAAGAAGGCGTATGGTGTACTGGCCTTCATTAATCGAGGGATTGAGTTTAGGAGTCGGGAGGTAATGCTGCAACTTTATAAGACCCTTGTCAGACCTCATTTAGAGTATAGTGCGCAGTTCTGGTCGCCTCACTATAGGAAAGACGTAGAAGCTATTGAAAGGGTGCAGAGGAGATTTACAAGGATGTTGCCTGGACTGGGAGGCATGCCTTATGAAGTTAGGTTGAGGGAGCTGGGACTCTTTTCCCTAGAGAGACGAAGGTTGAGAGGCGACCTGATAGAAGTTTACAAAATGTTGAGAGGAATAGATAGGATGGACTCTCAGAGGCTATTTCCCCGGGTTGAAATGGTTGCTACGAGAGGACACAGATTTAAGGTACAGGGAGGGAAGTTCAGAAGTGATGTTAGGGGTAAGTTTTTCACTCAGAGGGTGGTGAGTGAATGGAATCAGCTGCCGTCAGTGGTGATGGAGGCGAACTCACTGGGGTCTTTTAAAAGACTTCTGGATGAGTATATGGGGTTTAATGAGATTGAGGGTTATAGATAGGTCTGTAGGTTGGTAGGTGTTGATGTGATCGGCGCAACTCGTGGGCCGAAGGGCCTGTTTGTGCTGTAATGTTCTATGTTCTAATATCAAGGGTAGGAGTCTTAGCAGTGTTGAGGATCAGAAGGATCTTGGGGTCCGGGTCCATAGGATTCTTAAATCGGCCTCGCAGGTGGAGGATGTGGTCAAGAAGGCATATGGTGTACTGGCCTTCATTAATCGAGGGATTGAGTTTAGGAGTCGGGAGGTAATGCTGCAAGTTTATAAGACCCTTGTCAGACCCCACTTGGAGTATTGTGCGCAGTTCTGGTCGCCTCACTACAGGAAGGATGTGGAAGCTATTGACAGGGTGCAGAGGAGGTTTACAAAGATGTTGCCTGAATTGGGAGGCATGCCTTATGAAGATAGGTTAGATTCATTTCACTGAGCTTGCATTGACAGATGAACTCAGAGTTTTCTTGGTACAAAATGGATCCTGCATGCCCTCTTCCATCATCACCGATCACCGTAGGCAGGTCAAGTCTCTGCTGGGATGTGTTTTAAGATGTCCTTTTTTATCCCCTCTCTTTGAGCCCTTCTGGAATGTTATCTGGCTTTCAGCTAATGAGGCCACCGGATGGCGATGGCTTGTGGGGCAGAGGGGCACATGGATCACAGTCCCCAACGAGGTTAGGCCAGGTCATGCCAGGTGCATACACCTCCTTTCAGGATCTGGTTTAAGCGGATAGTTTATTCAAAATGGGGAATACACAAACATAAGGTCTTTTTGATTGTTCTGGCTGAGTACCCCTTGATGGGCTTCAGGTCATGACAACTCTCCAATTGCTGGGGTCCTGCACCTCTGTTCAATATGCAAGGCTGGTTTGATCTGCTCCTTGTTGGCTTTTGACCCGTGGTAACCTTATCCACATTCCATCAGACCTTCCTGCTTTCAGAAGCTGTTTAGTGTCAAATTCTATGCTGGGCCTAATTGCTTAGGTCTTTGGTTACTTGGCCACAGAACCCAAGTGGAACATCAATGAACAGATTACTGTCATGTAACTGCCGCTTGGTCGCACTGTTGATGACATCACCCACCATCCTGCTGACAATGGAGAGAAGGTTGATGGGACCAGTTGGATTTGTCCTGTTCTCGTGGACAGGACATTCGTGGATAATTTTCCACTTTGCTGGATAGATGCTGATGTTGTAGCTGTAATGGAACAGCTTAGCTAAAGGAATGGCAAGTTCAGTCCTATTGCTGGAATATTGTCAGGGCCTTTTGCAGTATCCAGTGTTTCAGGATACTGGATAAACTCTGGCAGCATCAGTTTCTCTGATTTTGTTGTTTTTTGTGAAGATGTGCTGCACTCCTTCATCACTGTGGATGGAGATATCCATGGAATCTCCTCCTTCCGACAGTTTTATACATTCATTGGATGTGGGTGTCATTTATTGCCCGTCCCTAATTGCCATTTAACTAATTGCCATTTAGAGGGAAATTATAAATCAACCAGATTGCTATGGCTCTGGAGCCACATGTAGGCCAGACTGGGTAAGGAGGGCAGATTCCCTTCCCTAAAGGACGTGAAGCAGGTGTGGTTTTATGACAATCAAAAGTGGTTTCATGATCATCAGTAGATTTTTACTGAATTCAAAGGAGATAGACAAAGGGAGCAGGTCTCTGGGGGTGAGCCTATTGTGAAAGCTCAGATGGTTAGGGGATGTAAAAGATTGGGCCCGGTGATTGGGGACTCCACAGTTAGGGGGACGGATAGGAGAGTCAGAGGTAATGGTAGGGACTCAGGGCTGGTGTGTTGCCTCCCAGGCGCTGGGGTCCGGGATGTTTCAGAGAGGGTGTTCAGGACTCTTAGGGGAGAGGGGAGTCAGCCCCAAGTCATAGTTCATGTGGGGATGCATGACATAGGGAGGTTAAGGGAAGGGGATATTAAGCAGAAATTTATGGAGTTGGGGTGGAAACTTAGGGCCAAGTTGGACAGGGTGGTTATCTTGGGACTCTTGCCTGTGCCACGGGAAAGTGTAGAGCGGAACAGAGAGAGGGAAAGTTTGAACTTGTGGCTGAGGGGATGGTGCAGGAGGGAGGGGTTCAGGTTCTTGAGCAATTCTGGGGAAGGTGGGACCTCTACAGGAGTGATGGGCTACACCTGAATCAGAGGGGAACCAATATCTTGGGGGGAAAATTTGCTAAGGCTATGCAGGGGGGTTTAAACTGATTCAGAGGGGGGTGGGATCCTGAGTAGCGGAGGTGAAAGTGAGGGGAGCATAGATGGGGACTGCAATGCACGGCATCGTGGGGGTGAAGCGGAGCAGGGTTTAAAATGTGTATACTTTAATGCAAGGAGTATTCGCAATAAAGTGGATGAACTTGCAGCGTGGACCAGTTCCTGGGACTTTGATGTTGTGGCCATTTCAGAGACATGGATAGAGCAGGGTCAGGAATGGATGTTGCAGGTTCCGGGGTTCAAATGCTTCAGTAGGAGTAGAGAAGGAGGTAGAAGGTGGGGAGGAGTAGCATTATTGGTCAGGGACTGTATCACAGTGACAGAGAGGAAGTTTGATGAGGACTTGTCTGTTGAGGTAGTATGGGCTGAGATTAGAAATAGGAGAGGAGAGGTCACCCTGTTGGGAGTCTTTTATAGACCTCCTAAAAGTTCTAGAGAGGTTGAGGAAAGGATTGCGGAGACGATCCTGGATAGGAGTGAAAGTAATAGGGTAATTGTTATGGGGGACTTTAACTTTACTAATATTGATTGGAATAGCTATAGCTCTAGCTCATTAGAGGGGTCAGTGTTTGTACAATGCATGCAGGAAGGTTTTTTGACTCAGTATGTAGATAGGCCAACTAGAGGTGAGGCTGTATTGGATTTGGTGCTGGGTAATGAGCCAGACCAGGTGCTAGACTTGGAAGTTGGTGTGCATTTTGGTGATAGTGACCACAATTCGGTTACGTTCACCTTAGTGATGGAAAGGGATAGGCATGAACCTCGGGACAGTAGTTTTAGCTGGGGCAAGGGTAATTATGAGGCTATTAGGAGAGAATTAGGAAGCATAGGTTGGCCTAGGAGACTACAGGGTCTCGGAACGTTCGAAATGTGGAGTTTTTTCAAGGAGCAGCTACTGCGAGTCCGTGATATGTATGTCCCTGTCAGGCAAGGAGGATTTGGTTGAGCTAGGGAACCGTGGTGCACTAGGAAAGTTGATTCGCTGGTTAAAAAGGAAAAGGAGGCTTATGTCAGGATGAGACTTGAGGGCTCGGGTAGTGCACTAGAAAGCTTTAGATTGGCTAGGAGGGAGTTGAAGAGTGAGTTAAGAAGGGCTAAAAGAGGACATGAGAAGACTTTGGCTGATAGGATAAAGGCGAATCTTAAGGCGTTCTATAGATATGTTAAGAACAGAAGGTTGGTTAGGGCAAGATTAGGGCCAGTTAGAGACAGCAGTGGGAATTTATGTGTGGAACCGGAAGAGATTGGAGAGGCATTGAACCAATATTTCTCTTCGGTGTTCACGCAGGGGGACATAAATGTAGCTGTGGAGAACACTGGGTTACAGGGCTGTAAACTGGACAGTATTGCAGTTGATAAGGAGGATGTGCTAGATATTCTTGAGGGTTTGAAAATAGATAAGTCCCCTGGGCCGGACGGGATTTACCCTAGAATTCTCTAGGAGGCAAGGGAGGCAATTGCAGAGCCTCTGGCTCTGATCTTCAGGTCGTCGTTGGTCACAGGTATAGTGCCAGAGGATTGGAGGATAGCGAATGTTGTCCCATTGTTTAAGAAGGGGAACAGAGACTTCCCCGGGAATTATAGACCGGTGAGTCTTACTTCTGTTGTGGGCAAGGTTTTAGAAAAAATTATTAGGGATAGGATTTATAGTTATTTAGAGAGTAATGAAATGATTAGAGATAGTCAGCATGGTTTTGTGGAGGGTAGGTCGTGCCTTACTAACCTTATTGAGTTTTTTGAGAAAGTGACCAAAGAGGTGGATGGGGGTAAGGCAGTAGACGTGGTGTATATGGATTTTAGTAAGGCATTTGATAAGGTTCACCATGGAAGGCTTCTGCAGAAAATGCAGATGTATGGGATTGGGGGTGTTCTAGGAAATTAGAACATAGAACATAGAACATTACAGCGCAGAACAGGCCCTTCGGCCCACGATGTTGCGCCGACCAGTTACAAAAACAATGACCCACTAGCCTATACCAATCCCTTTTCGTCCATAAACCTATCTACAGATCTCTTAAATGCCCCCAAACTAGGAGCATTTACAACTGCAGCAGGCAGGGCATTCCAATCCCTCACCACCCGCTGGGTAAAGAACCTACCCCTGACATCCGTCCTGGAGCTACCCCCCCTTAATTTAAAGCCATGCCCCCTCGTGCTAGCTTTCTCCATCCGAGGAAAAAGGCTATCACTGTCCACCCTATCTAAACCTCTAATCATCTTATATGTTTCAATAAGGTCCCCTCTTAGCCGCCTTCTTTCCAACGAAAACAACCTCAAATCCCTCACTCTCTCCTCATAGGACCTCCCCACCATACCAGGCAATATCCTAGTAAACCTCCTCTGCACCCTCTCCAAAGCCTCCACATCCTTCCTGTAATGTGGGGACCAGAACTGCACACAGTACTCCAAGTGCGGCCGCACCAGAGTTGTGTACAGTTGCAACATGACGCTGCGACTCTTAAATTCAATCCCCCTACCAATAAACGCCAAGACACCGTCCGCCTTCTTAACAACCTTATCTACTTGATTCCCAACTTTCAGGGATCTATGTACACATACACCTAGATCCCTCTGCTCATCCACACTATTCAAAATCCTCCCGTTAGCCCTATACTCGACACATCTGTTGCTCCTACCGAAGTGAATTACCTCACACTTCTCCGCATTAAATTCCATCCGCCACCTCTCGGCCCAGCTCTGCAACCTATCTAAGTCTCGCTGCAGACTATGACACCCTTCCTCACAATCTATCACACCTCCGACTTAGGTGTCATCAGCAAATTTACTAATCCACCCAACTATACCCTCATCCAGATCATTAATAAAGATTACAAACAGCAGTGGCCCCAAAACAGATCCCTGAGGCACACCACTCGTAACCGAACTCCATGATGAATATTTACCATCCACCTCCACTCTCTGTCTCCTATCTGCTAGCCAATTCCTGATCCAATTACCTAGATTACCCACAATCCCATACATCTGCATTTTCTGCAGAAGCCTACCATGGTGAACCTTATCAAACGCCTTACTAAAATCCATATACACCACATCAACTGCCTTGCCCCCATCCACCTCTTTGGTCACCTTATCAAAAAACTCAATAAGGTTAGTAAGGCACGACCTACCTGCTACAAAACCATGTTGACTATTTCTAATCAATTCATTACACTCCAAATAACTATAAATCCTATCCCTAATAATTTTTTCTAAAACCTTGCCCACAACAGAAGTAAGACTCACCGGTCTATAATTCCCGGCAAAGTCTCTGTTCCCTTTCTTAAACAATGGGACAACATTCGCTATCCTCCAATCCTCCGGGACTACACCAGAGACCAATGACGTCCTGAAGATCAGAGCCAGAGGCTCTGCAATCACCTCTCTAGCCTCCCAGAGAATCCTAGGGTAGATCCCATCCGGACCAGGGGACTTATCTATTTTCAACCCCTCAAGAATATCCAGCACATCCCTCTTATCAACCGTAATACTGTCTATTTTACACCCCTGCAACCCAGTGTCCTCCTCAGCTATATTCATGTCCCCCTGCATGAACACCGAAGAGAAATATTGGTTCAATGCTTCTCCAATCTCCTCTGGTTCCACACACAACTTCCCTCTGCTGTCTGTAACTGGCCCTAATCTTGCCCTGACCAACCTTCTATTCTTGACATACCTATAGAATGCCTTAGGATTCTCCTTAATCCTATCAGCCAAAGTCTTCTCATGTCCTCTTTTAGCCCTTCTTAACTCACTCTTCAACTCCCTCCTAGCCAATCTAAAGCTTTCTCATGCACTACCTGAGCCCTCAAGCCTCATCTGAACATAAGCCTCCTTTTTCTTCCGAACCAACGAATCAACTTTTTTAGTACACCACGGTTCCCTAGCCCTACCAAATCCTCCTTGACAGGGATATACCTATCACAGACCCGCAGTAGCTGCTCCTTGAAAAAATTCCACATTTCGGACGTTCCCAGTCCCTGTAATCTCCTAGTCCAACCTATGCTTCCTAATTCTCTCCTCATAGCCTCATAATTACCCTTCCCCCAGCTAAAACTACTGACCTGAGGTTCATGCCTATCCCTTTCCATCACTAAGGTGAACGTAACCGAATTGTGGTCACTATCACCAAAGTGCACACCAACTTCCAAGTCTAGCACCTGGTCTGGCTCATTTCCCAGCACCAAATCCAATATAGCCTCACCTCTAGTTGGCCTATCTACATACTGAGTCAAAAAACCTTCCTGCACGCTTTGTACAAACACTGACCCCTCTAACGAGCTAGAACCATAGCAATTCCAATCAATATTCGCAAAGTTAAAGTCCCCCATAACAATTACCCTATTACTTTCACTCCTAGCCAGGATTGTCTCCGCAATCCTTTCCTCAACCTCTCTAGAACTTTTAGGAGGTCTATAAAAGACTCCCAACAGGGTGACCTCTCCTCTCCTATTTCTAATCCTCATTAAACTTCCTCTCTGTCACTGTGATACTGTCCCTGACCAATAATGCTACCCCACCCCCCCTTCTACCTCCTTCTCTACTCCGATTAAAGCATTTGTACCCCAGAACCTGCAACAACCATTCCTGACTCTGCTCTATCCACGTCTCTGAAATGGCCACAACATCAAAGTCCCAGGTACTGATCCACGCTGCAAGTTCATCCACTTTATTGCGAATACTCCTCGCATTAAAGTACACGCATTTCAAACCCTGCTCCGCCCCACCCCCACTATGCCTTGCCTTGCATTCCCCATCTATGCCCCCCTCACTTTCACCCCTTCCACTCACGATCCCACCCCCCCTCCGAATCAGTTTAAACCTCCCTGCATAGCTTTTGCAAATTTACCCCCCAGGATATTGATTCCCCTCTGGTTCAGGTGAAGACCATCACTCATATAGAGGTCCCACCTTCCCCAGAATGAGCCCCAATTGCTCAAGTACCTGAACCCCTCCCTCCTGCACCATCCCCTCAGCCACGAGTTCAAACTTTCCCTCTCTCTATTCCTCTCTATACTATCCCGTGGCACAGGCAAGAGTCCGGATATAACTAGTCTTCCAGACTTGGCCTTTAGTTTCCACCCCAACTCCATAAATCTTTGCTTAATATCCCCTTCCCTTAATTTCCCTATGTCATGTGTCCCCACATGAACTATAACTTGGGGTTGATCTCCCTCTCCCCTAAGAGTCCTGAATACGCTGTCCGATACATCCTCCAGCCCCAGGTAGGCAACAAACCAGCCCTGAGTCCCTACCCTTACCTCCGACTCTCCTATCCGTCCCCTTAACTGTGGAGTCCCCAATCACGAGGCCCAACCTCTTACCCCTAACCACCTGAGGTTTCCCAATAGGCTCACCCCCAGAGACCTGGATTAGGAATTAGCTGGCGGATAGGAGACAGAGGGTGGTGGTTGATGGTAAGTATTCGTCATGGAGTTCGGTTACGAGTGGTGTGCCTCAGGGATCTGTTTTGGGGCCACTGCTGTTTGTAATTTTTATAAATGATCTGGATGAGGGTATAGTTGGGTGGATTAGTAAATTTGCTGATGACACCAAAGTCGGAGGTGTGGTAGATAGTGAGGAAGGGTGTCTTAGTTTACACGGAGACTTGGACAAGTTGCAGAGCTGGGCCGAGAGGTGGCGGATGGAGTTTAATGCGGAAAAGTGTGAGGTAATTCACTTTGGCAGGAATAACGGATGTGTAGAGTATAGGGCTAACGGTAGGACTCTGAATAGTGTGGATGAACAAAGGGATCTAGGTGTATGTGTACATAGATCCCTGAAAGTTGGGAATCAAGTAGATAGGGTTGTTAGGAAGGCATACGGTGTCTTGGCGTTTATTGGTAGGGGGATTGAATTTAGGAGCCGCAGCGTCATGTTGCAACTGTACAAAACTCTGGTGCGGCCGCACTTGGAGTATTGTGTGCAGTTCTGGTCCCCACATTATAGAAAGGATGTGGAGGCTTTGGAGAGGGTGCAGAGGAGGTTTACCAGGATGTTGCCTGGTGTGGAGGGGAGATCCTATGAGGAGAGAGTGAGGGATTTGAGGTTGTTTTCGTTAGAAAGAAGGCGGCTAAGAGGGGATCTTATTGAAACATATAAGATGATTGGAGGTTTAGATAGGGTGGACAGTGATAGCCTTTTTCCTCGGATGGAGAAAGCTAGCACGAGGGGGCATAGCTTTAAATTAAGGGGGGGTAGTTATAGGACGGATGTCAGGGGTAGGTTCTTTACCCAGAGGGTGGTGAGGGATTGGAATGCCCTGCCTGCTGCAGTTGTAAATGCGCCTAGTTTGGGGGCGTTTAAGAGATCCATGGATAGGTTTATGGATGGAAAGGGATTGGTTTAGGCTAGAGGGTCATTGCTTTTTAATTGGTCGGCGCAACATCGTGGGCCGAAGGGCCTGTTCTGCGCTGTAATGTTCTATGTTCAAGTTTCATCATCTGGCGAGGTTGGAGTTGAACCCTGGTCACAGACTAATAGACTAAAAGTGCCCATGACCATTCACAACTAAATGTCAGTTTTGCAGAGTTTTTGTCTGATTCATTACTTGTGGAACTGCTTTCACTGCAGCATATCTCATGCTGCTTCTGTTTGACATTCAAGTAGTTCTGTGTTGTAGCTTCATTATATTTTCTGTATTCCTGGTGTTGCTCCTGATATGCCTTCCTGGACTTTTCAATGAACCAAGCTGATCTTTTGTAATGGCTGAATGAGGGATATGCCAGGCCAGGAGGTTGCAGATTGGAGATGAGTACAATGCAGCTGCTGATGTTCCACAATGGCTCATGAAGACACAGTCTTGAGTTTCTAGGTCTGTGCCGAATTTGTTCCATTTTACCACACAGGTTCAGCCAGGCGACATAATGGGGTGGTATACTCAGTGCCACAAGGATCACATGGTGGTCACTTAGACCTATACTGTCATAGACAGATCTCTGTGCAGCAGGCAGTGTGTGTGGATGAGGTCACGTATGTTTTTCCCTCTTGTTGGGTCCCTCACTACCCAGTCTAGCAGTGATGTCCTTTAGAAACATAGAAAAACTACAGCACAAACAGGCCCTTTGGCCCACAAGTTGTGCTGAACATGTCCCTATCTACTAGGCTTACCTATAACCCTCTATCGTACTAAGTTCCATGTACTTATCCACAAGTCTCTTAAAAGACCCTATCGAATCCACCTCCACCACCACCACTGGCAGCCAGTTCCACTCACCCACCACCCTGAGTGAAAAACTTACCCCTGACATCTCCTCTGTACCTACTCCTCAGCACCCTAAACCTGTGTCCTCTTGTAGCAACCATTTCAGCCCTGGGAAAAAGCCTCTGAGAATCCATTCGATCAATACCTCTCAACATCTTATACATCTCTATTAAGTCCCCTCTCATTTTTCGTCTCTCCAAGGAGAAAAGACCAAGCTCTCTCAACCTATCCTCATAAGGCATGCCACCCAATCCAGGCAACATCCTTGTAAATCTCCTCTGTAACCTTTCTATGGCTTCCACATCCTTTCTGTAATGAGCTGACTGGAACTGAGCACAGTACTCCAAGGGGGGTCTGACCAGGGTCTTATACAGCTGCAGCATTATCTCCCGACTCCTACACTCAATCCCTCGATTGATGAATAACAGAACACCTTCTTAACCACATCCTCTACCTGTGAAGCTGCTTTGAGCGTCCTATAAACCCGGACCCTAAGATCCTTCTGATCTTCCACACTGCCAAGAGTCTTACCCTTAATATTATAATCTGTCATCATTTTTGACCTCCCAAAATGAATCACCACACATTGATCTGGGTTGAAGTCTATCTGCCACTTCTCCGCCCAGTCTTGCATCCTATCAATGTCTCACTGCAACTTCTGACATCCCTCTACATATTCACAACACCTCCAACCTTTGTGTCATCAACAAACTTGCCAACCCATCCCTCCACTCCCTCATCCAGGTCATGTATAAAAATCACAAACAGTAAGGGTCCCAGAATAGATCCCTGGGGCATTCCACTGGTGACTGACCTCCATGCAGAAAAAGACCCATCCACAACCACTCTCTGCCTTCTGCAGGCAAGCCAGTTCTGGATCCACAATGCAATGTCCCCTTGGATCCCATGCCCCCTCGCTTTCTCAATAAGCCTTGCATGGGGCACCTTATCAAGTGCCTTTCTGAAGTCCATATAAATCACATCTACTGTTCTTCCTTTGTCAATGTGTTTAGTCACAGCCTCAAAAAATTTAATCAGGCTCGTAAGGCATGATCTGCCTTTGATAAAGCCATGCTGACTACTCTTTATCATGCTATTACCTTTCCGAACGTTCATAAATCCTGCCTCTCAGGATCTTCTCCATCAACTTACCAACCACTGAGGTTAGACTCACCGGTCTATAATTTCCTGGGCTCTCTACTCCCTTTCTTGAACAAAGGAACCACATCCGCAATCCTCTAATCCTCCAGAACCTCTCCCATCTCCACTGATGATGCAAAGATCATCGCCAGAGGCTCAGCAATCTCTTCCATCATCTCCCACAATAACCTGGGGTACATCCCATCCGGTCTTGGCGACTTGTCTATCTTGACGCTTTTCAAAAGCTCCAATACATCCTCTTTCTTAATGTCGACATGCTCAAGCTTTTCAGTTCGCTGCAAGTCTGCACTACAACCACCAAGATCCTTTTCCACTGGGAATACTGAAGTATTCATTGAGCACCTCTGCTATTTCTATCGGTTCTATACAAACTTTCCCACGAGCACACTTGATAGGTCCTATTTCTTCATGTCTTATCCTCTTGCTCTTCACATATTTGTAGAATGCCTTGGGGTTTTCCTTAATCCTACCTGCCAAGGCCCTCTCATGACCACTTTAGGACCTGGCCAACTTGGTCTGTGGGGATGTGACTGAGCCATCCCTGCCCAGGGTACATTCTGCTCCCTCACCACTTCAGTGCTTTAGAACATAGAACATAGAACATTACAGCGCAGAACAGGCCCTTCGGCCCACGATGTTGCGCCGACCAGTTACAAAACAATGACCCACTAGCCTAAACCAATCCCTTTTCATCCATAAACCTATCCACAGATCTTTTAAACGCCCCCAAACTAGGTGCATTTACAACTGCAGCTGGCAGGGCATTCCAGTCCCTCACCACCCTCTGGGTAAAGAACCTACCCCTGACATCTGTCCTATAACTACCCCCCCTTAATTTAAAATCGTGCCCCCTCGTGCTAGCTTTCTCCATCCTAGGAAAAAGGCTATCACTATCTACCCTGTCTAAACCTCTAATCATCTTATATGTTTCAATGAGATCCCCTCTTAGCCGCCTTCTTTCCAGCGAAAACAACCCCAAATCTCTCAATCTCTCCTCATAGGATCTCCCCTCCATACCAGGCAACATCCTGGTAAACCTCCTCTGCACCCTCTCCAAAGCCTCAAATCCTTCCTGTAATGTGGGGACCAGAACTGCACACAAAACTCCAAGTGCGGCCGCACCAGAGATGTGTACAGATTCTCCAAATGAAACTGTCAATGGAGACGTAATATAGATTATAACAGAAACATAAGAACACAAGAAATAGGAGCAGGAGTAGGCCATCTGGCCCTTCGAGCCTGCCCCGCTATTCAATAAGATCATGGCTGATCTGTCGTGGCTCAGCTCCACCTTCCCGCCCTCTCCCCATAACCCTTAATCCCCTCTCTTATCAAGAACCCATCAACCCGCTTCTTAAATATATTTAGCGAGGCAGCCTCCACCACTTCAACGGGCAGAAAATTCCAGAGATTCACCACCCTTTGAGTGAAGAAGTTCCTCCTCAACTCTGTTCTAAACCGCCCCCCCCTTTATCTTGAGGCTGTGCCCCCTAGTCCTACTGTCTTTTTTGAGCGGGAAGAGTCTCTCCACCTCTATCCTATCCATCCCATTCATCATCTTATACGTCTCAATGAGATCTCCCCTCATTCTTCTAAACTCTAACGAGTACAAGCCTAGTTCATTCAGCCTCTCCTCATAGCTCAATCCCCTCAATTCCGGTATCAGCCGAGTAAACCTCCTCTGCACTCCCTCCAAGGCCAAAATATCCTTGCGCAGGTGCGGCGCCCAAAACTGCACACAGTACTCATATAAATAGATAAAAATAACAATGTTATGATCATGCTTCATCTGGACCCAAAGTAATGAGTCTCTTATGTTTTGATTAATATTTTGGGAGGAAAACCATAACTATTATTTTACTAGTTTAAATTGTAGAAGTCAAATTAAATGAGCTTGATTGTGTAAAATTTATTAAAATCGATTTTTATCATTGAAGCTATTGTGTTAAATATGTTTTATGTGTTGTATGTTTTATATGTGTTTTGACTTTATGCGACTGTAACCTCTACTGTTGTGTTTATTTAACCGGGTGTAGGAAAGGATATTAAATGTTCCACAGTTCCCAAAGCTGTCCTTTCAATGATGTCCTGTCCCTTTAACAGGAGCGGGTTACTGTCTCTTTAAAAGTGTTGTTTTGTAGGAAGCGGTCCCTTGGCGACGCTTCAAAGCTGCGGCTTGAACACGAATTTCCGCACATTGTCCGAGTGGTGATGAGGAAAAGGAAACGTCTGATGTGAGGCTGGCCGAGCGCAATATAAAAAAAGCCGCAGCGGTTTCGGGGCCTTGCGGACCAGGAGACGGAGAGAAGCGGCTCCCCGAACAAATGTCAGCGACAATCGAGAGGAAATCGCTGGAAAATGCGGAGTGAGTGAAACCCGAGTCTTTAACCGCTTTCAGATTGTAAACCTCTGGAACCGAGTGAGGATTAAACAATTTCTCCAACATCAGCTTTTCACTGATTAAAACAGCGGGATTATTATTATTAAAACGCTCGATCCAATCACATTGCCGCTTTGATGTCGATAACATTTTGTAGAATTTATTTATTTTTATTTAATTGCTTCATAAACTTTCCATGGACAGAGAATTCTTCTAAAGTCCCACATCCACCAATTCCGATCTGATCTATTGGGTTTGTTAATCTTTCCGATTCCTTTTTGATCTTTGCAACTTTTAGCCTTTTTCTGTCCAGTTTTGAGACTCTTTCAATTCCTTCACTGTCGAAACCGGGTTCAAATCTCACTGAAGGTCGAACAGAATTCCGCCTTCGAGCCTCGAACTGCATCTGAGCTGCTGCTAATCTGGTAAAGATTTTTGTCAGTAATGGACTCATGAGCTAAATATTAACATTTTACACTCAGTCTAACTCTGGGGAATTCTCGTGACCTCTTCTCATTTTAAGTTGAACTTCCCCTTCAGACACAGCTGCAACTGGCTTCAACCCAGAGCCATTTTTTTTGTTTTAAACTGCGTATATTTTCAGGAATGGTCATGATGAGGCAAATTGTTGGAGTACATTGGAAAACAGGGAGCGCTGAAACACTTTAGAAACATAAATTTATTTGACATTATTAATAAATTAAAACAGTAAATCAACATCAGAAAAGTCACACTTGATAAATGACCAAGGCTGGTATTCTTTCAGAATTGGGATCTGGAGCCTTAAATCAACATTCTTGTACTTTACTGTAAATAGTGTATTACTTAGTATAACATTCATTTTATTGTTGCCAATCCCTCAGGAAATCATAATTTCAGGATGGTGGGGGTATTGGATAAATCCTTACTCATTGGTATTACTCTTGCCTTGGAATGTAACATTGGTAATTTCCATCCCCACTCCTGGAGAATGCCTTTTAGAATTGTTACATTGCAGAAGGCCATTGGACCCATTGTGTGTGCTTCTCTACACCAAATGCTCAATTCACCTCATGCCGTTCTGCCTTCTCCCCATAACCCTTTTTGGATAATAGTCTACTTTGAAACTGCCTCCATCGTACACTCAGACAGCATATTTCAGAACTTGATCACTTAGTGTATGAAAATTTTTTTCCCATATCAATTTTGTGAATTAATTTAAATTGGTGCCCTCTTGTTCTTGATGTGAAAACAGCTGGGAACAGTTTCTCTCAATTCATGTCCAGACCCCTCACGATTTTCAACATCTCTATTAAATTTCCTCTTAGCCTTTATTTCTCCAAGAGAACACCCCAAACTTCTCCAGTTTTAACACTCTAACTTTTACACTCAATACTCTGATCTATAAAGGCCAAATACTGTAGTTAATCTTTTCTTCAATAAATGTTTTATTTGTTAAGAGTCGCTTGCTTGACTGTTCATCCACGCCTCTGAACAAAAAATAAAAGTTATTTTATTACCTTTATTGATTTATACACTCCATCTACCCAGGTACCCCTACAATCCCTCCCCCACCCCCCACTCCCCACCAGCCAATAGAATGGTACCTTTTATTTTTATATTGTTCTTCCATGTTTTTCCTACCTCAATGAATCGCTTCACATTTCCTCTGCCACTTGTCCATCCATTCCATCAAGTTATCTATGTCCTTGTGAAGTTCTACATGATCCTCCTCACAGTTCACAATGATTCCAAGTTTCATACCAACTGCACATTTTGACATTTAACACCAAGGTCTAACTCGTTAAGGGTCCCAACACTGACCTTGGGAAACTTCACTACAAACTTTCCTTCAGCCCAAAAGCGTTAATTATCCAATACCCTGTTTCCTGTCACTCAACCAATTTTGTAGCCATGTTGCTATTGTTGTGATTTAGCTGATGTTACTAATGAACAGTCAGATTCCAGGTGGAACCTTAGCTCAACAGATTGTAACTTTTATTTTTTGTTCAGAGACACGGATGAACAGTCAGGTCTGCCAAGCGACTCTTAAGCAAACAAATAAAACATTTATTGAACAAGAAAAGATTAACTACAATCTACCATTCCACCTCCCACGGCACCTTCACAGATACATATAGATCTACAAGGATTACAAAATATTAGAATCCTGGAAGATGACCACCAATGCATCCACTATTTCTAGAGCCTCTTCCTGAAGTACTCTGGGATGTAGATTATCAGGCCCTGGGGAATCATCAGTCTTCAATCAATTTTCCCAACACCATTTCTTTACTGGTATTGATTTGTTCAGTTCCCTCTCTCTCTCAACCCTGTTTTCCCCAACATTTCTGGTATCTTATTTGTGTTCTCCTTTGTGAAGATGCAGCTGAAGTATGTAGTCATTTGGTCAGTAAAAAGTCTGACAACACCAGGTTTTAGTCCAACTGATTTATTTGGACTAAAACCTGGTGTTGTCAGACTTTTTACTGTGTTTACGCCAGTCCAACGCTGGCATACCCACATCATTTGGTCAGCCATTTCTATGTTGCCCATTATAAATTTCCCAGGTTCTGATTGGAAGGGATCTACATTTTGAACTTTGCACTTTTAGTCATAGAGTTGTACAGCGCAGAAGAGGCCCTCTGGCCCATTGATTCTGCACTGATCCCATTTTCCAGCACTTGTCCCAAATCCTTAAATGTTACGATGTTTCAAGTGCCCATTCAAATACTTTTTAAAGGTTGTAAAGTTTCCGGCCTCCACTATCTTTCCAGGCAGTGCATTCTGGATTCCCACCATCCTCTTAGTGAACTTTTTTCTCTCAAATCCCCTCTGAATCTCCTGGCCCTCACCCTAAAACTATACCTCCTTGTGATTGACCCTTCAGCCAAGGGAAATAGCTGCTCCCTACCCAACCCTGTCCATTCCCCTCATAATCTTAAACACCTCAATCATGTCCCCCCTCAGATAAAACAATCTAAGCCTATTCAGTCTTGCCTTCTAGCTCAAATGCTCCATCCCAGGTAACACCTTGGTGAACCCCCTCTGGCGTTATCATATCCTTCCTATTGTGAGGAGACCAGAATTACACATACTCTCGCTGGGGCCTAGCCAATGCTCTGTACAACTCCAACATTACCTCCTCACAATTATACTCTATAGCAGGACTGATGAAACCAAGTGACCACTGTCTTAACTGTCCTAGTTACCTGATCTGCTGTCTTCAGGGATCTGTGAATAATTACCCAAAGACCCATCTGTTCCTCTGGGCTTCCCAGTGTCTGCCATTTAATAAATACTCTCTTGACTTGTTACTACTTCCAAAGTGCATCACCTTGCATTTATCAGGGGTAAATACAACCTGCCACTGCTCTGCCCATCTATATCTTCCTCTAACCTACAACCTTTTTCTTCACCATTAACCATCCTACCATTTTTGGTGTCATTTGCAAACTTACTCATCTTTTCCCCCATGTTATCATTTACAACATTTATGTATATAATAAACAATGAGGGTCCCAGTACTGATCTTGTGGTACATCACTGGACACAAGCTTCCAGTCAGTCAAATAGCCTTCTACCCCAACCCTTTGAGTCCTATTACTAAGCCAGTTTTTGATCAATCTCACCAAATTTCCCTGAATTCCATGTGCTTCAACCTTCTCAATCAATCTCCCATGTGGGACCTTGTCAAAGGTTTTGCGAAAATCCAAACAAACTACATCAGTTGAACATCCCTCATCCACACATTTGATCCCATGTTTGAAAATTTCTATCAAATTTATTAGGCATGACCTCCGTCTGACAAAGCTATGCTGACTATCCCTAATTAACCCATGCCTTTCAAGTGGAGATTAATTCTCTCCTTCAGAATTTTCTCCAATCGTTTCCCGCCGCTGACATGGGGCTCAGTGGTCTGTAATTTCCTCGTTCATCTCTATCATTTTCCTTGAAAAGTGGAACCTCTTTAGCCCCCGCTCCAGTCCTCTGGCACTTACCCCATATCCAGAGAAGAATTAAAAATTTGTGCCAGAGTCTTGGCTCTGAAAACAGCCTCGGATGCAGTTCATCCAGGCCTAAGCATTTCTTCATTTTTACGTCTGTGAGAGCTTCCAAAACCTCCTAATTTCCTGGGCTAAACTGTGCGAGTTCCTCAGAGTCCCTGTTCTTGAATTCTGTATCCATGTTCTTCCTGTCCTGAATGAAGTCCGATGAGAAATATTCCTTTAACACCCTCACAGTGTCCTGTGGCTTCACATACAGATTGCCCCTTGATCTCTAATGGGCCCTAGTCTTTAATGTATTTATAGAATATTTTAGGATTCTCCCTAAAGTTGTTTGCAAGTCTTATTTCATGTCCCCGTTTTGATCTTCTAATTGATTTCTTAAATTCCCCCTTGCGCTTTTCTATATTCCTCCTAGGGCCGCTGCTGAATTGCTCCCTTTGGACTCACTGAAAGCCTTTCTCTTCTTCCTTATGCAGTTCTGAATCATCCTGGACATCCAGGGTTCTCTTTTGGGAACATGTTGGACTGTACTCTACACAGCTCCTAATTGAGTGGCCCCCATTGCATCGCTGCAGGCTTTCCTGCAAGGCAACGTTCTTAGTCAGCTTTGGTCATATCCTTCTCCCAATCCAAAACTGTCTTTGGCAGGTCATCTTTCTTTTTGTCTGGAACAAATTTGAACTATATCATGTTGTGGTCGTTATTGTGAAAATGCTCCCCCACTGCCTTCTACGCTATAGAAGTTGGGTCTTCTACGCTATATACCTAAAAGTCCCCTGAATACATTTCAATAAATCTGCCATTTACACTATAAATAACCCAATTTATATTGAAATTCCCTAGTATAATTATCTGATTATTATTCTTGCGCACCACAGGGAACTGTCTACATATTTAATTCAGTTTATTAGTCACAAGTAGGTTTACATTAACACTGCAATGAAGTTACTGTGAAAATCCCCTGGTTGCCACACTCCAGCACCTGTTCGGGTACACTGAGGGAGAATTTAGCATAGCCGATGCACCTAACCAGCATGTCTTTCAGACTGTGGGAGGAAACTGGAGTACCCGGAGGAAACCCATCAGACAAGGGAAGAACGTGCAAACTCCACACACAAAGTGACCTAAGCAAGGAATTAAACCCAGGTCCCTGGTGCTGTGAGGTAGCAGTTGTGATTGCAACAATATCACAATTCCATGTGTCAATCTATGCCTGTAACTCATCAGTCTTACCTATTATGTAGTTCCTATTTTCAAGAAAGGGAACAGAGATAGCCCGGGAAATTACCGACCGGTGAGTCTGACCTCAGTGGTTGGTAAGCTGATGGAGAGGCTTCTGAGGGACAAGATTTACGAACATTTGGAGAGGTTTGACATGATCAGGAATAGTCAGCATGGATTTGTCAAGGGCAGGTCGTGCCTTACAAGCCTAGTTGAGTTAGAACATAGAACATAGAACATTACAGCACAAACAGGCCCTTCGGCCCTCGAGTTGCGCCGATCGCATCAACCCCACCAATCTATAGACCTATCTATAACCCCCAATCCCATTAAACCCCATATACTCATCCAGAAGTCTTTTAAAAGACCCCAGCGAGTTCGCCTCCACCACCGACGACGGCAGCCGATTCCAATCACTCACTACCCTCTGAGTGAAAAACTTACCCCTAACATCACCTCTGTACTTCCCTCCCCGCACCTTAAATCTGTGTCCTCTCGTAGCGACCATTTCAACCCGGGGAAATAGCCTCTGAGAGTCCACCCTATCTATTCCTCTCAACATTTTATAAACTTCTATCAGGTCGCCTCTCAACCTTCGCCTCTCCAGGGAAAAGAGTCCCAGCTCCCTCAACCTATCTTCATAAGGCATGCCTCCCAGTCCAGGCAACATCCTTGTAAATCTCCTCTGCACCCTTTCAATAGCTTCTACGTCTTTCCTATAGTGAGGCGACCAGAACTGCGCACAGTACTCCAAATGAGGCCTGACGAGGGTCCTGTAAAGTTGCAGCATTACCTCCCGACTCCTAAACTCAATCCCTCGATTAATGAAGGCCAGTACACCATACGCCTTCTTGACCACCTCCTCCACCTGCGAGGCCGATTTAAGAGTCCTGTGAACCCGGACCCCGAGATCCTTCTGCTCTTCAACGCTACTAAGACCCCTGCCCTTAATAGTGTAATAGAGTTCTTAATAGAGTTCTTAATAGAGCCCTTAATAAAGTTCTTCGATAATGTGACTGAACACATTGACGAAGGAAGTGCCGTGGACGTAGTGTACATGGACTTCAGCAAGGCGTTTGATAAGGTCCCCCATGCAAGACTTCTTGAGAAGGTGAGAGGGCATGGGATCCAAGGGCCTTTGGCCTTGTGGATCCAGAACTGGCTTGCCTGCAGAAGGCAGAGAGTGGTTGTGGATGGGGCTTTTTCTGAATGGAGGTCAGTCACCAGCGGAGTGCCTCAAGGATCTGTTCTGGGACCCTTGTTGTTTGTCATTTTCATAAATGACCTGGATGAGGAAGTGGAGGGATGGGTAAGTAAGTTCGCTGATGACACGAAGGTCGGTGGTGTTGTGGATGGTCTGGAAGGATGGCAAAAGTTGCAGCAGGACATAGATAGGATGCAGGACTGGGCGGAGAAGTGGCAGATGGACTTCAACGTGGATAAATGTGTAGTCGTCCATTTCGGCAGAACCAACGGGATGAACGAGTACACTATCAAGGGCAGAAGTCTGAGTAATGTTGAAGAGCAGAAGGATCTAGGAGTCCGGGTCCACAGGACTCTTAAATCGGCCTCGCAGGTGGAGGAGGTGGTCAAGAAGGCGTATGGTGTACTGGCTTTCATTAATCGAGGGATTGAGTTTAGGAGTCGGGAGGTAATGCTGCAACTTTATAAGACCCTTGTCAGGCCTCATTTAGAGTATTGTGCGCAGTTCTGGTCGCCTCACTATAGGAAAGATGTAGAAGCTATTGAGAGGGTACAGAGGAGATTTACAAGGATCTGGACTGGGAGGCATGCCTTATGAAGTTAGGTTGAGGAAGCTGGGACTCTTTTCCCTGGAGAGACGAAGGTTGAGAGGCGACCTGATAGAAGTTTATAAAATGTTGAGAGGAATAGATAGGGTGGACTCTCAGAGGCTATTTCCCCGGGTTGAAATGGTTGCTACGAGAGGACACAGATTTAAGGTGCGGGGAGGGAAGTACAGAAGTGATGTTAGGGGTAAGTTTTTCACTCAGAGGGTGGTGAGTGAATGGAATCGGCTGCCGTCAGTGGTTGTGGAGGTGAACTCGCTGGGGTCTTTTAAAAGACTTCTGGATGAGTATATGGGGTTTAATGAGATTGAAGGTTATAGATAGGTCTGTAGGTTGGTAGGTGTTGATGTGATCGGCGCAACTCGTGGGCTGAAGGGCCTGTTTGTGCTGTAGTGTTCTATGTTCTATGTTCTAATATGGAATTAAAGACCATCTAGCCTTGCCTTATTCTCTTGACATTCAATACAGCTGATCTTATTGACTTGCTTCTTTAACTGTAGCATGATGTGTCTCTATTTCACTAACACTCTGTCCCCTCCCCAGCAAAACTAGTTTAAACTCCTCCCAATGGTACTAGCAAACCTACCAGCTATTGGGATGGGTTTAAAAAGATGCTCCTTTTTCCTCAACTGTGGACTTCCATCTACAGTTGTCAATAGGGCCCTCAACAGCATGCAGTCCATTTCCCGTGCCACGACCCTCAACTCCCTCCCAAAACAAGGATGGAATCCCCCTTGTTCTCACATTTCACTCCACCTTCACACGCAAAGCATAATCCTCCACCATTTTTGCCAACTCCAGCAGGATGCGACCACCAGACACATCTTCCCTTCACTCCCTCTGTCAGCATTCTGCAGTGACCGTTCCCTCCAGAATAATTTAGTCCACTCCTGCACAATACCCAACACCTCTCCTGTCACTCATGCAATCGCAGAAGTAGTAACACCTGTCCCTTTACCTGTCCCTTTAAGAAGGGGAGAAGGGACTTCCCTGGGAATTATAGACCGGTGAGTCTTACTTCTGTGGTGGGTAAGGTTTTGGAAAGGATTATTAGAGACAGGATTTATAGTTATTTGGAAAGTAATGAGTTGATTAGAGACAGTCAGCATGGTTTTGTAGCGGGTAGGTCATGCCTTACTAACCTTATCGAGTTCTTTGAGAAAGTGACCAAAGAGGTGGATAGGGGTAAGGCAGTTGATGTGGTGTATATGGATTTTAGCAAGGCGTTTGATAAGGTTCACCATGGTAGGCTTCTGCAGAAAATGCAGATGTATGGGATTGGGGGTGATCTAGGTAATTGGATCAGGAATTGGTTAGCAGATAGGAGACAGAGAGTGGTGGTTGATGGGAAATATTCGTCATGGAGTTCGGTTACAAGTGGTGTGCCTCAGGGATCTGTTTTGGGGCCACTGCTGTTTGTAATTTTTATTAATGATCTGGATGAGGGTATAGTTGGGTGGATTAGTAAGTTTGCTGATGACACCAAAGTCGGAGGTGTGGTAGATTGTGAGGAAGGGTGTCATAGTTTGCAGGATGACTTAGAAAGGTTGCAGAGCTGGGCTGAGAGGTGGCGGATGGAGTTTAATGTGGAGAAGTGTGAGGTAATTCATTTCGGTAGGAATAACAGATGTGTTGAGTTTAGGGCTAACGGGAGGACTTTGAATAGTGTGGAGGAGCAGAGGGATCTAGGTGTATGTGTACATAGATCCCTGAAAGTTGGGAATCAAATAGATAAGGTTGTTAAGAAGGCATACGGAGTCTTGGCGTTTATTGGTAGGGGGATTGAATTTAGGAGTCGCAGCGTCATGATGCAACTGTACACATCTCTGGTGCGGCCGCACTTGGAGTTTTGTGTGCAGTTCTGGTCCCCACATTACAGAAAGGATTTGAGGCTTTGGAGAGGGTGCAGAGGAGGTTTACCAGGATGTTGCCTGGTATGGAGGGGAGATCCTATGAGGAGAGATTGAGAGATTTGGGGTTGTTTTCGCTGGAAAGAAGGCGGCTAAGAGGGGATCTCATTGAAACATATAAGATGATTAGAGGTTTAGACAGGGTAGATAGTGATAGCCTTTTTCCTAGGATGGAGAAAGCTAGCACGAGGGGGCACGATTTTAAATTAAGGGGGGGGTAGTTATAGGACAGATGTCAGGGGTAGGTTCTTTACCCAGAGGGTGGTGAGGGACTGGAATGCCCTGCCAGCTGCAGTTGTAAATGCACCTAGTTTGGGGGCGTTTAAAAGATCTGTGGATAGGTTTATGGATGAAAAGGGATTGGTTTAGGCTAGTGGGTCATTGTTTTGTAACTGGTCGGCGCAACATCGTGGGCCGAAGGGCCTGTTCTGCGCTGTAATGTTCTATGTTCTATGTTCTTCTATGCTCAACATCCAAGATCCAAAACATACATTCCAGGTTAAGCAGTTGCACTTCTTTCAATTTGGTCTATTGCATTCGCTGCTCCAAAATGTGGTCTCCTCTATTGGAGAGACCAAGTGCAGACTGGGTGAGCACTTTGCTGAGCACCTTCGGTCTGTACGCCGTCAGAACCCTGACTTTCCGGTTGCTTGCCATTTTAACACACGATCCTGCTCTCACGTGCACATAAGAACATAAGAAATAGGAGCAGGAGTAGGCCATCTAGCCCCTCGAGCCTGCCCCGCCATTCAATAAGATCATGGCTGATCTGGTAGTGGGTTCAGTTCCACTTACCCGGCCGCTCTCCGTAACCCTTAATTCCCTTATTGGTTAAAAATCTATCTATCTGTGACTTAAAACACTTAATGAGGTAGCCTCCACTGCTTCATTGGGCAGAGAATTCCAAAGATTCACTACCCTCTGGGAGAAGAAGTTCCTCCTCAACTCTGTTCTAAATTGACTTCCCCGTATTTTGAGGCTATGTCCCCAGTTCTTGTTTTCGTTCTAAGTGGAAATAACCTCGCTGCTTCTACCCTATCTAGCCCCTTCATTATCTTATACGTCTCTATAACATCTCCCCTCAACCTTCTAAACTCCAATGAGAACAGGCCCAGTCTATTCAATCTCTCCTCATAGGCTAACCCCCTCATTTCCAGTATCAGCCTGCTGAACCTTCTCTGTACTCCCTCCAAAGCCAATATACCCTTTCACAAATAAGGGGACCAAAATTGCATGCAGTATTCTAGGTGTGGCTTCACCAGTACCTTGTACGATTGCAACAAGACCTCCTTACTTTTATATTCTATCCCTCTCACACTAAAGACCAACATTCCATTTGCCTTCTTGATCACCTGCTGCACCTGCAGACTGGGTTTTTGTGATTCATGCACAAGGACCCCCAGGTCCCTCTGCACAGTAGCATGTTGTAATTTTTCACCATTTAAATAATAATCCATTTCCTTCCAAAGTGTATAACCTCACACTTGCCAACGTTATATTCCATCTGCCAGGTCCTTGCCCACTCACTTCGCCTATTCAAATCTCTCTGCAGACTTTCCATGTCCTCCACGCAATTTGCTTTCCCACTCATCTTTGTGTCATCTGTAAACTTTGTTACCCTACACTCGGTCCCTCCTCCAGATCATCAATGAATATGATAACAGAGGCTGCGGCATGCCACTAGTCACCAACTGCCAACCGGAAAAGCACCCATTATTCCAACTCTCTGCTTCCTGTTAGCTAAGCCAATCCTCAATCCACGCTAACCCCCAACTCCGTGCACCTTAATCTTCTGCAGCAACCTTTTGTGAGGCACCTTATCGAACGCCTTTGGGGAATCTAAAAACAGCACATCCACCGGTTCCCCTTTATCAACCGCACTCGTTACATCTTCATAAAAATCCAGTAAATTCGTCAAACACGGCTTTCCCTCAATGAATCCATGCTTGATCGAACCATTATTTTCCAGGTGTCCTGCTATTTCTTTCTTAGTGATAGATTCCAGCATTTTCCCAACTATGGATGTTAAGCTAACCGGACTGTAGTTACCCGCCTTTTGTCTACCTTTTTAAACAGTGGTGTTACATTAGCTGTTTTTCAATCAGTTGGCACCTCTCGAGTCCAACGAATTTTGATAAATTACAACTAATGCATTTGCTATTACTTCTGTCGTTTCTTTTAGTATGCTGGGATGTATTCCATCCGAACCCGGGGACTTGTCTACCTTTAGTCCCATTAGCCTACCCAGCACTACCTCTTTAGTAATAGTGATTATTTTAAGGTCCTCACCCCCTACAGTCTCATGACCGTTAATTATCAGTATGCTATTTCTGTCCTTCACTGTGAAGACCAACACAAAAAACTTGTTAATGGGCTCGGCAATCTTATTGTTTCCCATTATTAAATCCCCCTTCTCATCTTCTAAGGTTCCAACATTTACTTTAGCCACTCTTTTCCACTTTATATATTTGTAAAATCTTTTACTATCAGTTTTTGTATTTTGTGCTAGTTTACTTTCATAAAGTATCTTTCTTTATTACTTTCTTAGTAGTTCTATGTTCTTTTTTTTAAAGCTTTCCCAATCTTCTAATTCTCCACTAATTTTGGCCACTCTATATGCATTGTTTTTTAATTTGATACTCTCCTTCATTTCCTTAGTTATCCACGGCTGGTTATCCCTTTTCTTACATGCCTTCTTTTTCACTAGAATATATTATTGCTGTGTACTGAGAAAAATCTCCTTAAAAGTCCTCAGCTATCCCACAACTAGTCTGCGCTCCCAGTCTACATTAGCCAATTCCGCCCTCATCCCATCGTACTTCCCTCTGTTCAAGCAGAGGACACTGGTTTGGGAGCCTACTTTCTCATCCTCCATCTGTATTAGAAATATTGTGATCACTCATCCCATGAGGATCCCTCACAAGGAGACCGTTAATTTTACCTGTCTCATTACACAGGACCAGGTCCAAGATAACTCACTCCCTCGTAGGTTCTGAAACATACTGTTCCAGGAAACTAACCTGACAGCATTCTAAGAACCTTTCCTCAAGTCCATCGCATCCGACTCAAGTCAACCAATCAATATGCTGGTTAAAATCCCCCATGATTACCCCCATTCCATTTCTGCACGCATCATTTATTTGCTTGTTTATAGCCCGCCCCACCTCAAAGTTATTATTTGTGGGCCTATAGACCACGCCCACCAATGACTTTCTCCCCTTACTATTCCTTATCTCCACCCACAACGATTCCACATTTTGCTCCTTCGTGCCTATATCGTCTCTCACTGCTGCCCTGATGTTATCCTTAATGTACAGAGCTACTCCGCCTCCTTTTCCTTCCTGTCTATCCTTCTGAAATGTCTGATACCCCTGGATATTCAGTTCCCAGTCCCGGTCACCTTGCAACCACATTTCTGTAATGGCCACTAGATCACACCCACTTGTACTGATTTGTGCCGTCGACTCATTCACTTTGTTTCGAATGCTACATGCATTCAGGTAAAGTGTCTTTATGTTAGTCTTTCTTATCTGGACCCGATTTGTTAATGCATTCCTTTGCACGCTCTGTCCCTTCCTGTCACAAATGGTTATCTTTCCCCAGACCATCTCCCTGCACTGCATTCACCACCTCCCTTCTCGTGCTTGTCACCTTTTTCACTCTGCCTGAAGTTAGATTCCTGCCACCTTCTATACTCTGTCCTATTACTTGGTCCGGAAACATTACTAACCTCTCCTGAGCCCTCGACGACTCATCATTAAACTGTGCTCGTACCCTCTCTACCTTTTTGATTTTGTAATTCTCCATATAACTGAACCACCTCCCCTTCCCCCGACCCCCCACCCCCACTATTTAGTTTAAAGCCCTATCTTCAGCCCTAGTTAAAGGATTCACCAGGACTCTGGTCCCAGCATGATTTAGACAAAGACTATCCCATCAGAACAAGTCCCATCTTCCCCAATAAGAACATAAAAAATAGGAGCAGGAGTCGGCCATCTAGCCCTTCGAGCCTGCCCCGCCATTCAATAAGATCATGGCTGATCTGAAGTGGATCAGTTCCACTTTCCTGCCCTCTCCCCATAACCCTTAATTCCCTTATCGATCAGAAACCTATCTACCCATGATTTTAAAATATTTAGCGAGGTAGCCTCCACCACTTCAATGGGCAGAGAATTCCAGACATTCACCACCCTTTGAGTGAAGAAGTTCCTCCTCAACTCTGTTCTAAACTGCGTCCCCCCCCCCCCTTATTTTGAGGCTGTGCACTCTAGTTCTGGTTTCCTTTCTAAGCAGAAAGAATCTCTCTAACTCTACCCTATCCATCCCCTTCATTATCTTGTAAGTCTCTATAAGATCCCCCCTCAACCTTCTAAACTCCAGCGAGTACAGGTCCAGTCGATTCAATCTCTCCTCATAAGCCAATCCCCTCATCTCCGGTAACAGCCTAGTGAGCCTTCTCTGCACTCCCTCCAAGGCCAATATATCCTTTTGCAAGTGCGGCGACCAAAACTGCACACAGTACTCCAGTTGCGGCCTCACCAGTACCCTGTACAGTTGCAGCAAGACCTCCCTGTTTTTATATTCTATCCCCCTCGCTATAAAGGCCAACATTCCATTCGCTTTCCATTCTCTGCTGCACCTGCAGACTTTTTGCGATTCATGCACAAGGACCCCCAGGTCCCTCTGCACCGTAGCATGCTGCAGCTTTTCACCTTTTAAATACTGGTGCCAATGTCCCATGAATTCAAACCCATTCCTCCCACACCAATCGAGCAGAGAGATCTCGGTGTACGTGTGCATAGCTCCCTGAAAGTTGGCACCCAGGTTGATAAGGTTGTTAAGAAGGCGTACGGTGTGTTAGCTTTTATTGGTAGATGGATTGAATTTTGGAGCCGTGAGGTCATGTTACAACTGTACAAAACTCTGGAGCGGCCGCACTTGGAGTATTGCGTACAGTTCTGGTCGCAGCATTATAAGAAAGATGTGGAGGCATTGGAAAGGTTTATCAGGATGTTGCCTGGTACGGTGGGAAGGTCTTAGGAGGAAAGGCTGAGGGACTTGAGGTTATTTTCATTAGAGAGAAGAAGGTTACGAGGTGACCTAATTGAGGCACACAAGATGATCAGAGGATTGGATAGGGTGGACAGTGAGAGCCTTTTACCTCGGATGGTGACGGCTAACATGAGGGGACATAGCTTTAAATTAAGGGGTGGTAATTATAGGACGGATGTCAGAGGTAGGTTCATTACTCAGAGGGTAGTAAGGGCGTGGAATGCCCTGCCTGCAGCAGTTGTGGACTTGCCAACTTTTAAGGGCGTTCAAATGGTCAATGGATAGGCATATGGATAACAAGGGAATAGTTTAGAGGGTCATTAGATTGGTTCCACTGGTCAGTGCAATATTGAGGGCCGAAGGGCCTGTACTGCGCTGTAATGTACTATGTTCTAATATTTTGACAGTAAAAAGTCTGACAACACCAGGTTTTAGTCCAACCGATTTATTTGATAGTAAACTCACTAGCTTTCAAGGGGTTTCCCTCTTCTTCAGGTCAATGGAGAGTTCTGGCCTCAGACAGAGCATATAAAGCACAGACAGTTTACAGATTACTGATTAGAATGCGAATCTTTACACCAGGCAAGACTGTTCCCTTCCTGTTGGCGAACACTTCAGCGGTCACGGGCATTCAGCCTCTGACCTTCGGGTAAGCATTCTCCAAGGCGGCCTTCACGACACACAACAGCGCAGAGTCGCTGAACAGAGACTGATAGCCAAGTTCCGCACACATGAGGACGGTCTCAACAGGGATCTTGGGTTCATGTCGCACTATCTGTAACCCCCGTGACTTGCCTGGGTTTGCAAAGCCTCACTCACTGTACTGTCTGGAGACAATACACATCTCTTTAAACTGTGATCGGTGCTCCTTCCATTCACATTATCAGCCACTTTAGGACTTGAACAGCAGGTTAGCGTGGATAGAGGATTGGTTGTCAAATAGGAGGCAGAGAGTGGGGGTCAATGGGAGCTATTTGGATTGGCGGTTGGTGACTAGTGAAGTGCCCCAGGGGTCGGTGCAGGGGCCTCAGCTTTTTACCATTTATATAGATGATCTGGAGGAGGGAACCGAGTGTAGGGTGTCGAAATTTGCTGATGACACCAAGATTGGGGGAAAGGCAAATTGTGCAGAGGGTGTGGAGAGTCTGCAGAAGGATCGAGATAGGCTGGGCGAATGGGCCAGGAACTGGCAAATGGAATTTAATGTTGGCAAATGTGAGGTGGTTCACTTTGGTAGGAATAATGGTAGGAAGGACTATTACTTACGTGGAGAAAAACTGCAGCAGGCGACGGTGCAGAGGGACCTCGGGGTCCTTGTGCATGAGTCGCAAAAACCCTGCCTGCAGGTGCAGCAGGTGGTCAGGAAGGCGAATGGGATGCTGGCCTTCATAGCGAGGGGGATTGAATATAAAAGTAGGGAGGTCTTGCTGCAACTGTACAGGGCACTGGTGAGGCTGCGGCTGGAGTACTGTGCGCAGTTTTGGTCGCTGCACTTACGCAAGGATATTTTGGCCTTGGAGGGATTGCAGAGGAAGTTTACTAGGCTGATACTGGAGTTGAGGGGGTTGAACTATGAGGAGAGGCTGAATAAACTAGGCTTGTACTTGTTAGAGTTTAGAAGAATGAGGGGAGATCTCATTGAGACATATAAGATGTTGAATGGAATGGATAGGATAGAGGTAGAGAGGCTCTTCCCGCTCAAAAAAGACAGTAGGACTAGGGGGCACAGCCTCAGGATAAAGGGGGGGTGGTTTAGAATGGAGTTGAGGAGGAACTTCTTCACTCAAAAGGGTGATGAATCTCTGGAATTCTCTGCCCGTTGAAGTGGTGGAGGCTGCCTCGCTAAATATTTTCAAGAAACAGGTTGATGGGTTTTTGATAAGAGAGGGGATTAAGGGTTATGGAGAGGGCGGGAAAGTGGAACTGAGCCACGACAGATCAGCCATGATCTTATTGAATGGCGGGGCAGGCTCGAAGGGCTAGATGGCCTACTCCTGTTCCTATTTGTTATGTTCTTATGTAAGAAGAGGGAAACCCCTCAAGCTAGTGAGTTTACTATCAAATAAATCGGTTGGACTAAAACCTGGTGTTGTCAGACTTTCTACTGTTTACCCCAGTCCAACGCTGGCACATCCACATCATGACTTGTAATCTTTCAAGCCAGGCATTCACCTCCTTAATCTTATTGACCCCGTGCCAGTTCGCTCGTGGCTCAGGTAGTAATCCAGAGATTATCACCTTGTTGGTTCTGCTTTTTAATTTGACTCCTACTTTTCATACTCCCTCTGCAGAACATTTGTTCCTGTTCTGCCTATGTCATTGGCACCGACATGGACCACGACAACTGGATTCTTACACTTTCACTCCAAGTTCCACTGCAACCCAAATGAGACATCCGGGACCCAAGCATCACCCAACACAACCTTCAGGATTCTCGATCCTGGTCACAAAGAACAGTGTCAATGCCCCGAACTACACCATCCCCAATTACCACTACATTTCTTTATACTTCCTATACTTCAACAGCTCCCTGCACCATAGTGTCGTGGGCAGTTTGCTCGTCCTCCTTGCAGTCCCCGTTCTTGTCCACACTGGGAGCAAGAATCTCAAACCTGTTGTACAGATTCAGGGACTGAGGCTCCTGGAACTCTACTTTCTGGATCCCTCTACCTGCCTCCCTCCCAGCCACACCCTCTTGTCCCTGACCACAGGCTGAATTCAAGCTAGTTAGTCTAAGGGGTGTGACTGTCTCCTGAAACAATGTCCAGGTAACTCCACCCCCCCCCCCTCCCCCCCTCCCTGATGTGTCGCAGTGTCTGAAGCGCAGAATGTAGCTCGTCAACCCTGAGCCGGAGCTCCTCAAGTAACCAACACTTACTACAGACATGCTGACTGGCAGCCACAATAGGGTCCACCAGCTCCCACATCATACAGGAACATGCATCACCTGACCCTCCATCCTTATTTTATTTACTTGGTTTTTAAGTTTTTACAAACTAAGAATTAAACCTACCCTGCCTCACCTGTTTCCACGTAAGCCCATTGAGCCAAAGTCTTTCAGCCTTCACTCTGCCTTCTGCTCACTCCACTGCCCGCTGTATAGTGTGGTCTGCTTTTTAAACCTTGTGCGCTAATAAACCCTACCCAGTTCGCCCCACGGCTTACTTCTGCTTTAACGTTAAAAAACTTGGAAAAAAAGAGAAATCCCATGAAAAACTAAGAAAAAAAGTCAATTGCTTACCCTTCACACTCTACCACAAATCGCTGCTCTCTGCTTGCTCCAGTCAAAGCACATGTCTGTCCTTGGCTTGCTGCAGTGTTCCAGTGAAGCTCAACGCAAACTGGAGGAACAGCATTTCACCTTCCGGCTCGGCACTTTACAGTCTTCCAATCTCAACTTCGAATTCAACAACTTCAGATGATTTGCTCTACCCCACCTTGGCCTTCTTGCTTTCATTCCATTTTATTTACTTTTTACTGTTCTCTATCTTTTATAGAAGGTTGGTGGTGTTGTGGATAGTCTGGAGGGATGTCAGAAGTTGCAGCGTGACATAGATGGGATGCAAGACTGGGCGGAGAAGTGGCAGATGGACTTCAACGCAGATAAATGTGTAGTCGTCCATTTTGGCAGGACCAATGGGATGCAGGAATACAATATCAAGGGCAGGAGTCTTAGTAGCGTTGAAGAGCAGAAGGATCTTGGGGTCCGGATCCATAGGACTCTTAAATCGGCCTCGCAGGTGGAGGATGTGGTCAAGAAGGCGTATGGTGTACTGGCCTTCATTAATCGAGGGATTGAGTTTAGGAGTCGGGAGGTAATGCTGCAACTTTATAGGACCCTTATCAGACCCCACTTGGAGTACTGTGCGCAGTTCTGGTCGTCTCACTACAGGAAGGATGTGGAAGCTATTGAGAGGGTGCAGAGGAGATTTACAAGGATGTTGCCTGGACTGGGAGGCATGCCTTATGAAGTTAGGTTGAGGGAGCTGGGACTCTTCTCCCTGGAGAGATGAAGGTTGAGAGGCGACCTGATAGAGGTTTATAAAATGTTGAGAGGAATAGATAGGGTAGATTCTCGGAGGCTATTTCCCAGGGCTGAAATGGTTGCTACGAGAGGACACAAGTTTAAGGTGCTGGGAAGCAAGTACAGAGGAGATGTCAGGGTAAGTTTTTCACTCGGTGGTGAGTGAGTGGAATCGGCTGCCGTTGGTGGTGGTGGTGAACTCGCTGGGGTCTTTTAAAAGACTTCTGGATGAGTATATGGGATTTAATGGCATTGGAAGTTACAGATAGTTCTATGGCTTGGTAGGTGTTGATGTGATCGGCGCAACTTGTGGGCTGAAGGGCCTGTTTGTGCTGTAGTGTTCTATGTTCTATTTCTTTATTGTCTTTCATTTTTCTTCCCCCACTCTTTCTTCCTATTTCATTCCCTCTTCCCTTACCTTTCCCCTTTTCTCCATTCTATCTGTGTCCCATTTCTCTCTCCGTGCCCCATTTCTCTCTCCCCACCCCCTGACACACACATACACACAATGTCCATCTGTCACAGCTTACAGCTTCTCTGCTGTTCACACCCTTTTTTCACTCTGAGGAGTTATTAGCAGTCTTTTCCCCTGGTTTCTATGGCTATGATTCATCTTTCATTCCCTCACCCTACAGTGTAAATATCTCCCATTTCCTGTGCTGTTTAGCTTTGACAAAGGGTCATCTGGATTCGAAACGTCAGCTCTTTTCTCTCCTTACAGATGCTGCCAGTCCTGCTGAGATTTTCCAGCATTTTCTCTTTTGATTTTTTTACCTGCAAAGATTTAAGCCTCACTGTGGTTCAGTTGTAGACCATCTCATTTGTACAGTTCCCATCTTCTCAACAATGGTCCCAGCGATCCAGGAATCTAAAACCTTCCATCCTGCACCTACTCTTGAGGCATGTATTTATCTGTCCTATTTTCCTATTTCTATACTCACTAGCTCGTGGCCCTGGGAGTAATCCAGTGATCCTGCTTTTTAATCTACTGCCTAGCTTCTTGACTTCTTGAAGGAAGACTCATTCTTCAGTTGACTGATACCGTTAGTACCAACATGCACCACAAGCTCTAATTCATCACCCTCCACTTTCAGGATGCTCTGCAGCTGTTCATTAATGCTTGATCCTGGCACCAGAGAGACAACACACCAGATCTTTGGCTGCAGAAACACCTGTCGGTTCCCCTGTGTAAGGAATCCCCTCTCACTAGTGCTCTTCCTCCCTCCTTGTACAGTCAAGTTGCTTGTGGTGCCATAGGGTGGCTCCGTCTGTATTCCTCTGAGATTCCATGCCCTCATCAGCTTCCAAAATAGAATACCAGTTAGTGAGTCCTGCACTACCTGCCTGTTCTTCCTGGACTGTCTGGTAGTCACCCATTCCCTTTCATAGCATCATAGAATCCTACTGTGTGCAAGGAAGCCCTTCGGCCCATCAGGTCTGCACCAAACACAATCCCACCCAGGCCCTATTCCCATAACTTCATGTATTTACCTTAGCTAGTCCCCCTGACACTGAGGGGCAATTTAGCATGGCCAATCAATCTAATCCAGACATCTTTGGACTGTGGGAAGTAACCAGAATACCTGGAGGAAACCCACAAAGATACCAGGAGATTGCGCAGACTCCACACAGACAGTGACCCGTGCCGGGAATCGAACCCAGGACCGTGGAGCTGTGAGGCAGCAGTTCTTTCCTCTAGTCCCTTGAGCTGTGGTGTGACCACCTCTCTAAACATGCTATCCGTGTAACTGGCAGCCTCGCAGATGCACCCTGATGTCTGCCACTGCTCCAGCTCCAAAACCTGGAGCTCCAGCTTCTGCAGCTGGGAGCACTTCCTGCAGATGTGGTTGGCTTGAACACTGGCAGCTTCCAGGACTCCCCACAAATGACAAGGCAGACATCGCACTGAGCTGTACTCTCCTCACATCTTAAATGTTAAATTAAGACCAGAACAGGTCCCCCATGCAAGACTTCTTGAGAAGGTGAGAGGGCATGGGATCCAAGGGCCTTTGACCTTGTGGATCCAGAACTGGCTTGCCTGCAGAAGGCAGAGAGTGGTTGTGGATGGGGCTTTTTCTGAATGGAGGTCAGTCACCAGTGGGGTGCCCCAGGGATCTGTTCTGGGACCCTTGCTGTTTGTCATTTTCATAAATGACCTGGATGAGGAAGTGGAGGGATGGGTTAGCAAGTTCGCTGATGACATGAAGGTTGGTGGTGTTGTGGATGGTCTGGAAGGATGTCAAAAGTTGCAGCAGGACATAGATAGGATGCAGGACTGGGCAGAGAAGTGGCAGATGGACTTCAACGCGGATAAATGCGTAGTCGTCCATTTTGGCAGAACCAACGGGATGAACGAGTACACTATCAAGGGCAGAAGTCTGAGTAGTGTTGAAGAGCAGAAGGATCTAGGGGTCTGGGTCCACAGGACTCTTAAATCGGCCTCGCAGGTGGAGGAGGTGGTCAAGAAGGCGTATGGTGTACTGGTCTTCATTAATCGAGGGATTGAGTTTAGGAGTCGGGAGGTAATGCTGCAACTTTATAAGATCCTTGTCAGGCCTCATTTAGAGTATTGTGCGCAGTTCTGGTCGCCTCACTATAGGAAAGATGTAGAAGCTATTGAGAGGGTACAGAGGAGATTTACAAGGATGTTGCCTGGACTGGGAGGCATGCCTTATGAAGTTAGGTTGAGGGAGCTGGGACTCTTTTCCCTGGAGAGACGAAGGTTGAGAGGCGACCTGATAGAAGTTTACAAGATGTTGAGAGGAATAGATAGGTGGACTCTCAGAGGCTATTTCCTGGGTTGAAATGGTTGCTATGAGAGGACACAGATTTAAGGTACAGGGAGGGAAGTTCAGAAGTGATGTTAGGGGTAAGTTTTTCACTCGGAGGGTGGTGAGTGAATGGAATTGGCTGCCGTCAGTGGTGGTAGAGGCAAACTCGCTGGGGTCTTTTAAAAGACTTCTGAATGAGTATATGGGGTTTCATGAGATTGAAGGTTATAGATAGGTCTGTAGGTTGGTAGGTGTTGATGTGATCGGCGCAACTCGTGGGCCGAAGGGCCTGTTTGTGCTGTAGTGTTCTATGTTCTATGTTCTAAATCTAGATACAGCCAATAAATAATACTTTTTTCCAATAATTCATACATTTCTTTTAGCTTCAGCTTTTTAAACACAGTCTTTAACATCAGTTACTCAACAGCGAATCAACTTAATGCTTTCCTGTGACGTTACTCTTTGATATTTCAAACTCGGTTCTCTCTTTTATCCTCTCTCGATGAAGTGTTTTCCTCGCAGGTCTGGAGCTCTCTGCCGACTCAGAGAAAGATGGATGCAAAAGATGGCTTTGGATTAGGAGAAGGCAAATTTGTTGAAAATAAGACAGGATCTGGTCAAAGTTGAGTTCTCCCGAACGAAGACCGATGTAAAGTAGTCATTTAACACCTGACCAATGTCCTGCAGCTCCACGCACAGATTGCACTCTTGGTTCCTATTGAGCCTCACTCTTTCCCTTGGTTATCCTCTTCCCTTAATAAACACAACAGAATTTCTTGGGATTTCCCAAACTCTACCTGCCATTGCTTTTTCACGCCATTTCTCTTTGCTTTCCTAATTGCTTTCTTACATTTTCCCTCTGCACTTGCCATAGTCCACTAAGGCTTCTGCTGATTTGCTCTCCTTGTTACTGCTAAAAGCCTCTCTTTTTTTCTTATCTAGTCCTGAGTATTCCTAAACATTCAAGTTTCTCAGGGTTTAGGATCATCGAACCACAGAAGATCCAGCACAAAAGGGGCCATTTGGTCCATCTTGTCCATGCTGACCCAAAGACAAAACAAATGACAGAGAACAGTACGGCATAGAAACATAGGCCCTTCAGCCCACCAAGCCTGCGCCGACGCGTGACATCTTTCTAAACTAAAGATCATTTGCCTCTAAGCTGTCTCTGTATGTTTCTATTCCCTGCCTATTCATGTATCTGTCAAATGCCTCTTAAACATTGCTTCTACCGCCTCCACAGGCAGTGCATTCCAGGCACTTACCACCCTCTGCAATTTCTTCATGTAGAGCGTGCTGCGTGTACGGAATGAGCTGCCAGAGAAACGCAAATACAATAGCAGCGTTTAAAAAGCATTTGGATAATATGGGCCGAACTTGGGCGATTGGGGCTAGCTGGGAAGGTGCGATGGTCGGCATGGACTGATTGGGCCAAAGGCTCACCATCCATCGTGTCCCTCTCCTTTGTGAACACTGGTGTAGAGTATTCATTAAAGACACCGACTTCCTCTGGCTCCAAACATAAATTCCCTCCTTTATCCTTGAGTGAACCAACACTTTCTCTAGCTACCTTCTTGCTCTTTATGTAAGTATAAGATACATTGGGATTCCTTAACAAAAGATACCCAGGTATCTTTTCTAATCCTGCCTTCCTGCAGTCAGCTTACAGCACTTGCGGTGCAGGTCCAGGTACTTTTTAAATGAGCTTAGGGTCTCTGCCTCCACCACCAACTCGAGCAATGATTTCCAGGCACCCACCACTCTCTGCAAAAAGAAGAATTTCCTCATGTCCTCTCTCATCCTTCTGCCAATTTTTATACAGATCAACTTATTGCAAGGTAGGTCCACTCAAAAGTTTGGCAGCAGGGAAGAAGCTGTTCTTGAGATGGTTGGCACATAACCTCAGACTTTTGTCAAAAGTCAAAGTACAATTACCATTGTTTATTTTTACAGGGAGCCAGTGGATGAGGTTCTACAGATACCTCCTTCATTATTAACATGTGGGGGTTGTCAACAGAATATTGGAGATCGTTATTTCCTGAAAGCTATCGATCAATATTGGCATGAAGATTGTCTGAGCTGTGACCTCTGTGGCTGTAGACTAGGTGAAGTGGGTCGGAGACTGTATTATAAACTGGGCAGAAAGCTTTGTCGAAGAGATTACCTCAGGTATGACAGATTTATTTGTATTTTCTTTCTATTTTAATGCAGAAATCCTGTTACCTGAAATCAAAGCTTTTTACCTGAAAAAATCTATAACTGATATAAATTTAAACTCTGTAGTGTGATTGATTCCCATAAATGAATTGGGTGAGTTACATTTAGGGGTGCCCTTCCCATGATGCAGAAATGTAACAATAATATTCCCTTGTGATCAGTGCCATTTATTCTTTCCTTTCATTCATCAGTCTCTTCAAACTGCATTTTTTTATTCATTTGTGGGACGTAGGCATTTATTGCCCATCCCTAGTTGCTCTTGAGGAGGTAGTAATGGGCTGCCACTTTGAATCGCTGCAGTCCACGTGCTGTAGGTTGGCCCACAATATCATTAGGGAGGGAATTCCAGGATTTTTAGCCAGCAACTGCAAAGCAACAGCAATATATTTCCAAATCAGGATGGTGACTGGTTTGTAGGGAAACTGGCAGGTGGTGGTGTTCCCATTTATCTGCTGCCTTTGTCCTGCTGGATGGAAGTGGTCATGGGTTTGGTCATGGATCTTTGAATTATGCCTTGTAGATATACACACTGCTGTTACTGAGCATTGGTGGTGGAGAGAGTGGATGTTTGTAGCTGTGGTCCCAATCAAGTGGGGCTGCTTTGTCCTCGGTGTTGCTGGAGCTGCACCCATCCAGGCAAGTGGAGAATATTCCATCACACTCCTGACTTGTGCCTTGTAGATGGTGGACAGGCTCTGGAGAGTCAGGGGGTGTTATTCGTTGCAATATTCCTAGCTTCTGACTTGCTCTTTTTATCTGCACTGTATTTCTGTGCTGAATTCAGTTGAGTTTCTGGTCAATGGTAACCCAAAGATGTTGGCCTTGTTGCATTTGAGCATGGACTGCTTCAATACAGCTGTTTGCAGCTGTATAAGACCCTGGTCAGACCTCACTTGGAGTACTGTGTTCAGTTCTGGTCACTTCATTACAGAAAGGATGTGGAAGCCATTGAAAGGGTGCAGAGGAGCTTTACAAGGATGTTACCTGGATTGGGTGGCATGCCTTATGAGGATAGGTTGAGAGAGCTTGGTCTTTTCTCCTTGTAGAGGCAAAGGATGAGGGGTGACCTGATAGAGGTGTATAAGATGATGAGAGGTATTGATTGAGTGGATTCTGAGGCTTATTCCCAGGACTGAAATGGTCACTACGAGAGGACACAGGTTTAGGGTGCTGGGGAGCAGGTACAGAGGAGACGTCAGGGGTACGTTTTTCACTCGGAGGTGAAGTGGTGAGTGAGTGGAATCGGCTGCCTTCGGTGGTGGTGGAGGCGAATTAGTTAGGCTCTTTTAAGAGACTTCTGGATGAGTATATGGGACTTAATAGATTTGAGGGTTATAGGTAAGCCTAGTAGGTAGAGATATGATCAGCACGACTTGTGGGCCGAAGGGCCTGAATGTACAGTAGTTTTTTTATGATTGTGTAATATCTGAGGAGTCGTGAATGGTGCTGAACATTGTGCAATCATCAGAGAACATCCCCTCTTCTCATCTTATGACGGATGGAAGGATAAAGCAGCTGACATTACCCTGACGGGCTCCTGTGGGGATGTCCTGGAATTGAGATGACTGACCCTCCACAACGTCAACTATTTTGCTGTGTACCAGGTATGACTTCAACCAGTGGAGAATTTGCCCCATGATACCCATTGATCCCAGTTTTGCTAAGGCTCCTTGATACTGCACTCAGTCAAATGCAGCTTTGATGTCAAAGGCTGTCACTCTCACCTCACCTCTGGAATTAAGCTCTTTTGTCCGTGTTTGATCCAAGGCTCTAATGAGGTCAGGTACTGAGTGACGCTGGTGAAAGCCAAACTGGGCGTCACTGCGCAGGTAAGAACAAAGAAAATTATAGCGTAGAATGGGCCCTTTGGCCTTTTTAAGCCTGCATCGATCATGCTGCCCAACTGAACTAAAACCCCTTCCCCTTCCGGGGACCAGATCCCTCCATTCCCATCCTATTCATGTATTTGTCAAGGTGCCCCTTAAGTCACTATTGTATCCGCTTCCACTACCACCTCCGGCAGTGAGTTCCAGGCACCCACCACCCTCCGTGTGCTTGCCTCGTACATCTTGTTTAAACTTTGCCCTTCACACTTTAAACCTGTGCTCTCTAATAATTGACTCTTCCACCCTAGGAAAAAGCTTCTGACTATCCACTCTGTCCATGCCCCTCATAATGTTGTAGACTTCTATCAGGTCACCTCTCAACTTCTGTCATTCCAGTGAGAATGAACCAAATTTCTCCAACCTCTCCTCATAGCTAATGCCCTCCATACCAGGCAACATCCTGGTAAATCTTTTCTGTACCCTCTCCAAAGCCTCCACATCCTTTAGTAACATGGCGACCAGAATTGAACACTATATTCCAAGTGCAGCCTAACTATAGTTCTATAAAGCTGCAACATGACTTGCCAATTTTTAAACTCAATGCCCCTTCAGATGAGGGCAAGCATGCCGTATGCCTTCTTGACTACCCTCTCCACCTGTGTTGCCACTTTCAGTGACCTGTGTACCTGTACAACCAGATCCCTCTGCCTATCATTACTCTTAAGGGTTCTGCCATTTACTGTATATTTCCCATCTGTATTAGACCTTCCAAAATGCACTACCTCAAATTTGTCCAGATTAAATTCCCATCTGTCATCTCTCTGCCCAAGTCTCCAACTGATTTATATCCTGCTGTAGCCTTTGATGGTTCTTATCACTCTCCACAATTCCACCAATCTTTGCGTCATCTGCAAACTTACTTATCAAACCAGTTATATATATGATTTGAAGGAGAGTATAATACAAAGGTCCCTGCACTGATCCCTGAGGAATGCCACTTGTTACAAGCCTCCAATCAGAAATGCACCCTTCCACTGCTCCCTCTGTCTTCTATGACTGAGTCAGTTTTGTAGCCACCTTGTCAGTTCACCCCTATCCAGTGTGACTTCACCTCAATGAGCAGTATGGATAACTTGGGCCAAAGGGCCTGTTTTGATGCTGTAAACTTCTATGACCCTATGACCTTCTATACGAATCTGCCATGAGGGACCCTGTCAAAGTCCATGTCAACAACATCCACTGCCCTACCCTCATCAATCATCTTTGTCACTTCCTTGAAAAACTCGATCAAGTTAGTGAGACAAGAACTTCCCTTCGTAAAACCTTGTTGCCTCTTGCTATTCTGTCCACTTATTTCCAAGTGAGAGTAAATCCTGTCTCGAAGAATCCTCTCCAATAATTTCCTTACTACTAATGTAAGGCTCACCAGCCTGTAATTACCTGGATTATTCTTGCTACCCTTCTAAAACAAAGGAACAACATTGGCTATTCTCCAATCCTCTGGGACCTCCCCTGTAATCACAATGTGGAGGTGCCAGCATTGGATTGGGGTAAGCACAGTTAGAAGCCTCACAACACCAGATTAAAGTCCAACAGGCTTATTTGGTAGTAAATGCCACTAGCTTTCGGGGTTTGCCTCTTGGTTAGCCAGTGAGGATACAGAGATTTTCTCTCGGGGCCCCATTAATTTTCTCCCTTGCCTCTCTCAGTATAAGAACATAAGAACATAAGAAATAGGAGCAGGAGTAGGCCATCTGGCCCTTCGAGCCTGCCCCGCCATTCAATAAGATCATGGCTGATCTGTCGTGACTCAGCTCCACCTTCCCGCCCTATTTTGGGATACATCCCATCAGGCCCAGGGGGCTTGTCCACCCAAATGTTTAATAAGACTTCCAGTACCTCCTTTTTACTCTCAACATGACCCAAACTATCTACATGCTCTTCCCCAGACTCATCATTCACCAAGTCCTTCTCTTTGGTGAATACTGATGCAAAATACTCATTTAATACATAAGAACATAAGAAGTAGGAGCAGGAGTAGGCCATCTGGCCCTTCGAGCCTGCCCCGCCATTCAATAAGATCATGGCTGATCTGTCGTGGCTCAGCTCCACCTTCCCGCCCTCTCCCCATAACCCTTAATCCCTTCTCTTATCAAAAACCCATATTTAGCGAGGCTGCCTCCACCACTTCAACGGGCAGAGAATTCCAGAGATTCACCACCCTTTGAGTGAAGAAGTTCCTCCTCAACTCTGTTCTAAACCGCCTCCCCTTTACCTTGAGGCTGTGCCCCCTAGTCCTACTGTCTTTTTTGAGCGGGAAGAGTCTCTCCACCTCTATCCTATCCATCCCATTCATCATCTTATACGTCTCAATGAGATCTCCCCTCATTCTTCTAAACTCTAACGAGTACAAGCCTAGTTTATTCAACCTCTCCTCATAGCTCAATCCCCTCAACTCCGGTATCAGCCTAGTAAACCTCCTCTGCACTCCCTCCAGGGCCAAAATATCCTTGCGCAGGTGCGGTGCCCAAAACTGCACACAGTGCTTCAGCTGCGGCCTCACCAATGCCCTGTACAGCTGCAGCAAGACCTCCCTACTTTTATATTCAATCACCCTCGCTATGAAGGACAGCATCCCATTCGCCTTCCTGACCACCTGCTGCACCTGCAAGCTGGGTTTTTGCGACTCATGCACAAGGACCCCGAGGTCCCTCTGCACCGTCGCCTGCTGCAGTTTTTCGCCACGTAAATAATAGTCCTTCCTACCATTCCTCCTACCAAAGTGGACCACCTCACACTTGCCAACATTAAATTCCATTTGCCATTTCCTGGCCCATTCGCCCAGCCTATCTAGATCCTTCTGCAGACTCTCCACACCCTCCTCACAATTTGCCTTTCCCCCAATCTTGGTGTCATCAGGAAATTTCGACACCCTGCACTCGGTTCCCTCCTCCAGATCATCTATATAAATGGTAAATAAATAAATAAATGGTAAATACATCGCCCATTTCCTCTGGCTCCACATATAAGATTCCCTCCCCTGACCTTGAGTGGGCCAGCCCTCTCCCTGGTTACCCTCTTGCTCTTTATATATAAAGACCATAAGACATAGGAGCAGAATTAGGCCACTTGGCCCATTGAGTCTGCTCTGCCATTCAATCATGGTTGATATTTTTATCATGCCCTTTCCCCATAATCTCTGATCCCCTTAGTCAAGAATCTATCTCTGTCTTAAAGACACTCAATGACCTGGCCTCCACAGCCTTCTGTGGCAAAGAGTTCCATAGATTCACCACTCTCTGGCTGAAGAAATTCCTCTTCATCTCTGTTTTAAAGGATCGTCCCTTTAGCCTGAGGTTTTGCTCTCTGGTTCCAGCTTTTTCTACTAGTGAAAACATCCTCTCCCCATCCACTCTATTCAGGCCTCGCAGTATCCTGTAAGTTTCAATAAGATCCCCCCTCACCCTTCTAAACTCCAATGGGTACAGACCCAGAGTCCTCAATTGTTCCTATACGAACAGTATGTATAAAAAGCCATGGGATTTTCCTTAACTGGATGGCCAATGACTTTTCATGACCTCTTTTAGCCCTCCTGGCTCCTTGCTTAAGTTCCTTGTATTCCATTTTTGCTTTGTGTTCCCAGCCTCCTAGTCTTGACAAATGCTTCCTTTTTCTTTTTGACTAGGCTCACAATATCTCTCGTTATTCAACGTTCCCAAAACTTGGCACACTTATCCTTCATCCTTACAGGAATGTGCTGGTTTTGAATTCCTATCAACTTACACTTGAAAGCTTCCCACATGCCAGATGTTGATTTGCCTCGAACATCTGCCCCCAATCGACATTCTTCAGTTCCTGCCTAATATTGCTAAGCAGGTGCTGCTTGATAGCGCTGTCGATGACCCCTTCCATCACTTCACTGAAGTTCGAGAGTACGCTGGGCAGTAATTGGTCGGGTTGGATTTGTCCTGCTTTTTCTGTACAGGACATACCTGGGCAATTTTCCATATTAGGACAAAGAATAACACAGCACGGGAAATAGGCCCTTCGGCCCAACGGGCCCACACCGCTATTTTGACATTGAGTGCCCTCCTCTACCCATGATCTTTGTCTACACCTATTGGGGAAGATTGAGGGAAGACTAATTTAGGGACAATTTGTTACACCAATCAGCCTAAGAGCATGTTTCTGGGATGTGGGAGGAAACCGGAGGACCTGGAGAAAACCCATGCCATCACGGGGAGAATGTGCAAACCCCCGCAGACACTGGCCCAAATCCATGTATCTGCACAGCAAACAGTGATAGTCACTGAGCTGTCGTGTTGCCCGTCAGTTGGTCCAGTTTAAGCGAACACTCACTGAAACATATAAGATGATTAGAGGTTTAGACAGGGTAGATAGTGATAGCCTTTTTCCTAGGGTGGAGAAAGCTAACACGAGGGGGCACGATTTTAAATTAAGGGGGGGTAGTTATAGGACAGATGTCAGGGGTAGGTTCTTTACCCAGAGGGTGGTGAGGGACTGGAATGCCCTGCCAGCTGCAGTTGTAAATGCACCTAGTTTGGGGGCGTTTAAAAGATCTGTGGATAGGTTTATGGATGAAAAGGGATTGGTTTAGGCTAGTGGGTCATTGTTTTGTAACTGGTCGGCGCAACATCGTGGGCCGAAGGGCCTGTTCTGCGCTGTAATGTTCTATGTTCTATGTTCTAACGACGTAAAGTGCTAGGCAACTCTCGAAGAGCAGCCCTCGCACGACCCACCGCGTGTCTGCCCCTTGTTGGACAACAAGGTGGACCGAATCACCTATGAAGTAAAAGAAAAGACATCAATAAACATGCAAAACTTAGACAGACATTTACGGAATCCCCAGAAGTGCAGAAATAAAGCAAGTGAGCCATGAAATGCGTTGGAAGGTCCATAGGAATCAATTGATTCCCAGGGACGTCCCAAAGCTTTTGATCTTTATTTAGAAAAATCTCCTGTATCCCTTCATCTCTAGTCCGCTCATGTACCTGTCTAAGTAAACCTTAAACAATCCCAGCGTGCCTGCCTCCACCACCCTACTTGGCAGTGCATTCCAGGCCCCCACCACCCTCTGCATGAAAAACTCCTGTCTCTCTCTCGGTCCCTGTGGTCTCTCTCTCTCGGTCCCTGTGGTCTCTCTCTCTCGGTCCCTGTGTCTCTCTCTCTCGGTCCCTGTGTCTCTCTCTCTCGGTCCCTGTGTCTCTCTCTCTCGGTCCCTGTGTCTCTCTCTCTCGGTCCCTGTGTCTCTCTCTCTCGGTCCCTGTGTCTCTCTCTCTCGGTCCCTGTGTCTCTCTCTCTCGGTCCCTGTGTCTCTCTCTCTCGGTCCCTGTGTCTCTCTCTCTCGGTCCCTGTGTCTCTCTCTCTCGGTCCCTGTGTCTCTCTCTCTCGGTCCCTGTGTCTCTCTCTCTCGGTCCCTGTGTCTCTCACCAGCAATTTCATCCCTCATCCCCCTAAGCAGCCTGGGATAAATGCCATCAGGCCCCGGAGCTTTATCAGTTTTAATTCTACCTAAAAACCCTAACACTTCCTCCCTTGTAATAGATATTTCCTCTAACGGGTCAACAACTCCCTCCAAGACAGTACTTGACACCAGGTTCCCCTGCTTCGTGAATACTGACGCAAAGTATTCATTCAGGATCACCCCCATTCCCTCGGACTCTAAGCACAGTTCCCCTCCTCTGTCCCCAAGAGGACCAGTTTTTCCTCTAACCACCTTTTTATTCCTAACATAGGAGTAAAATGCTTTTGGATATTGTTGGGTAGATGCCAGTGTTGTAACTGTACTGGAAGAGCGTGGCTAGTGGAGTGGCAAGTCTGGGGCGCAAGTCTTCAGTACTATTGCTGGAATGTTCTCAGGGCCCATTGCCTTTGCAGTATCCAGTATCTCCAACGGTTTCTTGATATCACGGGGAGCAAATTGAACTGGCTGGAGGCTGGTGTCTGAGATGCTGGGGACCACTGGAGGAGGTCGAGATGGATCATCCACTTGGCACTTCTGGCTGAAGATTGCTGCGAATACTTCGGTCTTATCTTTTGCACTGATTGCTGGGCTCTTCCATCATTGAGGATGGGGATATTTGTGGAACCTCCTCCTTCACTGAGTTGTTTAATTGTCCACCACCAGTCACGACTAGATGTGACAGGACTGCAGAGTTTGGATCTGATCTGTTGGTTGTGGGATCACTTAGCTCTGTCTATCACTCTATTTATGCCATTTGGTATGCAAGTAGTCCTGTTTGGTAGCTTTGCCAGGTTAACACCTCATTTTTAGGTATGACTGATGCTGCTCCTAGCATGCTCTCCTGCACTCCAGTGAACCAGGGTTGATCCCCTGGCTTGATGATAATGGTTGAGTTATCACCAGACTGGCACAGTGGTTAGCACTGCTGCCTCTCAGCATCAAGTCCGGTTTCAGTTGCTGGCTTGGGTCACTGTTTATATGGAGTTTGCACATTCTTCCCAAGTCTTGTGGATTTCCTCTGGGTGCTCCAGTTTCCCCCCACTGTCTGAAAGATGTGCTGGTTTGTTCATTCACCTGAACAGGTGACTAGACGAATTTCACAGCAACTTCATTGCAGTGTTAATGTCAGCCTTACTTGTGACTAATAAGTAGACTTTAAACTTTTTTATGAGTTGGCGATATGCTGGGCCAGGAGGTTACAGATTGGCTGGAGTGCAGTTCCGCTGCTCTTGATGGCCCACAGCACCTCATTGTTAGATCTGTTCAAAGTCTGTCCCATTTAGCACAGTGATGGAGGTTATTTTTTACTGTGAAGACAGGACTTCTTCAAATCTCTGTGCCATCAGCAACACTGATCAGACGATGCCTAAGTATCTGCAGCTTTTGGGAGTCAGTGGCATAGTAGTATTGTCACTGGATTAGCTGTCCAGAGACCCGGGGCAAAACTCTGGGGACTTGGGTTCGATTCCTACCAAGGCAGATGGTGAAAATCTGGAATTAAAAGTCTAATGATGACCATGAAACTATTGTTGATTGTCATAAAAACACACCTGGTTCACTCATGTTCCTTTAGGGAAGGAAATCTGCCATCTTCGTTTGGTCTGACCGACATCTAACTCCAAATCCACAGCAATGTAGTTGACTCTTAAATGCCCTTTAGCAATGGGCAATAAACATTGGTCTATCCAATGATGCTCACATCCCATGAATGAATATATAAAAAACTTGACACAGACCCAAACTGAATGGAGAATTAATTTTAACATTTTCTAGGACATCCAAGGCTCCATCACTCAAGAAGTCAAAATGATGTGACACTCCAGGCAAAAGGGAACTGCAGCCAGATATGATGTCTGCCTTGGGGAGTTGGTTAACTCCGTTGGCATAGTGGCTAGTTTGTGATGCAATGATGCCAACAATGTGGGTTCAATTCCTGTACCGGCTGAGGTTATTCATGAAGACTCCACCTTCTCAACCTTGTCCCTCGCCTGTGATGTGTGATCCTCAAGTGCGTAGGTTAGAGGGATTAGTGGGTAAATATGTAAGGATATGGGAGTAGGGCCCAGGTGGGATTGTGATTGGTGCAGACTCGGTGGGCCAGATGGCCTGTCTGTGCACTGTAGGCTTTCTGTGATTCTAGTCAGCTCTCCTTCTCAGAGGGGAGAACAGCTTATGGTCACCTGGGATTATAGAACATAGAACATAACAGCGCAGAACAGGCCCTTCGGCCCACGATGTTGCGCCGACCAGTTACAAAACAATGACCCACTAGCCTAAACCAATCCCTTTTCGTCCATAAACCTATCCCCAGATCTCTTAAACGCCCCCAAACTAGGTGCATTTACAACTGCAGCTGGCAGGGCATTCCAGTCCCTCACCACCCGCTGGGTAAAGAACCTACCCCTGACATCAGTCCTATAACTACCCCCCCTTAATTTAAAGTCGTGCCCCCTCGTGCTAGCTTTCTCCATCCTAGGAAAAAGGCTATCACTATCTACCCTGTCTAAACCTCTAATCATCTTATATGTTTCAATGAGGTCCCCTCTTAGCCGCCTTCTTTCCAGCGAAAACAACCCCAAATCTCTCAGTCTCTCCTCATAGGATCTCCCCTCCATACCAGGCAACATCCTGATAAACCTCCTCTGCACCCTCTCCAAAGCCTCCACATCCTTCCTGTAATGTGGGGACCAGAACTGCACACAAAACTCCAAGTGTGGCCGCACCAGAGTTGTGTACAGTTGCATCATGACGCTGCGACTCCTAAATTCAATCCCCCTACCAATAAACGCCAAGACACCGTATGCCTTCTTAACAACCTTATCTACTTGATTCCCAACTTTCAGGGATCTATGTACATATACACCTAGATCCCTCTGCTCCTCCACACTATTCAAAGTCCTCCCGTTAGCCCTATACTCAACACATCTGTTATTCCTACCGAAATGAATTACCTCACACTTCTCCACATTAAACTCCATCCGCCACCTCGCAGCCCAGCTCTGCAACCTTTCTAAGTCACCCTGCAAACTATGACACCCTTCCTCACAATCTACCACACCTCCGACTTTGGTGTCATCAGCAAACTTACTAATCCAACCAACTATACCCTCATCCAGATCATTAATAAAAATTACAAACAGCAGTGGCCCCAAAACAGATCCCTGAGGCACACCACTCGTAACCGAACTCCATGACGAATATTTACCATCAACCACCACCCTCTGTCTCCTATCTGCTAGCCAATTCCTGATCCAATTACCTAGATCACCCCCAATCCCATACATCTGCATTTTCTGCAGAAGCCTACCATGGTGAACCTTATCAAACGCCTTGCTAAAATCCATATACACCACATCAACTGCCTTACCCCTATCCACCTCTTTGGTCACTTTCTCAAAGAACTCGATAAAGTTAATAAGGCACGACCTACCCGCTACAAAACCATGCCGACTGTCTCTAATCAACTCATTACTCTCCAAATAACTATAAATCCTGTCTCTAATAATCCTTTTCAAAACCTTACCCACCACAGAAGTAAGACTCACCGGTCTATAATTCCCAGGGAAGTCTCTTCTCCCCTTCTTAAACAATGGGACAACATTTGCTGTCCTCCAATCTTCCGGTACTATACCAGAGACCAACGACGACCTGAAGATCAGAGCCAGAGGCTTCGCAATCACCTCTCTTGCCTCCCAAAGAATCCTAGGGTAAATCCCATCCGGACCAGGGGACTTATCTATTTTCAAACCCCCTAAAATATCCAGCACATCCCCCGTATCAACTGCAATACTATCTATTTTACACCCCTGCATCCCAGTGTCCTCCTCAGCTACGTTCATGTCCCCTTGCGTGAACACCGAAGAGAAATATTGGTTCAACGCCTCTCCAATCTCCTCCGGTTCCACACACAACTTCCCTCCACTGTCTGTAACTGGCCCTAATCTTGCCCTAACCAACCTTCTGTTCTTGACATACCTGTAAAACGCCTTGGGGTTCTCCTTAATCCTATCAGCCAAAGTCATCTCATGTCCTCTTTTAGCCCTTTTCAACTCCCTCCTAGCCAATCTAAAACTTTCTAATGCACTACCTGAGCCCTCAAGCCTCATCCGAACATAAGCCTCCTTTTTCTTCCTAACCAATGAATCAACTTTTTTAGTGCACCACGGTTCCCTGGGCCTACCAAATCCTCCTTGCCTGACAGGGATATATCTATCACAGACCCGCAATAGCTGCTCCTTGAAAAATCTCCACATCTCGGATGTTCCCAATCCCTGTAATCTCCTAGTCCAACCAATCCTTCCTAATTCTCTTCTAATAGCCTCATAATTACCCTTCCCCCAGCTGAAACTACTGACCCGAGGTTCATGCCTATCCCTTTCCATCACTAAGGTGAACGTAATCGAATTGTGGTCACTATCCCCAAAATGCACACCAACTTCCAAGTCTAGCACCTGGTCTGGCTCATTACCCAGCACCAAATCCAATATAGCCTCACCTCTAGTCGGCCTATCTACATACTGAGTCAAAAAACCTTCCTGCACACTTTGAACAAAAACTGACCCCTCTAACGAGCTAGAGCTATAGCAATTCCAATCAACATGAGTAAAGTTAAAGTCCCCCATAACAATTACCCTATTACTTTCACTCCTAACCAGGATCGTCTCTGCAATCCTTTCCTCAACCTCTCTAGAACTTTTTGGAGGTCTATAAAAGACTCCCAACAGGGTGACCTCTCCTCTCCTATTTCTAATCTCCGCCCATACTACCTCAACAGACAAGTCCTCATCAAACTTCCTCTCTGACACTGTGATACAGTCCTTGACCAATAATGCTACCCCATCCCTCCTTCTACCTACTCCGACTAAAGCATTTGTATCCCGGGACCTGCAACAACCATTCCTGCCCCTGCTGTATCCAAGTCTCTGAAATGACCACAACATCAAAGTCCCAGGTACTGGTCCATGCTGCAAGTTCATCTACCTTATTGCGAATACTCCTCGCGTTAAAGTAAACGCATTTCAAACCCTGCTCCGCCCCTCCCCCACGATGCCGTGCATTGCATCTATGCCCCCCTCACTTTCACCCCCTCTACTCAGGATCCCACCCCCCCTCTGAATCAGTGATTATGGTGATTATGTTACCACCTTTTAGCTAATATTAAGAGCAGAAACCTTGACTAAAGCTGGAACAATATATTTCAGCACCAAAATTAGTGGGTTTTTTATTCGTTTATGTGAAGCATCACTGGCTAGGCCAACATTTTTGGCCCTTCTTAATTGCCCTTGAGAAGGTGGCGGTGAATAGCCTTCTTGAACTGTTGCAGTTGATGTGTAGGTATAGCCACGGTGCTGTTGGCTCTCAAATGCTGAGGTCCTCTATTGTTTCTTTTTTCTGCTGATCAATGGCTATCCATTTGATCAAATACAGATTTAATAGTATGCTTCACTGTTTCTAATGCTTTAGGCTAACTTCCTTTTATTCCTCTCAGGTTATTTGGTCAAGATGGACTTTGTTCTGCCTGTGACAAGCGAATCCGAGCCTATGAAATGACAATGCGCGTCAAAGACAAGGTTTACCACCTGGAGTGTTTTAAATGTGCAGCTTGTCAGAAACATTTCTGTGTTGGAGACAGATATCTGCTCATCAACTCAGACATTGTCTGTGAACAAGACATTTACGAATGGACTAAACTCAATGGAATGATCTAGAATTATATCTGATACTCTGTACTCATAGTAATTGTGTATATATGAATTCACTGTTTTGTAAGAAACTGTAAATGTTAAGGATTTGTACAGATATTTTATTAACACAAGCTGTGAAGGTTGCATTTATGTACTCAATTTACTGTGAACTATTAACTTTTGCTTCATAAAGAAATGGAAATGAATGTCAACTTATTATTTGACGAAAACTTACTCTTCAAATAAATTAAATAACTGCTCGGTTTTGATTCTGTCAGGAACCTCCTAGTTGGTTCCGCACCTCATCATAGCCTTCAGTTTCAGGTGGCAAGACAAGATTTGATGAGAGTTGGGGGTGTTTTCCTTAGTTAGCATTCACCTCAGTACTTTTTTTATGTTATAGGATATGGGTGTCACGGGCTAGACCAGTATTTATTGTCTATCCCTAATTGTCCTTATTATGATGGTGAGCTGCTTTCTGGAACTGCTGTAGTCCACCTGTTGAAAGTAGTGCTGTTAAAAAGGGAGTTCCAAGATCTTGACCCAGTGACGGTGAAGAAAAGGCATTTTAGTTCAAAATCAAGTTAATGTAGGACTTGAAGGGAACCTTAAGTGATGATGCTCAGTAAAGTTTTTAACATGGAGAAATGTGAGGTAATGCATTTAAGGTTAAACAGTTATAGGGAATACACAATAAATGGGAATATACTAAGAGAGATAGATGAAGTGAGAGATCTTGGTGTACAAGTACACAGGCCCCTAAAGGCAGCAGCCCAAGTACATAAGGTTGTAAAGAAGGCAGGTGGAATGCTCTCTTTCATTGGCAGGGGTATAGAATATAAAAGTTAGGATATAATATTGGAATTGTATAAAACACTGGTGAAGCCATACTAGAGCATTGTGTGTAGTTCTGGTCACAATGTCACAGGCTGGACGTAACTGCTCTGGAGAGAGCAGAGGACGTTTACAAGATTATTGCCAGGGCTAGGGAAGTATAGCTAGGAGGAGAGAGTGGATAAGTTGGGGTGATTTTTCTAGGAGCAAAGAAGCCTGAGGGATGACTTGATTGAGGTGTACAAAACTGAGTGGAAGAGATAGAATGGCGAGGATACAATCGTTTCCCTTGGAGGGGAATCCTCGAACCAGGGGATGTAGATTCAGGACATATAAATATTTTGAAGAAAATGGACTAGTTAGTGACAGGCAGCATAGTTTTGTATGAAGGTCATATCTCACCAACTTGAATGTTTTGAACAGCTGACAAAGGTAATTGACAAGGGAAGGGATGTGGATATAGTTTATATAGACTTCAGTAAGATGTTTGACAAGGTCCCCATAAGCTAGACAGTTACATGGCTAAGAAGGGTATAGAGGGATATGCTCAAATGTGCACAATTGGAACTAGGATTTTTTTAAAAAGGGCTACATGGACAAATTGGGCTGAAGAGCCTGTTTCAATGCTGTAAATCTCTATGATGCTATTGGCAGACTGGTACAGAAACTAAAATCACATGGGATTTGGGGTGGGATTGGATATAGAATTGATTATAGGAGACAGAGTAGCAATGGAAGGATGTTTTTCAGAATGGAAAGGTGTAGCTAGTGGTGTTCCACAAGGATCAGTGCTGGGACCTCTGCTGTTTGTAGTACATAAATAATCTGGAGGAAAATGTGGTGTGTTTGATTATTGCTGGGGATTGTCAGAGGATACAATAGGATATCGATAGCACAGAAATGGCAGAGAGAATTTAACCTGGACAAATGGGAGGTGATGCATTTTGGAGGATCAAATGTCAGTGTGAATTATACTCCAATGGCAAAACCCTTAGGAACATTAACATACAGAGGGCCCTGGGTGTGCAGGTCCACAGTTCCCTAAAAGTGGCAACACGGGTGGCCAAAGTGATTAAGAAAGCATAAAGCATGCTTCCCTTCATCAGCTGGGGCAATGAATACAAGAGTTGGGAAATCATGTTGTATAAAACCTTGGTTAGGCCACATTTGGAGTATTCCATGCTGTTCTGGTCACCACACTACCAGACGGACATGAAGGCTTTGGAGAGAGTGCAAAGAAGGTTCACCAGGATGTCGCCTGGTCTTGAGGGTGTTAGAACATAGAACACTACAGCACAAACAGGCCTTTCGGCCCACGAGTTGCGCCAATCACATCAACACCTACCAACCTACAGACCTATCTATAACCCTCAATCTCATTAAACCCCATATACTCATCCAGAAGTCTTTTAAAAGACCCCAGCGAATTCGCCTCCACCACCACTGACGGCAGCCGATTCCATTCACTCACCACCCTCTGAGTGAAAAACTTACCCCTAACATCACCTCTGTACTTCCCACCCCGCACCTTAAATCTGTGTCCTCTCGTAGCAACCATTTCAACCCGGGGAAATAGCCTCTGAGAGTCCACCCTATCTATTCCTCTCAGCATCTTGTAAACTTCTATCAGGTCGCCTCTCAACCTTCGTCTCTCCAGGGAAAAGAGTCCCAGCTTCCTCAACCTAACTTCGTAAGGCATGCCTCCCAGTCCAGGCAACATCCTTGTAAATCTCTGTACCCTCTCAATAGCTTCTACATCTTTCCTATAGTGAGGCGACCAGAAGTGCGCACAATACTCTAAATGAGGCCTGACAAGGATCTTATAAAGTTGCAGCATTACCTCCCGACTCCTAAACTCAATCCCTAGATTAATGAAGGCCAGTACACCATACGCCTTCTTGACCACCTCCTCCACCTGCGAGGCTGATTTAAGAGTCCTGTGGACCCGGACCCCTAGATCCTTCTGCTCTTCAACACTACTCAGACTTCTGCCCTTGATAGTGTACTCGTTCATCCCGTTGGTTCTGCCAAAATGGACGACTACGCATTTATCCGTGTTGAAGTCCATCTGCCACTTCTCCGCCCAGTCCTGCATCCTATCTATGTCCTGCTGCAACTTTTGCCATCCTTCCAGACCATCCACAACACCACCGACCTTCGTGTCATCAGCGAACTTACTTACCCATCCCTCCACTTCCTCATCCAGGTCATTTATGAAAATGACAAACAACAAGGGTCCCAGAACAGATCCTTGAGGCACTCCGCTGGTGACTGACCTCCATTCAGAAAAAGCCCCATCCACAACCACTCTCTGCCTTCTGCAGGCAAGCCAGTTCTGGATCCACAAGGCCAAAGACCCTTGGATCCCATGCCCTCTCACCTTCTCAAGAAGTCTTGCATGGGGGACCTTATCAAACGCCTTGCTGAAGTCCATGTACACTACGTCCACGGCACTTCCTTCGTCAATGTGTTCAGTCACATTATCGAAGAACTCAACTAGACTTGTAAGGCACGACCTGCCCTTGACAAATCCATGCTGACTATTCCTGATCATGTCAAACCTCTCCAAATGTTCGTAAATCTTGTCCCTCAGAAGCCTCTCCATCAGCTTACCAACCACTGAGGTCAGACTCACCGGTCGGTAATTTCCCGGGCTATCTCTATTCCCTTTCTTGAAAATAGGAACTACATCCGCAATCATCCAATCCTCCGGAACCTCTCCCGTCTCCATTGACGACGCAAAGATCATCGACAGGGGCTCTGCAATCTCTTCCCTCACCTCCCACAGTATAGTGTTGACTATAAGGAACAGTTAATTAAGCTAGGATTGTTTTTACTGGAAAGATGGAGACTGTGGGGAGACCTGATAGAGGTCTACAAAATTATGAGAGGCATAGACAGGGTGGATAGACAGAAGCTTTTTCCCAGAGTGGATGTGTCAATTACTGGAGAGACACAGGTTCATGATGAGAGGGGGAAAGTTTAAAGGAGATGTGTGGGGGAAGTTTTTCACGAAGTGTGTGGTGGGTGCCTGGAATGCGCTGCTGGAGGAGGTGGTGGAAGCAGGCGCAATAGCAATCTCTAACAGGCGTCTGGAAGAGTACATGAATAGGGAGGGAATAGAGGGATACGGACCGAGTAAGATCCAAAGGTATTTTGCAATTAGTTTGACTGTCATGATCAGTATAGGCTTGGAGGGCTGAAGGGCCTGTTCCTATGCTGTACTTTTCTTTGTCCTTTATTCTAAGATAATTGGCAGAAAGTGTAGAGGGGACCTGAGGAAGAACTTTTTATGCAGAGGGTGGTGGGTGTCTGGAATTCGCTGCCCAAATTGGTGGTGAAGGCAGAGACACTAAACTTTTTTAAAAAGTAACTGGATCTGTACTTTAAATGCTCTAAGCTACAGAGCAATGGGCAGGGTACATGAAGGTGGGATTAGGGCACCTGGTGTCCTGGAGCTGGAATGAACAAGATGGGCTGAATGGTCTTTGTGCTATAACTTTTTCTGGCTGTATGGCAGTACCATGTGTCTGCTTTCCTTGTCCGCTATACAATGAACAGTATAATCTCGAATTCCTCATGCCTTGCAGCCATATCTGCAACAGATAGATTGGTGAGGATAAGTTCAAATAGTTTTTCCCTCTTGTTGCTTTGCTAACCATTTACACAGGTATAGTCTGACAGATAAAGCCTCCAGAACTCAACTAATTCAGTCAGTAGTTGTTCCACACAGCCACACAATATGATGAAAATTGAAGCCAACTCCCTTCTCTCACCCAGAATATGTTTGTGCCCTTAGTGTTCTCACTCGTGTTCAACATGGAGGAGTTGTGATTCATTAGATGACTGAGTGGGGTTGATGTTGGAGGGAATCAGCAGGAGGTTTCCTTATTCATGTTGAACCAAATGCTGTGAAGTTTCATGGGATCTGAGTAAATGTGGAGAACTCCCAGATTCACTTCCTCCTAACTGGATAGTAATCTGCTGTTATCTCTGGTGGGTCTGCCTGCTAATGGAACAGGACATATTTTCGAAATGAGCTACTGATATCTGGGACATCGACTGGAATATCCCTAGGGTAAGGGGTTTGGATGGGGAGGAGTTTGTTAGGTGTGTTCAGGAGGGTTTCCTGACACAGTATGTGGACAAGCCTACGAGGGGAGAGGCTGTGCTCGATCTGGTACTGGCGAATGAACCTGGACAGGTGTCAGATCTCTCGGTGGGAAAGCAGCTTGGGGATAGCTGCAGCCATAACTCAGTGAGTATAACTACATCAGCCTGTTCATTGACTAGTCTGAGGGACAACTCTTCTCATTCTCAAACAGATCTCCAGATGTCACTGAGTAGAGTCAACTGGCCTTTCTCATGCCATAGGCACATGGTTTAGCAAGACCATTCCAGAGGACAGTTAATCGCCAAGCATATTGCCCTGGTTTAGGATTCCATGTCAGTCAGACAGGACCAGGATGGCAGATTTCCTTCCCTGTGGGACATTAGTGAAGTTCATGGATTTTTGTGACAATCTGATTGTTTCACGGGCACCTTCATTAAGGATTGCTTCGTAGTTCAAATCCTCTCAGCTGTCAATGTGGACTTTTGATTTATGTCTGTAGATATTTGGCAAGCTCTCTGGATCATTTCTCCTGTTGGCTAACCTCTATGCTACCATACCTGATATGTACAGTACAATATATGACATAAAGGAGCCGAAGAAAATGGGTCAGTTCTGGTCAAGGAGAAAACTCTGCTTTGCTGATTAAAGGTAGGAGGCCAATCATTGTAAAACCAGAGCTTTGCTGCAAGACTTTAAGAAACATAAGAACATAAGAAATAGGAGCAGGAGTAGGCCATCTGGCCCTTCGAGCCTGCCCCCCATTCAATAAGATCATGGCTGATCTGTCGTGTCTCAGTTCCACTTTCCAGCTGTCTCCCCATAACCCTTAATTCCCTTGCCTACCAAAAACCTATCTACCCGTGTCTTAAATATATTTAGCGAGGCAGCCTCCACCTCATCAACGGGCAGAGAATTCCAGAGATTCACCACCCTTTGAGTGAAGAAGTTCCTTCTCAACTCCATTCGAAACTGCCCCCCCCTTTATCTTGAAGCTGTGCCCCCTAGTCCTACTATCCTTTCTGAGCGGGAAGAATCTCTCTACCTCTACCCTATCCATCCCCTTCATTATCTTATACGTCTCTATAAGAATACCCCCTCATCCTTCTAAACTCCAACGAGTACAAACCCAGTCTATTCAGCCTCTCTTCATAGTCCAACCCCCTCATCTCCGGTATCAGCCGAGTAAACCTCCTCTGTACTCCCTCCAAAGCCAAAATATCTTTGCGCAGGTGCGGCGCCCAAAACTGCACCCAGTACTCCAGCTGCGGCCTCACCAATGCCCTATACAGCTGCAGCAAGACCTCCCTACTTTTATATTCAATCCCCCTCGCTAAATATTTTTAAGAAACGGGTTGATGGGTTTTTGATAAGAGAAGGGATTAAGGGTTATGGGGAGAGGGCGGGAATGTGGAACTGAGCCACGACAGATCAGCCATGATCTTATTGAATGGCGGGGCAGGCTCGAAGGGCCAGATGGCCTACTCCTGCTCCTATTTCTTATGTTCTTATAAAGGCCAGCATCCCATTCGCCTTCCTGATCACCTGCTGCACCTGCAGGCTGGGTTTTTGCGACTCATGCACAAGGACTCCCAGGTCCCTCTGCACCGTAGCATGTTGCAGCTTTTCACCCTTTAAATAGTAATCCCTCCTACTATTATTCCTGCCAAAGTGGATAACCTCACACTTGCTAACATTGTACTCTAATTGCCAGGTCCTCGCCCACTCGCTCAGCCTATCCAGATCCCTCTGCAGACTTTCCACACCCTCCGCACAATTTGCTTTTCCACTCATCTTTGTGTCATCAGCAAATTTCATCACCCTACACTCAGCCCCCTCCTCCAGATCATCTATATAAATGGTAAATAGCTGAGGCCCCAGCACCGACCCCTGGGGCACTCCACTAGTCACCAACCGCCAATCCGAATAGCACCCATTGATACCAACTCTCTGCCTCCTATTTGACAGCCAATCCTCTATCCACGCTAACACCCTACCCTCAACTCCATGCCCCCTGACCTTCTGGAGCAACCTTTTGTGTGGCATCTTATCAAACGCCTTCTGGAAGCAGCATCTTCAACCCTGCCACCTTCAACTCTTCATCAATTACTTCCTGATTCTTCATTAGGTTAATTGTGGAACAGTTCACTAATGGCTTCCCAGTGTTTAGCTCTATTCACATCATGACATATCCATATTTAGGGTGTCAAAGTGGCACTTGAATGTAAAAGTCAGGTTGACAATGCTCCAACATTTAGGATTTTTCTGTTACTGTAGGTGCCTTCATTCTAAAGAAACATGCATAAGTCCAACAAATTATTGTTCAACTCATTTGTAAATCCTTGACAAATAAACAAGAATAAGAAGTCATTAAAGCAAAGGTGAGGTGAGAATGACAGCCCTTGACATCCTTTCACTCTTCACATATTTGTAGAACGCCTTGGGATTCTCCTTAATCTTACCTGCCAAGGCCTCCTCATGACTCCTCCTGGCTCTCCTAATTTCCTTTTTAAGCTCCTTCCTACAATTCATATGCTCCTCTAGATCCTTAACATCGCCTAGCTCTCTGAACCTTCTGTACGCCTTTCTTTTCTTTTTGACTAGGTTCATCACAACCTTCGTGCACCATGGTTCCCGTGCCGTACCAAAACCTCCCTGTCTCATTGGAACGTTGTCGTGCAGAGCTCCAGACAAACATTCCTTGAAAATCTGCCACCTTCCTTCAGTACTTTCCCCAAGAACACCTCCTTCCAATTCACTCATCTAATTTCCTGCCTGATGGTTTCATACTTCCCCTTACTCCAGATAAACACATTCCTAGCCTGCCTGATCCTATCTCTTTCCAATGTTATCGTGAAGGAGATAGAATTATAATCGCTATCCCCAAGATGCTCTCCCATCGAGAGATCTGTCCAGGTTCATTACCCAATACCAGATCGAGCACAGCCTTTCCTCTTGTAGGCTTATCCACATACTGTGTCAGGAAACCCTCCTGAACACACTTAACAAACTCCTCCCCATCCAAACCCCTTACCCTAGGGATATTCCCATCGATATTTGGGAAATTAAAGTCACCCATCACGACAACTGTTATTATTGCATCTCTCCAGGATCTGTTTCCCTATCTCCTCCTCAACAACCCTGTTACTGTTGGGTGGCCTACAGAAAACACCCAGTAAAGTTATTGACCCCTTCCTGTTCCGAACTTCCACCCGCAGAGACTCCGTAGACAATCCCTCCACGGCGTCCACCTTCTCTACAACCATGATATTATCCCTGATCAACAGTGCCACTCCCCCACCTCTTTTGCCTCCATCCCTGTCCCTCCTGAAACATCTGAAACCTGGCACCTGAAGTACCCAGTCCTGTCCCTGAGACATCAAGTCTCTGTAATGGCCACCACATCACATTCCCAAGCAGCGATCCATGCTCTAAGCTCATCCACTTTGTTCACTGCACTCCTAGCGTTATAATAGATACATCACAGACGTTTGGTCTGAGCTCTCCCCTTCTCCATCACCCGTCTATCCTCCCTCTTACATTGTCTACAATCCTTCTCTATTTGTGAGCTAACCTCCTCGCTCTCAGTCACCTCATCTCGATTCCCTCGCAGGATGAGATGTGAAGGAATAGGACCTATAACAGGTGAAGGGGAAGAAGTTTGTGCGGAACCGGTAGAAATGGCAGAGGTGCTTAATGAATACTTTACCTCGGTATTCACAGTGGAAAACGATCTGGGTGGTTGTACTGCAGGTTTGTGGCAGACTGAAAAGAATGAGTATGTGGACGTTAAGAAAGAGGATGTGTTGGAACTTTTGAATAACATCAAGATAGATCAGTCACCAGGACTGGATGGAACGTACCCCAGGTTACTGTGGGAGGTGAGGGAAGAGATTGCAGAGCCTCTGGCGATGATCTTTGCGTCGTCAATGGAGATAGAACATAGAACACTACAGCACAAACAGGCCCTTCGGCCCACGAGTTGCGCCAATCACATCAACACCTACCAACCTACAGACCTATCTATAACCTTCAATCTCATTAAACCCCATATACTCATCCAGAAGTCTTTTAAAAGACCCCAGCGAGTTCGCCTCCACCACCACTGACAGCAGCCGATTCCATTCACTCACCACCCTCTGAGTGAAAAACTTACCCCTAACATCACCTCTGTACTTCCCTCCCCGCACCTTAAATCTGTGTCCTCTCGTAGCGACCATTTCAACCCGGGGAAATAGCCTCTGAGAGTCCACCCTATCTATTCCTCTCAACATTTTATAAACTTCTATCAGGTCGCCTCTCAACCTTCACCTCTCTAGGGAAAAGAGTCCCAGCTCCCTCAACCTATCTTCATAAGGCATGCCTCCCAGTCCAGGCAACATCCTTGTAAATCTCCTCTGCACCCTTTCAATAGTTTCTACGTCTTTCCTATAGTGAGACGACCAGAACTGCGCACAGTACTCCAAATGAGGCCTGACAAGGGTCCTGTAAAGTTGCAGCATTACCTCCCGACTCCTAAACTCAATCCCTCGATTAATGAAGGCCAGTACACCATTCGCCTTCTTGACCACTTCCTCCACCTGCGAGGCCGATTTAAGAGTCCTGTGGACCCGGACCCCGAGATCCTTCTGCTCTTCAACGCTACTAAGACTCCTGCCCTTGATAGTGTACTCGTTCATCCCGTTGGTTCTGCCAAAATGGACGACTACACATTTATCCGCGTTGAAGTCCATCTGCCACTTCTCCGCCCATTCCTGCATCCTATCGATGTCCTGCTGCAACTGTTGACATCCTTCCAGACCATCTACAACACCACCGACCTTCGTGTCATCAGCAAACTTGCTAACCCATCCCTCCACTTCCTCATCCAGGTCATTTATGAAAATGACAAACAGCAAGGGTCCCAGAACAGATCCCTGGGGCACCCCACTGGTGACTGACCTCCATTCCGAAAAAGACCCATCCACAACCACTCTCTGCCTTCTGCAGGCAAGCCAGTTCTGGATCCACAAGGCCAAAGGCCCTTGGATCCCATGCCCTCTCACCTTCTCAAGAAGTCTTGCATGGGGGACCTTATCAAACGCCTTGCTGAAGTCCATGTACACTACGTCCACGGCACTTCCTTCGTCAATGTGTTCAGTCACATTATCGAAGAACTCAACTAGGCTCGTAAGGCACGACCTGCCCTTGACAAATCCATGCTGACTATTCCTGATCATGTCAAACCTCTCCAAATGTTCGTAAATCTTGTCCCTCAGAAGCCTCTGAGAGAGGTTCTGGAGGATTGCTGATGTGGTTGCTATTTTCAAGAAAGGGAACAGAGATAGCCCGGGAAATTACCGACCGGTGAGTCTGACCTCAGTGGTTGGTAAGTTGATGGAGAGGCTTCTGAGGGATAGGGTTGATGAACATTTAGGGAAGTTCAGTATGTTTTGTTAGTTTGCGCTTTCCGTAGCGGGACCTAGGCGCAAGGGCAGTCGGGAAGGGAGCGCGGGAGTGCAAATCAGGTATTTACCCGAGGATTCACCTCATTGTTCTCCGGAGCAGTGGCTGGTGAGTCTTGAATTGCGATTGTACTGTAATTCTCAATTGTAAAGCCGGTTCGCAGGGTTTTTGTTAGTTTGCGCTTTCCGTGGCGGGACCTGGGCGCAAGGACAGTTGGGAAGGGAGTACTGGAGTACAAAAAGAAGGCCGCAATAGACAGCGGGCAGCATCAGGAGCGGGCAGCGGAGTGAGGTGGGTGCTAAGTGAGTGCTGCAAGGGCTTTGGCTCACAGGACTTTGGCTCACAGGGCTTAGGCTCACAGGGCTTAGGCTCACAGGGATTAGGCTCACAGGGCTTAGGCTCACAGGGCTTAGGTTCACAGGGCTTAGGCTCACAGGGATTAGGCTCACAGGGCTTAGGCTCACAGGGCTTAGGTTCACAGGGCTTAGGTTCACAGGGCTTAGGCTCACAGGGCTTAGGCTCACAGGGCTTAGGTTCACAGGGCTTAGGTTCACAGGGCTTAGGTTCACAGGGCTTAGACTCACAGGACTTAGACTCACAGGACTTTGGCTCACAGGGCTTAGGTTCACAGGGCTTAGGTTCACAGGGCTTAGGTTCACAGGGATTAGGCTCACAGGGCTTAGGCTCACAGGGCTTAGGCTCACAGGGCTTAGGTTCACAGGGCTTAGGTTCACAGGGCTTAGGTTCACAGGGCTTAGGTTCACAGGGCTTAGGCTCACAGGGCTTAGACTCACAGGGCTTAGGTTCACAGGGCTTAGGCTCACAGGGCTTAGGTTCACAGGGCTTAGACTCACAGGACTTTGGCTCACAGGGCTTAGGTTCACAGGGCTTAGGCTCACAGGGCTTAGGCTCACAGAGCTTAGGTTCACAGGGCTTAGGTTCACAGGGCTTAGGTTCACAGGGCTTAGGCTCACAGGGCTTAGGCTCACAGGGCTTAGGTTCACAGGGCTTAGACTCACAGGACTTTGGCTCACAGGGCTTAGGTTCACAGGGCTTAGGCTCACAGGGCTTAGGTTCACAGGGCTTAGGTTCACAGGGCTTAGGTTCACAGGGCTTAGGCTCACAGGGCTTAGGCTCACAGGGCTTAGGTTCACAGGGCTTAGGTTCACAGGGCTTAGGTTCACAGGGCTTAGGTTCACAGGGCTTAGGCTCACAGGGCTTAGGTTCACAGGGCTTAGGTTCACAGGGCTTAGGCTCACAGGGCTTAGGTTCACAGGGCTTAGGTTCACAGGGCTTAGGTTCACAGGGCTTAGGCTCACAGGGCTTAGGTTCACAGGGCTTAGGTTCACAGGGCTTAGGTTCACAGGGCTTAGGTTCACAGGGCTTAGGCTCACAGGGCTTAGGTTCACAGGGCTTAGGTTCACAGGGCTTAGGTTCACAGGGCTTAGGTTCACAGGGCTTAGGCTCACAGGGCTTAGGTTCACAGGGCTTAGGCTCACAGGGCTTAGGTTCACAGGGCTTAGGCTCACAGGGATTAGGCTCACAGGGTTTAGGTTCACAGGGCTTAGGTTCACAGGGCTTAGGCTCACAGGGATTAGGCTCACAGGGCTTAGGCTCACAGGGCTTAGGTTCACAGGGCTTAGGCTCACAGGGATTAGGCTCACAGGGCTTAGGCTCACAGGGCTTAGGTTCACAGGGCTTAGGTTCACAGGGCTTAGGCTCACAGGGCTTAGGCTCACAGGGCTTAGGTTCACAGGGCTTAGGTTCACAGGGCTTAGGTTCACAGGGCTTAGATTCACAGGACTTAGACTCACAGGACTTTGGCTCACAGGGCTTAGGTTCACAGGGCTTAGGTTCACAGGGCTTAGGTTCACAGGGATTAGGCTCACAGGGCTTAGGCTCACAGGGCTTAGGCTCACAGGGCTTAGGTTCACAGGGCTTAGGTTCACAGGGCTTAGGTTCACAGGGCTTAGGTTCACAGGGCTTAGGCTCACAGGGCTTAGACTCACAGGGCTTAGGTTCACAGGGCTTAGGCTCACAGGGCTTAGGTTCACAGGGCTTAGACTCACAGGACTTTGGCTCACAGGGCTTAGGTTCACAGGGCTTAGGCTCACAGGGCTTAGGCTCACAGGGCTTAGGTTCACAGGGCTTAGGTTCACAGGGCTTAGGTTCACAGGGCTTAGGCTCACAGGGCTTAGGTTCACAGGGCTTAGGTTCACAGGGCTTAGGTTCACAGGGCTTAGGCTCACAGGGCTTAGGTTCACAGGGCTTAGGTTCACAGGGCTTAGGTTCACAGGGCTTAGGCTCACAGGGCTTAGGCTCACAGGGCTTAGGTTCACAGGGCTTAGGTTCACAGGGCTTAGGTTCACAGGGCTTAGGTTCACAGGGCTTAGGCTCACAGGGCTTAGACTCACAGGGCTTAGGTTCACAGGGCTTAGGTTCACAGGACTTAGGTTCACAGGGCTTAGGTTCACAGGGCTTAGGCTCACAGGCCTTAGGCTCACAGGGCTTAGGCTCACAGGGCTTAGACTCACAGGGCTTAGGTTCACAGGGCTTAGGCTCACAGGGCTTAGGTTCACAGGGCTTAGGCTCACAGGGCTTAGGTTCAGAGGGCTTTGGCTCACAGGGTTTAGGCTCACAGGGCTTAGGTTCACAGGGCTTAGGTTCACAGGGCTTAGGCTCACAGGGCTTAGGTTCACAGGGCTTAGGCTCACAGGGCTTAGGTTCACAGGGCTTAGGCTCACAGGGCTTAGGCTCACAGGGCTTAGGCTCACAGGGCTTAGGCTCACAGGGCTTAGGCTCACAGGGCTTAGGCTCACAGGCCTTAGGTTCACAGGGCTTTGGCTCACAGGGCTTAGGCTCACAGGGCTTAGGTTCACAGGGCTTAGGTTCACAGGGCTTTAGCTCACCTAGGCTCACAGGGCTTAGACTCACAGGGCTTAGGTTCACAGGGCTTAGGTTCACAGGGCTTAGGTTCACAGGGCTTAGGTTCACAGGGCTTAGGCTCACAGGGCTTAGGTTCACAGGGCTTAGGTTCACAGGGCTTAGGCTCACAGGGATTAGGTTCACAGGGCTTAGGCTCACAGGGCTTAGGCTCACAGGGCTTAGGTTCACAGGGCTTAGGTTCACAGGGCTTAGGCTCACAGGGCTTAGGTTCACAGGGCTTAGGTTCACAGGGCTTAGGTTCACAGGGCTTAGACTCACAGGGCTTAGGCTCACAGGGCTTAGGCTCACAGGGCTTAGGTTCACAGGGCTTAGGTTCACAGGGCTTAGGCTCACAGGGCTTAGGTTCACAGGGCTTAGGTTCACAGGGCTTAGGCTCACAGGGATTAGGTTCACAGGGCTTAGGCTCACAGGGCTTAGGCTCACAGGGCTTAGGTTCACAGGGCTTAGGTTCACAGGGCTTTGGCTCACAGGGCTTAGGTTCACAGGGCTTTGGCTCACAGGGCTTAGGCTCACAGGGCTTTGGCTCACAGGGCTTAGGCTCACAGGGCTTAGGTTCACAGGGCTTAGGCTCACAGGGCTTAGGCTCACAGGGCTTAGGTTCACAGGGCTTAGGTTCACAGGGCTTAGGTTCACAGGGCTTAGGCTCACAGGGCTTAGGTTCACAGGGCTTAGGCTCACAGGGCTTAGGCTCACAGGGCTTATGCTCACAGGGCTTAGGCTCACAGGGCTTAGGCTCACAGGGCTTAGGTTCACAGGGCTTAGGTTCACAGGGCTTAGGTTCACAGGGCTTAGGCTCACAGGGCTTATGCTCACAGGGCTTAGGCTCACAGGGCTTAGGCTCACAGGGCTTAGGTTCACAGGGCTTAGGTTCACAGGGCTTAGGTTCACAGGGCTTAGGCTCACAGGGCTTAGGTTCACAGGGCTTTGGCTCACAGGGCTTAGGCTCACAGGGCTTAGGCTCACAGGGCTTAGGTTCACAGGGCTTAGGTTCACAGGGCTTAGGTTCACAGGGCTTAGGCTCACAGGGCTTAGGCTCACAGGGCTTAGGTTCACAGGGCTTTGGTTCACAGGGCTTAGGCTCACAGGGCTTAGGCTCACAGGGCTTAGGCTCACAGGGCTTAGGTTCACAGGGCTTAGGTTCACAGGGCTTAGACTCACAGGGCTTAGACTCACAGGGCTTAGGCTCACAGGGCTTAGGTTCACAGGGCTTAGGCTCACAGGGCTTAGGCTCACAGGGCTTAGGCTCACAGGGCTTAGGTTCACAGGGCTTAGGTTCACAGGGCATAGGTTCACAGGGCTTAGGTTCACAGGGCTTAGGTTCACAGGGCTTAGGTTCACAGGGCTTAGGTTCACAGGGCTTAGGTTCACAGGGCTTAGGTTCACAGGGCTTAGGTTCACAGGGCTTAGGTTCACAGGGCTTTGGCTCACAGGGCTTAGGTTCACAGGGCTTAGGTTCACAGGGCTTAGACTCACAGGGCTTAGACTCACAGGGCTCAGACTCACAGGGCTCAGGCTCACAGGGCTTAGACTCACAGGTCTTAGACTCACAGGGCTTAGGCTCACAGGGCTTAGGTTCACAGGGCTTAGGCTCACAGGGCTTAGGCTCACAGGGCTTAGGTTCACAGGGCTTAGGTTCACAGGGCTTAGGTTCACAGGGCTTAGGTTCACAGGGCTTAGGTTCACAGGGCTTAGGTTCACAGGGCTTAGGCTCACAGGGCTTAGGCTCACAGGGCTTAGGTTCACAGGGCTTAGGTTCACAGGGCTTAGGTTCACAGGGCTTAGGTTCACAGGGCTTAGGTTCACAGGGCTTAGGCTCACAGGGCTTAGGCTCACAGGCCTTAGGTTCACAGGGCTTAGACTCACAGGGCTTAGACTCACAGGGCTTAGACTCACAGGGCTTAGACTCACAGGGCTTAGGTTCACAGGGCTTAGGTTCACAGGGCCTAGGCTCACAGGGCTTAGGTTCACAGGGCTGAGGTTCACAGGGCTTAGGCTCACAGGGTTTAGGTTCACAGGGCTTAGGCTCACAGGGCTAAGGCTCACAGGGCTTAGACTCACAGGGCTTAGGCTCACAGGGCTTAGACTCACAGGGCTTAGGTTCACAGGGCTTAGACTCACAGGGCTTAGGCTCACAGGGCTTAGGTTCACAGGGCTAAGGCTCACAGGGCTTAGACTCACAGGGCTTAGGCTCACAGGGCTTAGGTTCACAGGGCTTAGGTTCACAGGGCTTAGACTCACAGGGCTTTGGCTCACAGGGCTTAGACTCACAGGGCTTAGGTTCACAGGGCTTAGACTCACAGGGCTTAGGTTCACAGGGCTTAGACTCACAGGGCTTAGGTTCACAGGGCTTAGGTTCACAGGGCTTAGACTCACAGGGCTTAGACTCACAGGGCTTTGGCTCACAGGGCTTAGACTCACAGGGCTTAGGTTCACAGGGCTTAGACTCACAGGGCTTAGACTCACAGGGCTTAGGCTCACAGGGCTTAGGTTCACAGGGCTTAGGCTCACAGGGCTTAGGCTCACAGGGCTTAGGTTCACAGGGCTTAGGTTCACAGGGCTTAGGTTCACAGGGCTGAGGTTCACAGGGCTTAGGTTCACAGGGCTTACGTTCACAGGGCTTAGGTTCACAGGGCTTAGGTTCACAGGACTTAGGCTCACAGGGCTTAGGTTCACAGGGCTTAGGTTCACAGGGCTTAGGCTCACAGGGCTTAGACTCACAGGGCTTAGGCTCACAGGGCTTAGGCTCACAGGGCTTAGGTTCACAGGGTTTAGGCGAGAGCAGGCTTCGGCACGGTGAGATACTGGTCAAATTTTTCCATTTGTGTCCATAATTCTAAGGGTGGTCAAATAAATGGCAGGGTCCTTGGGGAGGCGTGTCAGCTGCGTTAGGTGCAATATGTGGGAGTTCCTGGAGACACAGCATCTCCGGAAAGTCCACATCTGCACCAAATGTCTGGAGTTGCAGCGTTTGAGGGCCCGGGTTAGGCAATTAGAGCTGAGGCTGGAGGATTTATTTTTAGTGAGGGGAGAATGAGGCGATAATGAATAGGAACCACGGTCACGAGGGGATCCCAGATCCTAGTTGGGGGGATGGGTGGGTTACAGTTAGGAAGGGGAAAAAGAAGAGGAGTAATGTTCCAAAGGCTACCCCAGAGGTAGACTCCCAAGATATCAGGGGTAAGGCGACAACTGGGGTGGAAAGGGCAAGACAGGAAGCCCAGAATGCCTCAGAGGGAAGGAAGGGGCCTGGATGTGAGATAGTGGTGGAGGACGGGAGGGTTAAAGGTAGAGACACATAGTACGAGGGGCCATGGGCTTAAGGTGAGGGGGGAGAGGTACAACACAGATATTAGAGGGAGGTTTCTCACACAGAGGGTAGTG